>WEIU01020881.1:2153-31536 GCA_013389925.1 Aegithalos caudatus | reverse complement strand
AGAGAAAATTATTACAGCATCAGTGTTCAAAAAACCCCAGTAAGGTGGCATTGGACAACAGTTTCCAAGCACAGGATAAGGCTTTCAAGTCTTCCAGGCCATTACAGGAAAGAAGCCTACAACAGTCTATGCATGAAAGACATCTCAGTTCATGTTTTTTTCAAGACTGTCTAGAACAGTCTCACATATATCAAACTTGAAGATATGATAGGCTGTGCAAAAGAAGGCTTGAGGATCTGCTTTTTTTTTTTTCTTTTCTTTTTAAGAAGAAGAATTTGGCTACTAATCAAATTGAATTAGCAAATTTCTTTGAAGAGGCTAAATTAAAATGTTTATCCCAGTAAATTAGTACTTGGCTATTCCTATAACCCCTCCTGAGGATAAGGGTCGTAAAGCCTCCAGAACAGTGTGTTCTCACAAACCCAACAATGGTAATCACACAAAAAATGGAAACAAACTGATCTGTAATTAAATTCCACTGACTTCTATTGTATCAGAGAAGCTTTATCAAAGATGATTGCATAGTTTACAGTGAGCTTGCTCTACAAAATCTGTATCATTTGTCTTTAGTTCCTTGGTTTCAGAAGGTGTTTGGGTCAGCAGGCAGGCTTTATTCTCTGTTCTGATGATTAACTGCATTAAGCTTTTTTCACACCAAGTATGTGTGGACTATAGATGTCTTAGTGTCCACCTGGTGAATATGCTGAATACCTATCCTGCTGTATATCCCTGCATGATCTGACCTTCCTGGGCTCATAATTAAGAATAAACAGATTATAGATATTGGCCATTTTAAGTTGTCAAAGACCTCATTCTTTTACAAAGAATTATTATAATTGAAGCCATGTTTCTGTCAAAATTTCACCAGTAAGTAGAGCTGGTTCATTCAGAGCTCTAAGTATGTACATTCTGTGCAATACAGTGGCTTCTGGAAATATCTGAGTTGCCATTGAAACAGCTTAGGTACAGGAATGTACCTTGGGTACCTTCAGGTACCCCTTACACCAAGATAAATTTATCCTCTGTAAATAATTAGGTAAGTTAGCCTATGTGATAAGTCACATGAATAGCACAGTACTACTTCTTACAGCCCTAAAGAAATTATCCCCAGTAGCTATAAACATTTATGCAGTATATAATTGCATTATGGAAGTGTAAATTCAAAGGTCTCTAGAAACACACCTGATTATGACCCCTATGTCTAAACAAGAAAGAAGAACTAAGCTCAATTCAAATTCCTTATGATAAAGGAAATTACCAGAAAAATATGGTTAGGCTTTACCTTCCCTTAGGAATCTGGAAGAAGAACACAAGCCAGTGAAACCAAACTATTTCTTTTTATTATGAAGATGAAAGACATGCAAGGCCATGTCTGTCTAGAATTGAGATTCCTAATTTCTTGGAAGATTCTGGGGAAATAAATCACTTACCTCTTTCAAAATGCGAAACCGGACAAAATTAAAATACTTAAAGAAAGATTTAAAAAAAGAAAGGAAAATATAATTATCTTTGATGAGCAAACTTTACCCTGGAGAAAGGACAGGAAACTGGAGATCAATTGGCAAAACCCTACTGGGTCCCATATGTCTAATTCTTGCTTGCTGGTTAGCTCTAAATCTTCAAGTGTGAAGTTCAACCAGCTAAATAAGCAGATAAACAGAATATTATGTCTCCCAAACCCATATCAACTAATTAAACAGTCACCTAGTGTTCATTAATGGAAGCTATCATAATGCTACTTCAGAAACGAAGGCATTCTTGAAAGTGAGTAAGCACAGTAGTAAGTGCAGGACATCAAATCCAAATTGGGGCAATGGTTTGGTGACATTGCTCATGGTCATTTTGCACCAATATTATACATGATATTCATATATAATATATGAACTATATACATAGGAACCACTGGAAAGATCTGTTATCACAGGTTACTTTGTTTTCCTTTGCTGTTACACAGACACAGGCTGTGCTGGGGTGTTGGGGAGGGGAGGCTTTCTAAACCTCCTGTGTTGGCCTTACTGCTTCAGATTGTCTGCAGACAGCGCTGGAGAGGCTTGGTTTCAATCTTATTTTCAGGCCTTGGACACAAGAAATATATGTCTGACTATTTCTCTAGTTAAAAGTGGTTGCAGAGAGAGGAATTCACACTACCTTAACTTGGGTAATCATTTGTGAAATCCCTTGCTGAGATTACCCCAAAATAGAGTAGCTGTGAGCAGTCAGCCTGCAGGTACAGCACACAACAGTGTTCTTTTATTCTGTGAGCCCTGGTTTCCTCACACCATTTAATGAAAAACTGCTTCATCTCAGGTTGTTTTTCTAGATTCTGATTATTGGCAAGTGCTACTTGAGCATGAACTACCATACTGTTTATATAATGAAATGTTGAAAAAATCATCAACAATAAATACACTGATATTTATATATTTGATGTGTACATGGAAAGGCTAAGTATGGACAGGAGGAGGTCTTCAAATGTGGATCTTTAACAAGTGAGCTCCAAGCTATCTATTTCCTCACTTTTTATCTGAGATTAAACGTTGAACACTCCAGCCATTCAGGAGTCTTAAACTGGTGAGAGCAATCCAGCCTTTAATAATCTGATTTATTTTCACAAATATCCTGCTACATAGATGAACAAAGCAACTTATGCAATACTTATTCCAACATATTGTATACAGACTCTATCCTTTTACAGCAAAACCACCATAAACTGAAGCAGTCTGACAAAGTTGCATCAGCTGATTAATTGTTATTTGTACTTGACAGACTACAAAAATTATTTTGGCAAAACTTAAGCATGCCATGCTCCAATATAAGACTATGTAAAGCTGTTCAAATTTAACATACTTCCCCTGCCTGCTCCTTAATAAGAAGGCTCTATGTCTTTTAAAAGGTTTTGCTACTCTTATTCCCATTGCACTTATGAGTCTTCAGTATCTATTTTCCTCTACACACACTTCATGAGAATTAAGAATTGCTCTAAGGTCTGTGAAATCTCAAAAAAAGCTAAATTAAAAAAAAACACACCAAAAAACAAACAACTGCCTAAAACAATAAAACAAACCAGACAACCAAAAATAGTAGCCTATTAATTCTTTCCATATGGTGAATGCTGTCACAAATTCAGGAAATTACATAATGTGGTGTCAACAGAATAAATACAGCCTTTGCTTACAGTGTTACAGTAGGAAAAGTCTTTACACCTTGGGTTTTACTGTGAAAATCATAGAAACACAGAAAAGTTGATTAAAAGGCACCTCAGTCAATTTTGAGCCCAAGCTCTTATTTGAAGTGGGACTATTTGCAGCTCTAGGTCTCCTAAAGAAAGAAAGAATAACCACTTCTTTGAGGATGTTAAATTCGAGCCATTTGTATACCAGAAAAACTGCATGTTGTTCATTGCAAAGAATTTGCCAATTAGAAGACTAGATTGGCCTCATTTGTGCTGCTTCTCCTCCAGACCCCCTATTTTTAAGGTACCACATTTCTGGTTCTTGCCACCCATCTTAATATTAAGGTTTTCCTTTTTCCAGACCACTTCTGGCAGACTCCAAGCCAACAGACCTTCAGAGCTTATCAGGGCAGCCAGCCCTGGTACTGTGTCACTTGGAGCTGAGGCACTGTGAGAGGTGTCTCATGGGCTGGGAACAGGATGGGTAGATGAAAGTCTACAGAAATTTGCTTTGCATGACAGTCATCCTATGAACTCAACGTGTACAATTTTGAAAGGGAACTTACAGGCTTTGGAGTTTTCCATGGAGAAAAGAAACCTGAAATAAACAAAAAATAATGTTAGCAGCTTTTTCTGATGCATAAAGAGTGGACGCTAAGTGGTGTCTATGCTCCCATTCTCATTCAGGTCTGCAGGTAATATTGAGAGATATGAGAATTCTCTACACACAAGGGGTGAAAACACAAAACACGAGGGATAATTTCTAAGAAAAAATAGATATAAATATATATATATGTATATACTCATATACATATATATATATGCAAGTGGAGCTATTGAGATCATTGCCATACTTTACAAACAGCATGGGATTAGGTTGAAATTAAAAGAACTAATCAAAAAGACTTCCAAATGTCTTGGTGGACATTGGATAAGACACCAAATGACCTGGTATTGATGTGTCAAATGCAGTCGCACCTTTAGGAAGAAGCACTCAGAACATCCCATCAACAAAACCTAATAATACAAGAGATGTTTTTAGAAGAAAAGCCTGAAGAAAAATCACTGTTTCATCAGTCTAGATAAGGCAGCCAAATCATGAGAGGATTGCTTTTGATACTGTCCTGTTTTTTGGTCTTAGCAAGCAGTCATACATGACTACCTCTTTTACACAAGTAGTTATCTCCTTTTTCTTATTGACTGATTGATAACTTGCTTCAGTGACTTTCCTAAATTTCAACTCTTGTAGCTTACAAACGTTAAAAACTCCAGATATATCTTTTTCATAAAAGGAAATAATTTGAAACACTCATTGTAAACACTGTTCCTATCTTATGCATTACAATGTTAAAAACCTTTACAAAGTATTAAATTAAAAAAAGCCTTACAAAGCCTTTTTTAAAATACCAGCTTTCAACACAGCTTTCATTCAAAAACTCATTCTCAGTGTAATAGCAGGTAAAAAAAAAAAGTCTGTGGACCTTCCCAGGTAAGATTAAAAGCTAATAACAAAGGGTTCATTTGTTTTGTCAGAAACAGAAATGGGGCTTACACTGAGATATCTAATTGGAGAGCTGCTCTTTCATTCAAAAAATGAATTCAGCTGAAAGAGAAGTACTGACTTCATTATTTCTTTTTCTAAAGTGAGTTTAAAAAGAAAATTAAAATTATGAGAGCATTAGCATAGTATCTTTCTACAGACAAATCACAACAGAAATTGTATTTGCACATACATTTAAGGTTTATTTAAGGTTTGTAGAATTCTGTGCTAATGAGGTAATCTTTTCTGTCCTGATACCTAATTAATTTCCACTGAAATATCTTGCAGTGTAAAAGCACTTGAGCCATTTGTAGTGAAACATTGGCTATTCAGTAATGCTGAATTAAAAAAAAAATTAAAAAAAAAGTCTGCTGAAAAAAGTAATCCTGGAAAGGTTTAAGTTTACCTACTCTACAGTGCCTGGATAAAAACTGCTTTATTAATAAGTGGACAGATTTCTTTCCATCTGCAAACAAGTTGAGATAGCAGGCATCCTTGATAGATCTGGATTGTATATCACTTTCCATATTAAAGATTCTGTAGCAGAAACTTATTTTATAACTTATTGGATGGCAGATGGCTACCTTTTTATTACCCACTATGTTTCTGTACTGCTAATAAGAGTGAAAACTAAAAAGTACTTTTCCACTCTGAGCTAAAGATAAGACTGGAAACTTGCTCAAATCAACTTACTGCCCTGATTTGTTGTTCAAAAAGTATTGGTAGAGGTAACACTCCTTACCCATTGATACTAGTACACCTCCCATAACTTACTGCCATCAAAAATTACCTCTGATTAAACTGAATAGTCTTTTTTTCCCTATTTATTTGCTGTCTCCATCTAAAAATAAGTTATGCTGGAGATATCATAAAAATTTTACTATCAATTAAAATGTATTAAGTATTTAAAAATCAATTAAACAATGACATATACATCAAGTCAGGATTTTTTTAAAAAGCCCCTCAATTGAAAAAAAATCAATTATTCACTCAAAGAGAATATAAACTTATATTTAGCTTGGAGATTATGGGCACAGACTGCAACATACAAATGACAACATCTACACTCAAAACAAATAAAAGGCAATATTTATTCACACAGCATGAAATTATGTTAAGAAAACTAACAGATATAGGATGCCAGATAAGTAAAAGATCCAAAGGAAAATTAAAAAAAAAACAAACCAAAAATAAAAAGCAGATCCAGATGTGTACAAAAGGATGCTATAGAAGCAACAATCTCTAAAGGTAACAAACCTTGGAACTAATAGTAAAATCCATTCTTCTGATTTAATTTCATCTGTTACACCTTGACTTCATCTAAAATGAGATAATCTCTCACCTCTGTCAAAGACTAGGTGCCAGACTAAAGGGGTGAAGGCCTACTTCAATAAGCAGACTTCACATTACATCTTTTACATATTTCTTGACAATATTAATGTTGTCTCATATAAGATGTACACTCACAACTGAACTAAACATCCTTTTCCTAACCTAAACAAAACTGACTTTTATAGAATATATGGCATTATTAGTTATTCAATATGAGATTGATCATGAATAATTGCTGTGTACAAAACATCCAGAATTAGTGCTGGTATTTAAACACATGCAAGAAATGCTGCATATTCAAGAATTCAAGAGAATATTGCATATGTAGCACACTGCAAGTGTTAAAGAAACTTGACATGAAGAGACATAAAAGCAAAATGCACTTTCTTGGGCATGCTACACCCCTTCTAATTTTCACTTTTAAATGGTACTCTGCATGAGTACAGGAATAAATCCTCTACGTGTAGAAAACTGAGGTTTAAAATCATTATTAATAATTTATTATTAAGGTATATTGAAGAATATACAATATACATCTACAGCAGGCAATGAGAAGAAGTGGACTTTCACTTAGCTTGACCTCACACCACACTTTCAAGAGTTGACTTGCTGGTGTTCCTTACATGCTGTGTGAGCATTCCCCACCAGGGACAGCAGCATCCCACCTGAATGACAGCTGCCAGCAGACTGACATTAGTTCAGTTACAGATACTGATTTATCAACAGGCTGAAATTTGTTCTCCAAAAGATGCAGCTTTTTTTTTGAGTATTGATACCATAATAATACTACCCAACCTTCTGATCAACTCACATCTAACTAGAAATATATACTGGATAAGCTCTTACAACCTCATTCGACATCCAGATTTCTGCTTCTCCCTCCTCAAACTCCCAGCCCCCTGCTGTCCAACTTGTGATGTCTTCATAAAAACATGAGAAGCTGAAAATATTATATACATTTACATATAAACCCCTCCCCTCCATATCCACACACACGTTTAATTTGAAATAATAAAAGTCAACTTAGATCCACCTAAAAATACTTCATGCAGCCTGTTCTTACCATGAGTGGCTTTTGGTTCACCCATGTGCCTGACAGCCACCCCTTCTCATTGTAACCTCACCACACAAGATTTCTGTCCCTCTTTTATTAATACCCCTTGTAAAGACAGCCAGTAAACATCTGCATCAGTTTCAGAAAGGAGAGTGGGGTTACTGGCTTTTGTTAAAGAGCAACCATCACCATTCATCCAGGTGCTAGCAGGAAAATAGATGCAAGCATGCAACAATAAAAATACATAACCTCATATGCTTCTGCAAAATTAGTTTTGAGAATACAATTTCTTATTCAAGGTTGGCTATTTAAACTGTAATAAGGTACAGCAGCTGGTGGCCAACACATATGAACATTTAAATTATTTAATTTAAAAAAAAGTAAGCTGAAGTACAGTAACAACCACATGTTTTCTAAAAATCAGAATTACATTTTCTCATAAAGCAGTGTTACAAACATTTTTTTTGAGATTGCTTTTTAAGTTGTATTTACCACTTTCCAAAATGAGCTTCCCTGGAAATCAGAGCTGTGATGGTTTCTATATTGTAACTTAACTAAAAAAAAACACTGTGAACTGAAAATAAATTTTGGATTCAAATATATTAGGAACAAAAAACTTTTTTCCTTTTTTTTTTTTTTTTTCAGATCAAGGCAAATTCCAGCTTCAGTTTACTGTACTTCTTTTTGATGAAGATATCCTGTAACAAAAGACAAATCATATCATACTCATTGTATCTATTCCTTCTTATATTCAAGGTTAAGTATGCTTTTGTTGTAAAATATTCTTACAGATATCATCTCTCTTACACTTTGTTGAAAAGTTTAGTTTCCTAAAAGCAGCTTATCTGGCAGGACTTTGAGCATTTGCAATACAGAGTTCTGATTTGTTTCCATTTCAGCTTTTTTTTTCAGTAAAAATCATGAATTTGGCAAATTCCATGACGTCAGTAATACAAAACCAGCCCTTGGTTAGTAGTCTGCTACCACAGAGATGAGTTTTTCTTCATTTCCATCTTCATTATTCTCATATTTTCACATTGTTTCCTAGAAAAGTTCTTCACACTTTGCAGAATCATAAGTAGCTAACATAGCTATTGCTAAGTCACAGGACTTTTAATGACGTTCACCTCTGTGGCAGATGTGTATGGATAATTAAACTGAAGCCTGGGAACAGTTTGATTTCTGCAGTGACGGCGTGTGCTGCAGGGAGGAACTCAACAGCATCAGACACAAAGCCTTTTAATCTAAAGCAATGTTCAGGGCAAGTCAACATCCCTCCACATCACTTGTCACACTTTCACTTTTAATGGGTGAAAGCCCACTAGCTTCCACCAGGCTCCTTGGGAGCTTTTTTTCTGCTTTCATATCCTTGTTGCATATGGCTTCCTGAACAAAGCTGTCTTAAGCACTGAACAGACCTTTCTCCTTCCTAGATACTTGGAAGTCACTGAACAGATGGCTGATGAGCACTCCCAGAGCCTTAAATGACTCCATGGGCATCTTATCAACATCCATGTGACAACACTTCAAGCAAAAGTTTTTCTTTCTAGAAAAGTTACTGGATAAATTTACTCTAACAGTAGATTTTTTTTTTCCTGTGCTTTTTTTCTTCCTCTTACTGGAACCCCTGAGATGTCTATCAGTTATCTACATGGGCCTGATTTCCAAAGGCATCAAATACTCATTAATTTCAAATGGATGTGACAGGGAAGAACACTGAGAGTTCAGACTCAGGTGTTGATTTTTAGCAGGGTTCAGGGGGCTGTTTCTCACCATTCACATTACACCTGGTTTATCCTTCTTGTAAGTTTACCTGTTGTTGAGCTATGTTAGGTGGTAAGATTGGGTGCATAGAACTAATGCTACCACTGCACTGACTCATTAAGATTTAAAATATCCTACAGATAAAATTCGGAAAATAATTGTTGGGGAGGTAATATTTTGTGTGTATGTAGAACAAATATATACCATTAATTCAATTACTCTTCAAATATTTTCCCCTTTTAAGGAAAAGAAACATGATCAATGAGAAGTAGTATGTTCAATTAATTTATAACCATAGTAAACAAATTCTAAAAGGAGACAATGAATGAAAATAAATGGAAATAATATGAAAACAAGCACATGATAAAAAGTTTCAGTTGATCATGTCATTTAAAGTATCAGATGATTTATAGGGAATGGCAATTAGTAGTTCCATTTCTAATAAAATCAATCGTTATTACATAATATCTTTTGTCAAAGGTCCATCTTTTTCAAACAGCTCTAAATATTGAGCTCTTACTCTAGCAACAACAAAAATTTGATTTACCTTGAAATAAAGAGTAGATGTAAGAAGACTGGGAGCTCTAGCTCTTCAAGCATAGTTAGCTAGTCCTGCTGTCAGCTGTCCTTCAGAGTGATGGTGCCATG
Source organism: Aegithalos caudatus (assembly GCA_013389925.1). NCBI lineage: Eukaryota > Metazoa > Chordata > Aves > Passeriformes > Aegithalidae > Aegithalos > Aegithalos caudatus. The sequence continues at coordinate 22,026 of WEIU01020881.1, read as the reverse complement.
CTGTGGAGGATCCATTTGGTCTTTAGCTGGGATGGCACCTGATGCAATGGGTCAAAAATCAACACATCCCACATCAGAGTGAGATGAATGACCCACTACCTTTGATCAGGCCACAACATTCCATATGTTTAGAGCCAGTGCCTTTTCCCTTGTAGTAGGCTACACAGAAGAGCATGGCAAGTAACAGATATAGCACTGTATTGCACTGAGATGAAGGCTGGTTACAGTCATAAGTTGTATCAAATGCAGGTTCACATTAATAAAACTGAGAAATACATCTGTCTTCTTTATGGCTATATACATGTGCTCAGATGTTACTAACCCCAGTTTTTCCTGAAAAAATACTGATAAGGTACAAACTGATTCTCAGCAGTTGCTTGTGCTGGCATTTTGCTTTATTTTGCATTTTGCTACACGATTGCTCCTGATATTAACCCAAGTGAAACTGCAACAGAAGTAGTGCTCCAGTTTAAATCATCACTGTTTTTCACTCTTTGGCCTACCACACCTATGAAAAATGATCCCAAAGAATGAATACATTCCTGCTTACAGACAGTCTATGAAGGTATGGGCAAAAACCAGAGACTGTTCAAAGGAAGGTCAGCTAGATCTTTACCCCATTACCCTGTCTGCCTTATCTCTACTCCAGATTACTTGGGGGCATCATGAGTCCAAGTATTTCAGTTCTTCAGAGTTTCAGACTTCATGACATGTAGCATAAAGTGTGAGACAGAAGTTTATCAGTAATGATGTAGAGGTAGAGGAGTACCTTAGGAAAATGTACCTGATCTCATCCTCCTGAACTTGCTGAGGCGAGTGGCTCTAGTGCTGACATGATCAGCTGTGCAGTGCTCCAGTGAGGTGCATGGGGGAGTTGTCTGAACTTGGGAAGCTCAGAGGAGTGACAAAAGCAGCCTGCAGCTCATGGCACAGTGGCTGACAGGACCAGGAGCCACAGGACAAGCCTTCCTCCAAAGGCTAAAAGAAGCCTGTAGGGATCTCTAGGGGACAGGAGCACCATCAGCAGGGTGGGCACACAGAGCCTGGTGAGCATCAAGGGCATGATGTAACAGTCTGGTGGCAATGTGCTGAAACTGTGCCAGCTACAGGAAGAAAGACATGGCTCCTCCAACTCTGCACCCATCATGAGGGACATAGCTGCCCAGGTGGAGCTCCAGTGGGAACATTCTGACACCCCAGTGTCAGGATTTGCACTGCCCTTGTGCCAGGACTGTTGGCACAGTGAAGAGCCCCTGTGCTCAGTGACACCTCTGGAAGGAAGTGAGCAGGCTGAGGAATTGGGGGGAGCGTAAGAGTATCAGACTACTGGAATCTCAGAATATTCTGAGTTGGAACTGACACAGAGGGATATTCAAGCCCAGCTCTAAGGGAATGGCCTATACAGGGATGGGGCCCATGACCTTGGTGTTACTAGCACTGTGCTCTAACCTTCATTCCCTGTCTTCCCTAGGACAGGCTCCCCAGATAGACAAGACACATGATAGAATTTGTTATCCTCTCCCCCTGGCTGAACACGGTGACTTAAAGGATTGGTGGCAGTGGTGGCAAGTGTCTTCCCAGTGCTTGTCTCCTCTGGGACTGCCTCAGCTCCCCAGGTGTCCGGGCACAGCAGGTATGAGGCTCTGCAAGTGGAACCAAAGCCAGGAAGGGTGGTGCTTCATCCAGTATGACCATGATGCCGTCATCAAGTTGGTCTGCTCCCTGTGCCAAAGCTACCTTCCAAAACAAAGATGGCTCTTTGTCACAAGAAACTCCCATTCTGAAGGGTACAGAAGGCCCAATATGCAGCCTACACCCAGTTCTTATTGGAAGCCTGTTGCCTCCCTGAAGCCTTGGTTAAAGATATGAAGAGAAGACTACCTAACCTGACACAGCCCTATTATTCATTTTTCAGGAAGGCAGTGATGAAGTTTCACCAAGAGGGTAGAGGGAAATCAAGAGAAACTTCAGGGCCTTGAGATGAGTGGTTAAGGGATCAGAAGCACAGGTAATGCTGTCCTCTATTTTTACAGTTGTGGAAGATTATGACAGAAGAAACAGGAAGAACCAGCAGATCAATCCTTGGCTCTGAGCCTGGTGCCACCAGCACAAGTGTGGGTTCTGTATTTTTGATCATGGGTTAGTTTAGAGAACACCAGGATTTCAAGGAACAGATAGGGTACAGTTGTCTCATAGTGGAGAATCTATACACAGGAGTTAGCAGGACTCATTGAAAGAACTTTAAACCAGATTTGAAAGGGGATAAAACCAGGCTTGCTAGAGGTATCCCTGGGGGCTGCATGTCACCGTTTGAGGGACAGTGTGCTAGTAATGTCCTCTGGTCTGCTGTCTCAGCAGAGGTAGGGGATGGAAATCTGTGCAGCAGCAGAGGCATGAGGGTTATTGGTGGATATAAAACCCAAGAAAGCAGATGACAATGGCCACACATGAATTAGGGCTTCTCCTCCCAACAAGTGTCAGGATCAATAGCCCAGCTGGAGAATGTCTACACCACTGCACACAGTACAGACAACAAACAGGAAAAACTGGAAGCACAGTTGGTATTACTGCAGGAAAGCTAGGATATAATTACCTTCACACAAATGTGGTGGGATAACTCACACAACTGGACTGCTGCAATGGATGACTATAAACTCAGAGGAGACAGGCAAGAAAGTACAAGTGGTGGGGCAGCTCTGTATTGACTGTCTTGACTGGCTGGAGCTTGATGATGTAATGTGACGAGTGATGTGATGACAGCCTTGAATGTTTTTGAAGCAGGGGAAAGGCCAACTAGACAGATAATGTGGTCATAGTCTTTTGTAGACCACCCAACCAGGATGAAGAGGCAGATGAAATATTCTGCAGCTGGGAGAAGTCTTACAATTGCCAGCATCCTGGGTTGTATCAGCAATAGTGTGGCCAGCAGGTCCAGGACAGTGATCATTTCCCTTTACTCAGCAATGGTGAGGCCCCACCTTGAATTAATTTTCAGCCTCTCAGGACAAGAAAGACATTGAGGTGCTGGAATGGGTCCAGAGAAGGGCCAGTGAAGGATCTGGAGCACAGGTGTGATGAGGAGCAGCTGAGGAAGCTGCAGGTGTTTAAGATGGAGAAATGGAGGATCAGGGGGGTTTTAGCTCTACAGATTTCAGGTAGGAGGTTGTGGTGAGGTGGGGGTTGATCTCTTCTCCCAAGTAACAAGAGATATGACAAGGGAAAATGGCTTAAAGTTGCACAGGGGATGTTTAGATTGTATATTTGGAAAAATTTCCCCAACTAAAGGATTGCCAAGCAGTGGTAAATGCTGCCTAGCGAGTTGGTTGAGTCACTATCCCTAGAGGTATTTAAAAGATGTGTAAATGTGGTACTTCAGGACATGGTTTAGTGATGGACTTTGCAGTGCTGAGTTAATGGCTGGCCTTGGTGATTTTAAGATATTTTCCAATGTAAATCTTTTTATGATTATATGATTCTAAGTTTCTATGTTTACAGATCTGATACAAAAGCTGTTAGGACTGTGAATCAGGTGCTATCATTCAGCTTTTTAAACATTGAGGCACTTTTTGTGCAGCTCATGAAGTTTCACTGACATAGCGTGCTTAAGTGACAAATTTTCAACAATATTCAAATCTTCACAAATAATTAGAAAAAGGACAGCTATTCAAAGTCATGAATGCTAGAAGTAATTGCTGTTCAAGCTGGAACCCTCACCGGTCACCCAAGTCTATCAGAATGTAATCTAAAATACACCAGAGAATCTCAAGCTACCATTAAATTTCACTTTCATGAATAGCAGAGTCTTTGTTAGGAAGAATACAGCCATCAGAAAAGGTCAGAAGCTGGCATGGTAATGAGTTAATTTACATTCTAATGGACATACAGGTATTTATTTTCCTTGGCTGCTACATCTCTGTGAATTGCTTATCAGTCAGAGATTTAAAATAATTTAGGAAACCAGGAAAAAATCCCTACAAGTACCATGTCCTCCTAATTAATCTGGATGTGGGGCAGAGAATTTTTGCATCGTATCTAAAAGAGTGCAGAGGCAAACACAAGAGTTAGTGACAGTTTCTGATGTGTAACTATAGTAGTCATTGAATAAATAATAAAAAAATCTCAATTTTCGGAAATGAAAAATACGTTTTTGGAACAAGTTTGTATGTGGTCAACAAGAATGAATTATTTTCCAAGGACAAAGTTAGATACTGAACACCTATAGAATGTCTCATTTTTACACAAACTCTTTTCTCTTTTCAGACACCAATTACCAAAACATTACTGTTACTCTGTTACAGATTTATTTCCTTGCTGATAGCAAATGATATTATTTGAAGGACAGTCATGTCTTGGAATAGAGAAAATGCTGCTGCAGAACAGATTTTATTGGGACAACTTGACCTGGAGTAGAAAAAGTTACCTTATGGAATTAAGGGAGAGCCTTGTCTCTTTTTATGACAGATGTGTCTACTAAAAGTTCAAATCCTTAGGTTTATATCCTAGTTTTTGATTTGGAGATGCAGGTAATATTGGATGAACTGTTATTTTCCTCTCTGAAGTATAAGAATATTTCTTTTTATTTAAATACTAACCCAATTAGCAAAAGTCTGCATGCCTAGGTACTCATACATGATGAGCAAGACATCTCAGATGTTTGCTCACAGGTTGTTGATTCTATCAACATTTTGAAAAGGTCAAGGGTATATTTTTTGTACAGACATAAAAAAGAACCTTTTGTTTGGCTGAAGGGAAATTGTCCCTGAAGAATCTTCAGGCTTGCTCATGTGTGTTGTCTTACGATTGCTGCCAAAACCAGTGTCATTGGTTCTCTTTCCAGACTAGCAATTACACTCTTGAGTGTACTGCTCTAATGCTGCGAGAACTGGTCATGAAAGCAGTGCCTTGTCTTGGGCAAAAACACATTGTTGAATGCAACTCCCCCTGAGCAGAGCAAACCCAGCAAGGTGAAAAGCCTGGTATGTGTCATACACACGGAACCAGCAACATCATTTGGAATATAAATTGAGACTTCAGAACCCTGACAGCTTGTGGCTGTTGCTTCTAGAAGGGCCTGCAAGTGTGCTGCCATACCCCAAAAGACCTTGTATGCTTGCTAAGAACATGTCTGACAACCCAGCCTGGCTTTAGTGAAAGCTAATTTAAGCCTCAAAAACTTTCAGGAATACTGCATCATATTTTCAGAGCTTCCTGACAGTCAGAAACTCTGCCTAACTATATCACTCTCTCTGCTCTTTCATGTGTTCAGATTCTGCTCTCATTTAAGCTTTAACACTTTCTAAGCCCAATAAAGAAATCTTACATTGCTTTATGGTATGTCATGTTGATGACTATCAAGGCATGTTCTAAATATTTTCTGTTAAAATGTAGATGGTGCATAACTTGTTTTAATACCGTCTCCTAAAGTCCTCCTCATGAAAATACATTCACAAAATGTCTTCAGCAAGTATGGGGGAAAAACATTCAATAATAAATCCATTCTTTTGCTTGCATGTATATCCTCCTAGTGTTGCCAACCGTAACAAAAGGACTTTTGGTGGGAAGTGAAATGGAATATACATGGGCATGGATATCTATATGTCAGCAGTTAATTAAAGTCCCCATCAGTTAAAGCAGACACACAAACACATATATCAGATTTAGATATTGATATTCAGACAAATAAATTTTCCTGTCACAGTCTGTGAATTAGGAACTTAACACAGATGCAGAAACACAGGTCTAGATTCCAGGGTGTCATACCTAATGTTATTCAAAAATCTGTCCTAGATTGGCAGATATGACACAATCTATGGAAGACTTCAGAGCTTCAGTTGTCATCTTTACTCTGCCATTCCCATGAAGATTCCTTGGTATGCCAGTGCATCTCAGATGGCCCTGGATGTTCCTAATGAGCTCAGACTCTCCCTCCTGATTTCTCTAAAATTTGGGAGCACTGGACAAAAGTTCATGATAAAGCAAAAAATAAATGTAATTACAGAGATTTAGAGAACCTCCTGGCCTCCTCTGACTGCTTGTCATTATTAATTACACAGTAGTGACTTCAGTATTTTTTGTTTAATACGTATCAAGCTGTCTGCATGGTTCTAAATTTTGTTAATTTGCTTTTTAAATCTCTTCTGTAGAAATGGGAAGTGTCAGGAGCTCAGGTGTGTTAACCATAATTGATGCATTTTCATACCACATGACAAACACTCAATGACAACATAATAAAAAGGTAATCATGCCACTTGGCCACAGTGGTGAAAGCTGGGATAAACAATAGCATGATTATTTGATGCTTTGGATCCAGATATTATTCAAAGGAATAATTAATTTCCGATTCCCTGCTCCTTCACACAAGCTTGACAGATGAGTTTATTCCTGGCTATAGGGATTCAGGTAGAACAGAAAAATTGACAAACAGTTGGAGACCGTGAAAGAGAAGATCAACTGGAGAAGCCAAACTTATGACAAGACCAAGGTTTACATGGTTAAGTCTTCGATGTGAAAATACAACATTAATGGTGAAAAGCAGAATATTTGGCAAGGGATGTTAGTGGAAGGCCCATGTACAAAGGGTAACAAAACTGTGAAAAGAACAGCCAAATTCTAAATTTGCAGTTTCCTGATTGAACCTCCAGGTAAGACACTTTGCTTTGAGCTACTGAACATTTGATATTGTCCACTCTGACACGTACCTAGTAGAGATAAATGTCTTTGCTTTCACATTCCCACTCAGGAGGTAATTCTCAGTATACAATTTACTTATCAAGAGGAACAAAACTGAATTAGTAAAAGCTTTGCTGATCATTTTAGTGATTTAAATTATTCTGGTTAAAATGAAGTTCAGGTGGTTTAGCATAAGACCACAGGAGCCTGAAAGAAAAACAAATGAGAGAGTAATAATGATCGATGGGCATGACATTATTGCAGTACAGAACACTGAAGAGTATAAAGCATGATAAATTGACCAAGATGACCTGGCTTGCAAAAAAAAAACCCATTAGGAAATGTCATTTTTTTATGAATTCCTGAAAGTTTGGAGTTGAGCAATTAACATAAAGAACGGCTGTGTCCTGAAGTCTAATGAGAGAGGAACAGTATTGATGTGAATTTTATGATGTTTAGATTATGTGCTGGTCACATGTAGTCTTGCGCAGTACTTTAAAAAGTTAATGAACAGAACACTAAAAAATGATGCTGGAAAAGGATCCTGACAAGATAGTTGGGAAGTGATAAGTATTAAATGAATGTATTACAAGAAAAGGAAGAAAAACTGTGAATAGTTTTTTTTTTTTTCCCTGTGACATTGCTGTGTCTCTCAGAGGAACACAAATTGGTTTCAGACTTGAGTTAGATGACATGTCCAACATAATGGAAATAAACCCCTCAATACTGAGAAAATTGGAACAGTACATAAACATGACAAGTTAAACAGAGGAGATTATGGTGCTGACAACCGTGAAGCACTTTGTAACCTCAAAAATTAGCATTTTTAGAAAGACATGCTAGGATACATTGCATCTATGTCCCCCCTTATCTAAAATCAGAATTTGTTGTGTAAGAAAACAAACTTGGATGTAATCTTTGGATCCATAAACCATTTTCTTCCTCAGTCAACCCTTATACCTCAGTATCCCCATACAAGACAAAAACTGAATTTATGCCTGAAGAACATAGCTGGCTAAAGGACTCTGGATAAACAGCACAATTAATCTGTGATGGTCATGATAGTTTCTCCTTGGGTTCCCCCAAAGAACAGATAAATAAAATGCCACTCTTTACCCAGTCACCCTACAGGTTTACTGGTGTATAATCCCAATCTGATAGGACAGAAAATAAATCGTAGATGAAATTTCCTGTGGTTTTTTTTTTAAAATTATATTTCTAAACTCTAACAAGCTACTTTAAAGAGTATAATTCATGTCACAGGGATCAGCAACAAAGGGTCTGCTTCAGAGAAAAGGGAAGGTGGGCTCTAATTCAAATTAGAACCTTTTATCAAAGGGAATTTTCATTGGTTAATGGTAATTCTTTAACATCATTTTTGTGAAAATCAGCTGCATTTCCAGAATGCACTGAACATTTAATGTGTAAAAAATCATAATAAATCAAATCTCAGATGAAATTTCTATTCAGGTTCTAGACAAAATACCTACTGACCATCTAACATTTAGCAGGATCATCTAATATTTAGCAAGCACTAAATATTAGATGTCCCTCATAACATGGAACCTGAAGTAATTTACCCAGTTATAAGCAGGCCTTTGCTTTTCACACTATCAAAAAGTGTTTTATCTATCAGGCAACTGACAGTTCTAGATTAAGTTGCTCTACTTCTCAGTGGATGTTCTCTTTGGTGAATTTTATAAAAGCATTAGGACTCATAGGATAGAGGAAACAAATTACAAATCAATTCTAATTAAAAAAAAATGTATTTCTATCTACTCAGAAGTTACTAATTCAGAAAAAATGCTGTAATTTGAAAATAAAATCATTATGCAAGAGAAAAGAAAAAAAAAATGTTTTCAGACTCTCCACAGAACAATTTTTTCCCTGAAGAATGTTCTGAAAGTTGTGTGTTCTGCCATACAAAGAGACCTTAAATGGGAGATACAGCAAATGCCTATAATTCTCCTTAATCTGGTAAGTATATTTACTATTGAGGCAAATAGAAAAAAACACAAACCAGTGTGCAAGTAGCTATCACATATTAATGAATAAAAATAGGTAGATCTGTAGAAACACAAGTCATGAATTTTTATTTATCTCTTTCCTAGTAGGAACAAGTCAGAAATGTAACTGAATTGCAATTCTACACCAGTAATCTGCAATAGATGCATTTAAATTTAGTGACAAAAGTATATATGTTGTTACACTGCAATTCTTTATCTTTCAGACAACAGAGAGGAGCAAAAAATAAAATGCTTTTGAGTATTTCAGAATTAATACTCACTCTCCAGAGACCTGGCCTGATTCCCCCACCTGGAAAATTTCAGAGGCATTAATTTTTCTTTCCTATTTTTTTTTTCAATTTGCAACATTATTTTCAATACACAAGATTATTATTTTCTTATTTGTTATATTGCTTTTTATATTTGCTGATTATATTTATTATATTTCTTTATTATATTTGAAACCACTATTATTTTTTTTTTCTTTGATGTCTGTATTTTTTCTAAATATAAATTTTATAGCTTTAAGTGGCAAAAGAGAAAGTGCTAGCAGTATATTTCTATTTGAGTCTCTTTTTTTCTGACTTCATAATTATAATAATGCATATTTTTTTTTGTCTTTATCACCCCAAATGGTAGAAGTGGTAAGTAGAACTTCCCCTTTCTGTAAAAAACTCTGAAATCCGTAGAATTTCTATGTGATTTTTGTTTCTTCATTATTAATGCCCAATTAAATAGCCACAGAAATGATTATCAGTTCAGAAGAAAAAGCAAATTTAGTTCCCAGTTACAGAATTCAAGCCTTTAATCTGCAAGGTAAAGAAAATACTTTCAATTTTGTGGCAAGATAGCAGGTTTTGATCTGGTGTTTTTTTCCCACATAAGCTTGATCCCAGCTGTCCAAAGATTTTATCTAGACCTGCCTAGACTCCTTACAACAGTTCCAAAGGCTTGGTTATATATATAACCAAACAAAAACCCAAACCACTTAGCTTTATGATAATAGAACTATAATACTTATGTTTTACATAGAAAAAACATAAAATCATTAACTGGAGAACGTAGAAATCAAAGAAACTTCGGAACAGCTTGCCCTGCTCACGATGTCCCCACATGAGAGGTCCTTGTTTCCAGTGAAATCAATGACTCCCTGAGTTATAAAAAGGCCCTGCTAGTCCCCAGATTTTCATCCATTCCCTCTGCAGCCCACGTGTCCCACTTTGCTCCTCTCAGCAGGTTGCTGGATTAAGCTGTCGATCTCCAGCTTTCTGCCCTGACCCTCCTTCCACTTGCTCGGAGCCCACAGGCACTGGAAATGTCTCTCCATCAGGACCTCAGGAAAGAGGGGCTTGTCTCCACTGCAGAAGGACCTGCCCAACTCAGGCACTTTTCAGAGGAACAAAGGCAGCCTACACACTTGGAAGGAACCAAAGAAACCAACCTCTATCAGACTGCTTGTATCTATTTGACACAGAGGATGGCTGCAGCTGTTTCAGGTAAATATTCACTCATGGTAATCACAAATGTCTTTGAAGCAGTTTTATAGCTAATAGGCTGATAACCAGAGAGCTGTAGGTCAGGGACTGTGCCTCCCATCTGCTGAAAAAAGGATCAGCCAACAACACGGCTCCTACCAGTACTCTCTCTGTGACCCAAAATATCTTTTCTGAATATCTAATTCTTCAGTAGCTGGTTTCTATCCTATCAGCTCTGTTTTAGACTACTTTTCCCAAGCAAAGTCCATTTCTTTAATTGTTACAAGCTTTTAATGAACAACTACTTGTTGCACGAGTCCTCACAGGAAATAAATCCTGAAATTACATGTCTAGTTCTCTGTACGGGAAATGAGGTGTAATATAGGAGTTAGGTAGGAAGGAAACATCTTTCCATCTACCTTGCATGTGGACAACTGAATCAGCCATTACTTTTTCTAATGAAGAACTGTAAGGAAAATCCTATAGAAATTCCACATTTCAGGTCTAATAAAAAAGAAACTTTAAAGATATGACATCTACAAGAAGCTTGATCTTTGCATAGTATATGGAAGTGTCACAAGGTAACTTTGAAATAAATGGGAAAAAATGGAAAAGTAAGATGGAAGGACAAATATGAAGAAGCATGGAAAGACAATCTGGAACAGGACCTCATTGATTTTTTTAACATTAATAATGACAACTGCAATAAAATAGTTTGCCAGTGGCACTTTACTATGAAAAATATAAATAAAAACTTTAGAAATTTTGTTGAATCTGCCCTTTTTCATTGTGGTGTTATGCTCAGGTGATTATACATAATGATTCAAAAGCACTGTTATAAGTTTGGGTTGCATTCCTTATTCTCTTTTAGGAATTAATTTGCAATGACTGGATAAAAACACTTCCTGTGTCCTGATGCTTAATTTATTAAGCATTCTACATTGCTCTTTATCAGTAATGTCTTATCTATTCAATGACATGGACTCCCTGGCAACTGCAAAGTTTATCAGTATTGATTTATGTTTTCTACAGGATTTTCAGAGAAAGTACATTTAGTCAGAAGCCAAGAACTTTTTCTAGGAATAGTTCATTAAAAAATAAATTCCCTCACTGATTTCCTACTTATAATTATTTTAAAAGATTGATAAGTGGAGCAATTTTTCAATCCAATGTACGCCATACTAATTTTACTTGTTTCAATTTTTAGGTAAGGAGTGGAGTTGTTGCATGTAAATACTTACAAAAGTCCATTATATAAAAATAATTAAATGTTATAATAAAATTTTAAGTATTAAGATATTAGTATATATTTAATATGAAATATTTTATGCAGTCTACATTTCTAACTTAATTTTTATAAAGAAATCCAGACTGTTTTCTATACTAACATGAATGGAATTCCAGATTTAGCCTTATTGCATGAGACAGCTTTCAGCTTTTGTAATAATGCAGGGTTTTTAAAATAACTTTGATTATTACCTATGCTTGCCTCTGGTGTGTGGGCAGGGCTCATCCCATGCACCCTTGTTCATCTGGCTTGTCAATTAACCTAAGGTTCTCATCAGACTTCTCTCCAATCTGTGCAGCATAATGGGCAAACCCAGAGAACAATCAGCCAAGGCAACGACTGAATAAAATGATTTAAGTCATCTTCTCCTCTGGCTGAAGGGGTAAATATTTTTCCTCATGCAGGCTAGAAATCTAACTATTTTACAGGAAAGTTGGGATGTCACCAAAAGTGAGTAGAAATTTAAAATTGAAATGTTGGTGAGTTTTTTAAATAGTTTCACTATTTCACTAATATTCAACAGGGGAGAATAGGTTCTTTTAGACTACTATAGATGTTTACAGCAGCTGAATAGCACCACAGAGATGCGNAGGTTCTTTTAGACTACTATAGATTTCAGCTACTTTAGATGTTTACAGTAGATGAATAGCACCACAGAGATGCCTGTTTCCCTCACCACAAAGGATCCCTGCTTGCTGCCCACAGCAGATGAGGAAGGATTCACTGCAGCTGCCTACACAGCGTCCCTGATAACAAGTGCTGAGGAGAACGTGGCTTAATGTGTTGCAAGGCAAGGCTGGGAAGACAGGTTGAAGAATGTTGCATGTAAAAGATTTTCAGCTTATTTGCCTTTAGGGACATGTGAAAAAACACTGAATCAATTAATCATGTTGTGATGAATTCTTAAAAAGACGATTTTGACTGAAGCTGCATATAAATGGTTCATCTTTTAGTACAACACATCCTAATATGATGCTGTTAGGATAAAGAACTTGATAAAGTTCAAAATCTGATATGCAATGAACAAGTTACAAGAGAAACATCTTGCTTACTCAAGATTAACTTCAGTAGAAATAATAATTCCAGTTAGTGGTCATGTAGTGAACGTTAGCTGCATCAGACTCTCCAGATGTTTCTATTTTAGAGCCAACCCCATAAGCCACCGAGATCTTGCAGAGATGCTACTTAGTAAGTGAATAAACACTGCATTATTTTTCAATTACAGTGTGAGAATAATTTGTTATGTATTTAATCTCTAGGAACACATCTGGCAAACTGAAATAAAAAAGCATGTCATCATTCTTCCTGCCTGCACTGACATTTAAAAAACTCTCATATATAAAGAAATATATATTCAATATGGTGCAATAGGAAGACAAGATTAAAAAGCTTCTCCTTCTCTCTGAGAAGTACTGTGGAAGAAGCTTAAAATTATCCAGATGATGACTTGTTCAATCAGAAACCCTCTATTTAGCATCCCTGGCCTAAATGTGGGAAACATGGAGAACCATAAATGTTCTAAGTGTTTAGTTTGGAAGGGATAGTTGGAGTTCAGCTAGGCCAATCTCTTGCTCAAAGCAAGGCTAAGTTCAAAGACTGGGCTGACATTCAAGAATGACAATTTCTCTGAATTGCCAAATGAAGGAAAATGGAGCCAGAATGACAAGCAATAAACATACAGACTGAGGAAGGATGGGAAAAACATGGAAAAAGCAACTGAAGAATGGCAGAAACTGGATGGAGATGACTGTCTTTGACTCTGCCACATTTGTTGGCTCTTGCCACAGATCAAAGCCCTGCCCTGTGGACTTTTCCCAGAATTCTCTCTGGGCTGCTCTAGGGCCTTCTATTGATGTAATCATCCTGCATTTTGGCTAAACAGGTGAATAATCTGCCAGAATATTTCCATTTTCACTAAGAATTTCCTCATACTTATTCCAGAGAAGATGAGATGTTACATCGTGTGTGGCTTAAGAGCGATGCAAAAGAGATGCCAGGTCTTCTGATACACTATCCCACTAGGGAGTCATGTTTACTATTCCTCAACTGGTCATTCTTTTTTTCCCCTTAAGGAACAGATAAGGGTTACTTTTGCTGTACTTCAGAGATATGATAGTGTTTATGTTGCAGGACAGAGGAACTGCTTGGCCCCAGATGCCTAAAATAATCATATTTATTGAGAATAAGTTTAAATACAGAAATTATGCAGAGGTTGTAAGAAAAAGATATTGGCTTTATATTGATGAATGAATTTAGTGAAACTATTAAAATATAGATAATACTGTGGTATTCTCATAATCAGCAAACCTTTTCTATCATGTCAAATAATTCCTGAAGTAGTAATTTAAAAAAAATCTTTAAGAAAAATGGCATTATTATTAATATTACTACAATCATAACTTATCAACTAAAATATTAGCAAATTTTTTGCTATTAAAAAACCTAATTATAGAAATGCAAGTGAATTGATAAAATAGATGTAAAGATCATTAAAATATTTTCTCATTCAAAGATTTTACATCTGTGCTGTATTCATGCAGAGTATTTTTCTAATTATCTGAGAATTTTTAGAAGTGCTCGATCTAAAATACTTGAAATACAATTAAAAATACTAACATCTGAGAAAAGATATTCTAAAAAGTTCATTGGGTGTAATTTGAACACATCTGAAATACACACTAAAAAAAGGTGACCCTGGGGATGTAGGTAAAGAAAGTTTGGCTTCTTTCAGCTTTTGGTAATAAAAGGTACCAAACAAACAAAAGTCAAGATTTCTCTCATTTAGCAAACAGGAACACTGCACAGTATGTTTCTTCTGTGCTGAAATACTGTTCCAACTTATGAAAAATTTGGCATTGGAAAGCAATTTATTTCCTTTAGAAATCTGTTTGGACATACTTGGGAGTCAACTTTCAGAATTTGTGCCTGGCAGCTTTGGCTACCATGTTCTTTTTTTTTAACTATAAACTAAAGGTAACACAACAGAGTGGTATGTATCCTGGTGCTGGTTTTGATTGTATTTGAATTATGAGTCATCCAAAGGCCTCCTGAGAAGGCAGTGTTGTATTTAATAAATGTTATAATCTTGGTTTATAAAAAAATATAAAAAATGTTGAGCATGAATCATAGAGGGCAAACATAGCCATCGTTAAAGCCTTCCTTCCCTTTTTAAGAATGTAATTGAAAACTGCTCAAAGAATTGTACAGGGATTGTACAGGGATTAATACCTCATTTAGAAGACTAATTTAGTTCCTGCATTTTTACTGAATATGCAAACCATAGGGGCCAAGAGAGTTTTGTGGCTTAGGAAGTGCCTGAAAAGCACACCTTCCCATCTCCCCAATGCTGTGTCTAAAGTCTGTAGCACGATAGATAATGTAGTCACTTGTTTCATAGTGTATTAGCTTACTTTATTACTATAAAATATTGCACTATTTTACAAATCACCACATCACAACATCTACACAATGTACTTTGACAACAGATTTGGAAGCCCAACAAATGCTGTTTAATAGGACATTACATTATACTGAACCAACAAAAACATTGTTCAACACATTTAGACTAAACTTTAGACATGCCTCAGTACACAAGCACAGGTTGTATGGTACTTTTTTAGAGTCCAGCTCTGTAGTTCTCCATCCTTAGGCTGAGATCTCCCAAATCTCCTCTGAAGAAGGTGAGAGTCACTCAGAAACTAGACTATGGGTGACTGGGAAAAAAACCCAAGTTTCTTCATGCCTCAGGATTGCAGTAGGCTCTCCCACATACCTTGGGAGTTATTTGGCTTCAAAAGATGTCATCTTTCACTGAGATGCACAGTCCAAGAGAATACCATTAAGTTTTCTCGTAATAATGCTTGCAAGTGCAGAGGAGAAACTTCTCTGGCATGGCCAGATTCCAAGGTAGACAAGCCAAAAAGTCTGTTTCCTCAAATAAACCGTTCTTCAATTTGTGTGAATTCATTCACTAATATCAGTAAGACTGAAACAGTCTGCAGTACTGCCAGTGGAGCTATTGGGCTCTAGCAGTGGCGTGGGCTGTGGCTAGCAGGCAATAGCGTGCCCTGTACCTCCTCAAGAGAGACAAGGAGTTGCCTGTCCTGAAGGCAGAGTTCCTGCAGCTCTGCACAAATCCTGTGTGCACAGTAAGTCTCTCTGTAGTCCTAATAACTCTAATGTCTGACTTCTCACTGTTTGTAGCCTCTTGGGTATAAGAGTTTAATGCCAGAACAGCCACTGGAGCAATGGTAGTTACCTCTTTATGGCATGCAATGATGACAATATACACCTATACACTCATGTTTCTTTTTGCTAAAAGGTTTTCTACAGGGACCTATTTCTCCAGTGTGGAAACTAATTCCTTCCAATGTCAGCAAGAGTTAGGCACACATATCCTAAGGAGAAGTGTCCCCAAATTTTAATAGAAGTGCTGTTCAAATTTCACACAGACCATACAAGCCTACATTAGAAAACAGTTTCACCAGTGATAAAAGCACTTTTGAAACAAAATGCTTTCTAATAGTCATTAAAAACCCTCTGTGTAATATATGTAAAAGGGTTTATCTAATTCTTTGTAAAATTATCCACAAATGTACCACACAGTGCACAAACATTAATAAGAAAGAAGCAGCAAAACCATAGCACTACCACTTTGAAATGCAATGCAATTAATACTACTTCTGGTAATACAGTGTAACAGCTACTAACTAATATTAATGTCTATTTTTTCAGGAATCCATATTCATTAAGGAGGTCTATGGTTTCTTTATCTTTTATTCAGAAATATGGAAGCAATTGCACACTCTTTCACTGCTAATCAGAGCTATACAAGAAAAGATATAAAAGTTTCATTAGTGCAAATTTCAGGATAACTGGTCTCCTGCCCTAGCTCCTCTTGTTCAAGTTTGTCATTCCCTGTGTTACTGAAAGGTTACAATTTCCCTCACTAAAAAGATTTACATTGAATCCCTTCATAAACAAGGCTCTATATGTAACCTTTTTTTTTTTGTTTATCTGCTATAACACTTATTTTTATTGAAATACATTTTATACCAGATAATGGTAACAAGATACTTAAAAAGTATTTCAAGTGAATCCAAAGTATAAAACAGTCTCGATGTGTAGGGAAAAAAGGATGTAAATCATTGGAAGATTACTAGAGAGTACATATCTCACAGCTAAAACTATGATACTCCGCAAGGTGAGACATGCCTTGTTAAATTGAGTCAGGAAAGCAGTGCTTCAGAAGTTTTGTTAATAAACAGCTTTTTACAACTTTTAAACAATTGTTAAACTGTTTAACAACCATTTTAACAACTTCTTTTTTGCATGTTAATGGTGTTTGCTAAAAATCTTCCAGAAATTTAATTTCTGGAATTAACAAAGGAAAGACAACTGTCCTTCTTAGAAGGCTGTTAGGAAACTATTTTGCACAAAATACTGATTTCTATGTAGGGAAAGTAGAAAGGGGCAAGTGTCCATGTCTGGGCAAAGGGCAACATGACATCTAACAGAAAAGTCAGTGAAGTGAACAATATAGCATAACTTACAATATTTTTGATCACTAAATATTTTTGTCTTTACTAGCTAAAAATAGCAACAAAAATTAGCACAAAAAAGGGGAAACAACTCAAAAGCCACCATGAGAAGAATATGTTTACAGAGAAATCACACTGAGGAAACTGTTGAATTGATGATGTCATAAAAAATGTTGATAATTTCAAGATGGAAAGGCAAAAGGTCAGCTTGAACCTTTGTTTTCCATCGTTTTTAAAGCAGATGGATCCAGGAACAACAGAGCACTTAAAGGGATGGCAAGGCAAAATGATGTGGCAAATTGGAAAGAGCAAATTGTAAGAGGTTGTCGTCAGCAGCGTGTTTGACAGAAAGCATTTATGTCTTCAGCTTCCAGGTATCAATGGATCATGTGGTTCACTTCAAATGTCAGTGGTTCACGATCAGGGTCATGTGCACATTCCCTTTGTGTGATCAAGTGTCCCTTAAGCTGACAAACAAGAGATACATGTGACATTTAGGAATACAGGAGGGCTAAAAATGCAGATATTGCCAAATATTCCTCTCAACATTAGACTACTTTCAGGAAATAGGAGGAAATGTATCAGGAACAAATGTATAGTTGAAGTAAGCATCTGGAGAGTAGAAAGTATATCAGGAAACAGGAGAGACATGAGACAGTGTCTGTCCCAAAATCTCTTCCCAGAAACAATGAAAGAAGGAGAACTCCATGAACAAGGCAAGTATGAAAAGACTACTGTTAAAGTGTCCATAGGATGCAGCCAAACCAAGATTGGGTTCCTTTACGAAGTGACTGGAAAAGACAAATTTGCCAGTGACTCAGGGATGCAAAACAGTAGAGACAGTAGGATGATGAAAAACCTCTGTAAGTTCCAAATCAAAAACCTACAACATACTTCCAAGACTTTAATTTCTTTAAATCCTCAGGACCATCAACTAGAAAGTCCTGAAATGGGGATGAGCAAGCCATGAGATACAGGGTCTTCAGTTTGCAACAGGTACTGTGTTAATATTTTGAATGAAGAACTGCAGAATGAGAATAAAAGCCAGAGAGCTCAGTGGTGGGCTGAGATTATGGAACAAAGAGATCAGAATTTCCTGGCCCAGACTAGTGCTAGCAGGGTGACAGTGCTGCAGTGCTGCAGTGCTACCTCAGCTTTATCTTGTGCAGCTTTCCCAAAAGAAAACAACCTGGAGATAAAGAAAAATGAGCTTCCATGACCAGAGGAATTGAAACATATAGCAATCCTGACCAAAAAAAAAAAATTAAAAAAACCCCAAAAAACATCTCACCTCTTACGGGAGAAAGGCAAAACTGGCAAATTTGAAATAAGTCCATGGAAAGGGTACTGAAGATGGAGGGTTCCTTCCACTGAAGTCTGTTTATTTTGAGGGGTTAGTGTTTTTCACTAGAATATTCATAGATTTTTTTTTTTGTAGATTTTTCTGCCTGTTTTTGAAATTGATAATGCAGTGTGTGATTTACTGGTGTCTGTTAGTGGTTTTAAGGTGTTACACATTTCCACTAAGATTATACAATATATGAGAAAGATAATTTGCCTTCCTTTTATTCACACAAATTAAATGTATGTAGTTGAATTCTCCCTCCTCATCTTGAGTGTGTGTGCACTGCATGTGGCCCTCACTATTTCCCATGCTGTGTCATGGTGACACACTGGCTGCTGACAGTACAGTCCACACCAGGACTGGGATAACAATGAAACAGTGTTGACAGTGTGTCAGTTCTCTGGCTCAATTTTGTACCAATATTCTCAGTTTCTCAGAGCCAGATTGGATTCTACCATTCTCTGATTCCATGATGATAAAATAGCCATCTGAGTAGGAATTTTGCCAGTCTCCCACTTTTTGCATTTAATGTTTCACTCTCAACACCTGCTATGAGTTGCCATAACTTCATGAATAAGTCCTGGGTTGTCTGCATGTTTCCTTAACAACAGCATTTCAGACATAGTCTTGATGGATCTACATTTGAATCTATCAGTTCTTTTTTAGACAGGAACACTTCTGGAGCTGGGCACTTTTGCTGTCTACAGGGTCATATATTTCAAAGGTATTTTCCAAAAGAGATGGCATATGTCAAATACTTGGATATCTCAATTAGCAGAACACACCAAACCTAGTTTTTGAAATCCTAATTTCTGAATATTTTGATCTACATAAATTTGCTACATACCACTTCAAATATTAAGAGCTGTTTTTCAGTAGTACTGGACTAATTCAGAATTTATACTCTATCTTTCAGAAAGACTGATTTTTGAGAGCTCTTCCACTTTATTTCAGTAGTCTGTATTCAATGAAATCTACTGCAGAAGCTCAGGATAAAGTGCAAAGCCTGAAGCAAAGCTAGAAATAAGTAAAACTCATTGGGTGTTATTTTCTTTCTTCTGTATTAATTTTTTTGTAGGTAACACTTTTCCACTAACTTTTCCATTAATTTTAGTTTTTCAGTATAAACACATCTCTCAGCCTATAGTAATCAATGGAAACAATATGGCTGTTCAACAAAAACAGATGCAAAGATACTGAACTATTTATTCTGATGCATCTACTTAGCAAAGGATTTGTCCAATAAACAAGAAAAAATAAGATGTCTACCCAGTGCTAGTGATGCTTTGTGTTTCCTTTGACAGAAAATCATATTATTTCCATTATTATTTTTTTAACAAGCAGAGACATTGCTACTTCTGCTTTAGAAATCTTAAAATGGGTAGACTATGAGTTGTGGGACTTCCTCCAGCTGGATTGTACCTCATGACAAGTCTCTCTTTGGTGATAGTGAGAGAGATTTTATTGACCTCTTTAAATCTGAGCACTGTTATTCCCTCCATCCTTTTGAAACATGCAGACCTTTCCTTCTCCTGCATACTCTGGCTGTT
>WEIU01020879.1:669656-694289 GCA_013389925.1 Aegithalos caudatus | reverse complement strand
AAAAAAAAAAAAAATCCCCTAAAAAGAAAAAAGCCATGCTGGCAGGAGAGCAGTGATAAACAGCTCTTCTGAAATTGCTGATGGTCCTCTTGCTCAGAATTGGAAGAAAAAGCCCCAAAACAATATTAGGATTGATAGCATAAAGAGCAGTCTTTTAATGAAAGCTTTCAGGTGCACAAAATATCCCTATGAGGAGGCATGGCATCGGATTTTCAGAATTTAAACCCTAAGATTAATTAATTTGGATATCTGAAAATTAAATCCCATAGGAGGTTGGTTGCCCTGGTAACCCACCCTGCCTGACTGGAATCCCCAGGGGGTTCTTAACTCCACATCTTGTTGTATCTCCCAAGTTCTAGTGCAAAACAGGACTTCCGTGTTAGAAATCATTTTCTTCTAGAAATTCTAAAATTGTTTTCTCCAGAAATTCTAAAATTAGGCTTTTTCTCATTGCCTTTTCTAATTAGGGGGAAGGAAATATGCATTTCCAGCTGATAATTTATCTTAAGACAGGTTGCCCAGAGAAGTGGTGAATGTCCTGTCCCTGGAAGAGTCCAAGGCCAGGTTGGATGGGGCTTGGAGCACCGTGGGATAGTGGAAGGTGTCCCTGAGATTAAACAGAATTTCAGGAAGGTGACACAATGTGGAAGAAAGGATAATTGCTGTTCTAAAGTGTAAGAAAGTGCTCGATTATCTACAGCTAGATACTAAAAATCTAGAAAGCTGCAAATATATTAAAAAGCTAAAAATCTTTAGGCGTCAGTCCCTTATATTCCTTTTCTCCTCTGTCTAGGGCTGCCTTGAGAGTCACAGTTTACTAGTGAGTAGATATAAAACCAGATTTTAGGCAGCCCCAAAGGTGAAGATCACAGATTTGAAGGAAATAGACCTAATTTTAAACGAGGTGAGGGCAGGGCCTCTTATCTCTCACCAACACGGAGTCACAGTGTCACCAGGACTGTGTAAAAACTTCTTTTTGGTAGATTTGTGTCCTGTTTTCTTACCTTTGTGTAGATTTATGGTGTCTGTCTCTCAATCTCCTCTCTATTTACATTCTCTATATTAAAATCCTCTTTACAGTCTCCACAACATCCTGCCATGTCCTCATCCTGCTATAGTGCAAAACACTTCCTCTCATCCCTGACAACTTTTTGGCAAGAGAAGGTGCAAACAGAGATTTTTTTTTGGATGGCAAATCCCTGTGTAGTAACTCACTATTTACTCATTCCCTCCTCTAAACAAAGTGGGTAGCTCCTATTTGTCTCTTTCTCTATCAAAGTTATTATTTTGACATTTTTCTTATATCCAGCACCCCTTTTTCAAAAATGGGGGAGAGAACAAAGGAGTAACAGTGCGATGGGGAATGGAATTCATGGATTCATACACACACAGGAGGTAATAGACAAGAATTTGCATAAATTCTTGTCCCTTGGCAAATCAAGAAAAAAATGTAATTACATAAATGTTAGACTTCTTTATTTTTCATGTAGGGAAATAAAGGCCTGAGATGAAAATCCACCCTCCTGGCTTACAGCATTCAGTTTGATTTTCAGTTCCTCTTCTCATTTATTGGTTTAAAATATCACCTTCAAGGTCGTATTGCCTTCAGGAGAGTAATATCAAAGGAAACGTAATGTAACAAACCAGCATATTAAACTGAATTATGTGGTGCACAATAACTTCTAAAGGGCACACTATATACAAAGCCTTTCAGAGAGAGAGGAATATGAGACAGGAGCTCTCTGTTCCTTCATAAATCTGGGTAAATACCAAAATAAATAAGGGCCTGAGCGTGGCCTGGGTATGGGGATATGATTTCCAAAAGTAATTGACATTTCAAAGTGCAGGTGTCTTTGAGGAGCTCCTGTCACAGAAATGTGGTTTCTGGAGGTGTTTGGAGCTGGGCACCAGCCCTGGAACCCTGTCAGAGGCAACTGTGCTCCAAAAGCAGGGTGGGCAGCAGGACAAGGGAGGGGATTCTGCAGCTCTGCTCTGGTGAGATCCCAGCTCAGGAAAGATCTGGAGCTGTTGGGATGAACCCAGAGGAGGCCATGGAGATGCTCCCAGGGCTGGAGCCAGGCTGGGAGAGCTGGGAATGTTCCCCTGGAGAGGAGAAGCTCCATGGAGATGCTCAGAGCCCCTGGCAGGGCCTGAAGGAGCTCCAGGAGAGTTGGAGAGGGACTGGGGACAAGGATGAAGGGACAGGACACAGGGAATGGCTTCCACTGCCAGAGGGCAGGACTAGAAAAGGTGTTAGGAATTTATTGCGTGATACTGGAAGCTGTGGATGCCCCTGGATCCCTAGAAGTGTCCAAGGCCAGGCTGGATAAGACTGGGAATCCCCTGGGATAGTGGAAAGTGCCCATGGCAGGGATGGAATAGGATGATCTTTAAGGTCCCTTCCAACCCAAACTATTATGGGGTCTAGGATTCTTTAGTTTAATTTGAAAGTCCAGACCATAACAGAGTAGAAATGTAACATCAGCAGGAATTTCAGAGTAAATGATATGAAAGTTTTATTTTCCCCTTCCCCATTCTGCTCCTGATGAATTTTGGAATTATGAGAACAATGTCTATTCTTTCATCTGACCATTGTCCCAGTTATTACACCAGGAAGCTGTTTTTTTAGTTTTTTTTTTTTTTTTTCTATCCAAGCAATGTTGTTCCTGACCAGAGATGCACCTTGTGCTCTCTAACCTGGTATTCACTCACCTCATCAGTATAAAAGCTTTTTGTGTAACTCTAAGGGAGGTTCTGCATTTCTTTTACAGTGCACAAAATAATGATTAAAAAAAAAAAAACAAAACAAAACAAAAAAAAACAAAACCAAAAACAAACAAACAAAAAATCCCCAACAGATAATTATGGACAGCACTACCAGAAAGTTTCTAGTTATCACAAAACACAGAATCATGGAATAGTTTGGGTTGGGAGGGACCTTCAAGATCATTTCATCCCACCCCCTGCCATGGCAGGGACACCTTCCACTATCCCAGGGTGCTCCAAGCCCCATCCAGCCTGGCCTTGGACACTTCCAGGGATGGGACATTCACCACCTCTCTGGGGAAATCTGTTCTAATATAAATCCTCACCTGGAGATGCATATTTTCTTCCCCTAATTTGAAAAAGCAATGAGAGAAAGACTAATTTTAAGTTTAAACCAGCTGGAATCAGAGGAATTCCATAGGTACAGTCCAAGTTTCTGTTCCAGAGTGGTGTGTGAAGAACAAATAAACTGTGATCACCATCACTTGACCCACCTCAATATTTTCCATCAGCTGTGCTTAGAAAGCTGCTGCCTCAGTATAAGGTTACTCAGAACTATATTATGATTATTTAGAATCCCTTCTTTTTGTAATGAAATTGATGAACCATCAGAGCAATTTCTACTGCTGCAGCATTATCAATAAAGTGACTTGTTTTATGGGATGACATAAGTGCAGCAGTGTTCTCAGAGAACTTTAAAAAATAATTAATTAATCAAAAAGAACATTAGAAAAAAATATTTGAGATAATTGCCACTTCTAATACACTGTTAGTAATAGATTATATTAAAAAACTAAAGGGAAAGCACTCAAAACACTCAATTTTTAATGAGAATAAGAGATTTTACATTATTTTTATAAAATAAATATTATACTATTATAAAAATATGACTTCATGATGATTTCAATATTTTAATTATAAATTAAATAATATAAATACTTTCAATACTTTAATTATAAATATATATTTATTGTATATTATTATCCTGATTCTATGATGTAAATATTTTATATTATTATATATAAAATCACTTATATTACAAATATGAAATATTTTAATAAAATCTATTACACGATATATGAAATACGTTGTATTTTAAAACTTTTTTACTCCTCGAAGATTTTATACATGGCAAAGATCAGCTTTTAGATTACAGGACCTGTTATTTACAATCAGAGAAGTATAAATTCTTTTTCTGCTTTCAAAGCTGTTTAGTTCTTTGCAGTCACAGGATATTCATTTCTAAGCTCACACTCATTGCTGCTCTTGCATTGACACCTGCCAAGAAAACCTCATCCAAGAACATCTCCAGAACCTTTTAAGTGCTGCCAGCCAATTGGCCTTAGGTGAGCTCTGAAGAGTTTTAAAGGGAAACTTCAATTTGGCAAAATCTCTGGAACATTTCTTTGTCTAATTAGGCAGGAGAGTAAAAAGCCAATAAGCTGGGAAATCAAGAGGAGTTGTGTTTTTTTTAAACCTGCTTTAAATATAATAAAAAGGATTGGCTTCTCCTCTCTGAGAAAGTCATCTCTTTGCTGTTCGGGATACAGGGAAACTGTGAAATTACTGAAAAAATTGAGAGATTTTTGTTGGGTTGTTTGATTTATTTTTTTTTTCCCCATCACTGCTGGAGGACAGGATGACACTTCCAAGCTGCCAGGAGTCGAGGCAGTGCCAGGCTCAGCAGCTGCAGATAATCCAGCCTTGCTCGGGACGCGGGATGTGGGAGACCACGGGGAGCTGCTGGAGGCGGCTTTGCCCGGCACCACCTGCTCCCCCTCGCTGCCTTTCTTTTTTTGGGGGCAGCCAGGACATCATCATTGTCCCCCAGCACCGGTTCTGACTCACTTCCCTCCCTTCTGAGGGGAAGGAGACGGCATCCTGCACTTTATCAACCCTTTCCTTCATTAATTCTCCAGGCTGAGACAGATGGGGAAAGGGAGCCGCTGCCGCCGTGCCTAGCGGGCTTCTCCTACCTCAGATTTTAATCCTTACACGGCTGGGATCAGAGTGATTTCTGGGAAGGACATCATAAAAATCCCTGCCTGAAGGTTGCAGAGCCAAGACAGAGTTTGAGAAGATGGGTTAATAACCATAAAAATGTGTTGCTCTTCCACACGGCCTCGTCTTCCCTTGGTCACATCCTATGGCCACAACCTGGCCATAAAAAGCACTGTGGCCTGCCTTTGTCAATAGTTTAATTAACATTATCTAAGCATGCAACTGGTTGTGGTGTTGAAGTAGCTGGTTAGAAATAAGTACATATATATAAAATACTTTATACATTTAATATATTTTTCCCACAAGTGTTAATGTGCCTCACAGAGAACCTGGCTTTTAACTAGGGCTAGAAAGGTAAAAAAATCTTCCCAAGCTGGAGAGCTGAACAGTCCACTGACAGTTTTGCCACCCTTGGAGTTGTATTTGGCCCATTATGAGATTTATGGGCCTGTTAGGAAGACATCTGGAAAGATCTCTGGGATAAACAGTTGCCATGGAGACAGAGAAAGTAGAAATTTTTTCAGACTGTCTTTTTGGTAATTTGGAGTCTGCATTCCTTTGAAAATGGAGACAGGATTTAATGGCACGGAAGGAGATGAAGAGAAAATTTAACAGCAGGTCTCTTGAGCCTTGAGGATTCACAATAATAAATTCATCGCTTTAAATCTTTTCTGTCTCAAAAGAAAGGAATGATAACATCTTTCTTTGATTTGTTCATTTCTAACTCATCTCACAACAGCACTGGAGTGGGATTAAAATGGGACACAAACCTTGAAACAGTCTCTAAGTTTGAATCTTAAAAAATCTCAACACAAGAAAATAGGAATTTCAATGGAAATTATTCAGGCAAAGCCTGAGGATAATAATTGCCCAGTCAATAGCATTTTGGAATTTTGACTTGTTTCTAAAACAATAAATAGACCAAAGAAAACAGAAAAGCAATAAATAAATGAAAAGAGCAACCAACCTCAAGTCTATATGATTGATGATTTCAGAAATAAAATTAAATTGTGGTATTAATATATTAAGAACCCTTAAAAGGATTTACAAATTATTATTTTTGTTTCAGGGTGGCTCTGGGTGTAAGATTTTTTTACAGCTGAAAAACAAAGCCAAACAAACCACAACTAACGGTGACACTGAAATCTGAATGGCTCTCCAAAGCCAGAATTGTAAAATCAAGCTGCCCCTTCATATTCTGACTCCTGCTCCCCACCTTCTTGCTTTTCTCATGCTTATAAGTAGAATTATCTCAGTGGAAAATGTAGAGAAAATAACTTATAACTGATCTTGGGCCAAATTCACTCCTGATGTAACCAGAGTGATGCCAGTGGGGACACTCCTGAGAGGAATTTGTTCCTTGTTTGCTCCTTCAAACCTTCAGAGGGTGAGGAATGACTGAATTAAATAGCTTAATTTCTTCCAGCGTGCAAAATTCCATAATCTGTCCTGCAAATTGTTCTAGTGGTGAGTCAATTCCTTATTAGACCTCATGGGACCTTATGGTCTAATGGAGGAAACAAAGGAAATAAATACATTATCAACAGCCAGTCCATCCCCCTTCACAGGGGGTGCACCTGCTGCATTTCGTGTTCCTGAACAGGAACACAGTGTCAGAGTTTAACAAAGCCTGTCTCTTCTTCCATATTGAACTTCTCTGAGTGCCCACAATGTATTCACAGAGTGGGAAAAAATGACACTGGAAATTCAATGGGATCCAGCCTCACTAGGGTTACTGGAAATGGAATAAACAGCATAGAAGATGCCAGAAGTGTTTCTGATGTTTAGGTCCAGGGAACACGTTAGGTGAAAATGCCCAGAAAACCACAGGAAGACACAAATTTGCAGTTGTGTTAGTGCAAAACCTGAATAAATAGAGACAGGATAATCCCTCTTGTTTGTCTTTGGACCAGCAGAAGGGTGATGGATCTGGCTTTCTTTGTCTAAAGGCTGGCAGGACACACAAAATGAGAAGTGGCTGCCAAGAGGACTTGACAATTTATGGTCAATCTACAGGAGCAGTAACACCAAGAACATACAGAGATATGGATCAAACCAACAGTGCTGGATTGGTCACTACCTCCATAAAAGCCATTGATGGAATCACTGAAGAAGAAGTATTTTGGAAAGAATGTGGATTTTAACAATATTTATGGGGGAAAAAAAATGTCTGTACAACCTCAATTTCTTATGGCTTACTCATGTAAATAAGGAGTTAATTCCAAAAGAGCTACTTAGTTTCTCCTCATCTAAAGCTGCTATCAGAGATTAATTGATTTAGAAAATTTAGATATGGGTTAAAAAAGAAGTATGAAAATTAGGAAAGTGTATTATTATTCCTTCTCGCCCTCTTTCTATTAGAAAGAGTTAAAGATCGAGTAGGAAGGAAATTCTTTTGTAGTATTTCTCACAAATGTGTGTGGGCAGGTAATTGCCCTTCCATATGAAATAATAAATAACTATAAAATTTTGCACACATCCAATCAATGTTTTTTAATCAGAATATGGAATCATTATGGAAAAATAGAAAATAATCCTAAAGAGACCTGTGGAGTTCACAGAGATCCTTCCTTGTACCCAGGCAAAATAAACCATAACTAAAATATCTAAAAGGAAGTTTAGAGAGTTCTCATTGTTTGTGACATTTTTAGCTGGACAAAGCCCCAAGAGAAAAAATGTATTACAGGGCCCAATTCTGTGTGCTTGAGTTGCAAAGACCCAGAAACTTCTTTATATTTCAATCTCTTGAGAATTTTTGACTTGCAGGGATGGCAATAATTCAGTGTCATAGATAAAGACAATAATAAATTTCTTCCTGATATTCTACAAATTAACAGATGTTGTGTTATTTAGCAGATTTAAAACTAAATCCTGATGTAAGTTTTTATTGCTGTAGGTGTGTATTTATGCAGGTATAGAGTACAGGTTTATACTTATATTTATCTTCAGATAGATTACTACAGCCACAGTCTATTTGAGATACAGGTAGGAAAAAAAATTAGGAAGCACACAAAATCCACCCAGTTTAGAACCCAAGTGAGAAATCTTATTCATGTGAGCAGGAATGCTCAGCTGCTGTAACCACACCACTGGAAAATCTCTTTATCAGTCCTCAATCCAGTGGAATAATGAGAAACAAATCAGTGATTCTGGTCTGTCCTGCTTGAAGATAATTATGAAATAGTCTTGCTGACTGGGAGCACTCTGTTTAATTCTGTTCAGGATTATTGAGCTATGATAACACTGGGTTCTGGTGTGGGCAGTTTGCAGGTGAGCAGAGAAGGGGTGGCATCACATCAATCATTAGTTTTTATGGCCAAAAACCTGAAGCAGACTCAAGTCCTTTCCTGTCTTGGGAACAAGGATGAGGCAAGTTCTTAAAATACCCCCAACAATCCTTCAGAGCATTTTATTAATTGTTTGTGTTCATTATCGCAATTTGGCTTTGCTCTTGACATATGGCTTGGGCATACTCATTACACACTCCAATAATTGTTTTTCTCCTCTAAAGCATTTCCCTGTGCATTGACTTTTGTGTCCAGTAATTTTTTCAGCCAGGTCCTGGCTGGTCACTCAGTGATGGATCCTTCCAGCCTTGCCTTTTGTTTGGGTTGTGATTTGCACTTGTGTTGTTTCACTCTGCTCCCTCCAATTTGTTTTTGTTTTGTTTTTGTGGGGTTTTTTTTTCCTGCAAAAGGACACAAACCAATCGATTCCAGCAGCTGTGGGAGCAGGAAATGTATGGCTCGATTACCAAAAGTGCAAGCTGCCATGGAAGTCTGAAATGGCTTTTAGAGTAATCAGAAAGGGAAGGAAAAGGATCAATAAGAAAAGCATCTGCAGGTGCTTGTCCTCAAGACTCAACTATCTGTTCTTGAAGGGTGAAAATAATGCTGCTTAACCATTGTCCAATTATTTCCATAAGGTTGCCATTTGGTTCACCAAAAAATCAAAGGAACAAGCAAAAAAAACCCAAAAAAACCCAAACAAAACCCACCAAAAACCAAAACAACAACAACAACAAAAACCAAAAACCCCAACCAAACAAATAAAAAAACCCCAAGCAAACCCAAACAACCCAACAACCAAAAGACCAACCAGAAAAAGAAAATAATGTCTAAGAACATTCTAAAAAAGAGGAATTTGAGGACTGGGAAGTGAAATAGGCAGCTCAGCTCTCTGAGATTATGGATACGCCTTCAGTGGGACTCAGCTTGCTTATTAAGGCACCTTAATTTAGGTTTTTTAATATGCAAAGTGGATGTAAATCTCTGTGTCTCTAACTCTACAAGGAGTCTTGGGAGACTTGCCAGCTAATTTAGCCAATAATTTAGATGTCTAACATCCAGTGATGCTATTTTCCCCCAAGGGGGACATTTTTTCCCTAAATACAGAGCCCAGCACAGTTCTCTTCACTGAAACACATGCCAAAAACGCCTGTTGGATTCAGTGGGAGCTGAGATGGGATTGAGAGAAGCAGAATTCCACCTGTTCTTGGTGGTAACAGCAGAACCCTTCCACTGTCAGATGGAGATTGGCTGCTCTCATTTTGGTAAAAAATGTGTTTACTTAAGGAATCATCAAAATTTTAAAGGTGTGACTTGTCAAAGATCTTTTTTTAAAAAACAAGCTGATCATAGCTATAAATATTTTATTAGCTGGGAAGTGTGGCTGTTGGCTGTCAAGCCATTTCCACACGGCTTAAGGCTCAAAAATATTCAAGTTAAAACTAAAACTGCCTCTAAACTCCATGTTTACAATGTGGTGCAAGAGACAGGTAATTGCTTTGATTCATCTGTAAATAATTTATAAGTCATTATACATTCATTGAGCTGTCAAAATCGTGAGCCTTCATGGCATCATCCGGGAGCAAAATTCACAAAGGAAAAGAGGAGGAAAGAACATTTATTTTAACAGATCAATTTGAAGTCTTGTTGGCAAGTTTTCTAAATTCTATTCCTCTCCAACTATTTTTGTAGGAATAATGGTTATACTGGGAAGAAGATGGACTCCAACATTCAACATGCCTGTTGATAGGATATGAAGGAAAATCAGATGACACATCAATAGGGCAGAAGGTCCTCTCTCTTACTTCTGAAGTATCTTAAATGAACATATTTTCTCAAAATAGTTATATGGTGGTCATATCAACTTTTTTTCCTTTTTAAAAAAATTTTTCTTTTTTCATAGGAGAGCCTACACGTCCACTTTAAGCAAATATTCTGCTTTCATCCAGCTAAATCAATTCCTCCTTTAAACCCAAGAGTGACATTGCTAAAGAACTCCTGTACCACAGAATAAATTGTTTCTGTGGTGGAACTCATATTAGAAAATGAAATCTCAAGCTGGGAAGCAGAACAGCACAGGCCAAGTTAATTTGTCTTCTTGCACAGAATGCAAAATTCTCCTCTCTGGAAGGAAATATTGCCACATATTAAGCTTTATGACCCCCCAAAACAAAATATGAGTTCTTTTTTCCTTCATTTCTATAAAAAAAGGACTGGGAAAATCACGTGATAGAATTTCCCTTTGTATGTTCCCGTTCCCTCTTTTTCTTGTGAGGAATTTGGGGAAGGAATTGCACATTTTTCATTCCCTGCCTTTTTCCAGGAGCAAATTACCACCTCCACTCTGAGCCAGCAGTGCTGGATAGCAGCTCACAGGCAAAGCCAAGGATCTCCCTTCCCCACCCTCATCCTCCTCTGCACAGAAACGAAGAAAAAAAAATGCAATGAAGATTGAACCTGCAGTTCCTCCTCCCTTGTTATTCCAGTGGCAAAAAAGGCCAAAAACTTTGTAGAAAACAATAAAGCTTAGTAAGAGCTCAGAAAGTTGAAATGGCTTGGGTTGGAAAGAATCTTAAGGACCATTTAATTCCAATTCCCCTGCCATGGGCCTAGAATATATGAATGTGACTTTGTGCAGCTGCTTTTGAGTGTAAATAGGGCTGAATTATCTCGTTTTTGCCATGCTGAGATAAGTATATACAGAAATTCTTCTACCACTTAGAAAGGGAGCAGTTAAAAACTTGTTACATCACTGTAACTTGCTCGTCTATCTGAAGATGATTTAACTTACTGTGCTTCAGTTTTATTTTGCTGAGGAAAAATCAATATGCAAAGCCTGTCAGGAGTCCAAATTATTACACTTACTCAGCTGCATGTATTATTGAGTAGGCAGTTCCCTGTAATGAAGTTCTTGGCTTAAGTTTGTGAGGTATATTAAGAAGTAGTGGATGTAGCACAGAAGAAGCTGCAACAAGAAATGAAATTTTACAGTTGGGCAGTTTTAAGAACTAGCCACCTCTGTGAGAATATCAGTGTGTGGTGAAATCTCATAAGAAAAAAAAAAAAAAAAAAAAAAAAAAAAAAAAAAAACAAACAAAAAAAACACCAACATTCCATGGTAAGAACAGGCTAGGAAGATTCCTGAGTCTTTGGTCTAATAAAATTTTATTCACAGCTAGAATTTTCCAAGTGATCCTAGAGTACAGGCAAGTAGAAAAAGGAGTGATTTTAAATAAAATGTCAGACTGTTCCTCCAGAAACCCAAGTGCTGGCGAAGAGGTGATTCTTAAGTGGGCACAGAAGAAATTTCCAATAGAAATTATCAAAAGAAAGCCACTGAAGTTATCAACAGAATGCCATGTGAATTTCTTCCAAACCTTTCTTGCTCCCATCACTTTTATTCTTCTCCCATCTGTTGTCTAAATAAAGGCAACCATTCCCATGAACAAAGGAAGAAGCACCTGGAAAATTTGCTTTCCAGACTGGGATTTAATGGACCAATGCCAACATCTACATTTGAATGGCCCTCCAAGTTTTTGTGGGGATAGATAGGAACAGGCAACTCTGGAGAACATTGTCCCCATTGGAAAGCAGATGTTGGAAATGCATCTCATGAGTCACTCCCTCAAAAAGAAGCTTTTGTCCTGGGATTGGGAAGGCAGCTTTGGGACAACAGCCAAGCTGGAAACACCTAAGGCACAGAAAGCTCTGGTTCTGTGAGGAAAACTCACAGAATCCCAGAATATCCTGAGTTGGAAGGGACACGCGAGGATCATGGAGTCCAGCTGCTGGCCCTGCCAGCTGTTGACAAACCAGTGTCACACACTGAGTCTGCTGCAGTGACTCTGCTCCTGCCCAACAAAAAGCCAGAATGGATCCTGATTGCCATCCCCAGCAATAGGGAACATCATTACAAATGGGGAGCTATTGCAGGGCACAGTGGGAATGCGCAGATATTACAGATTTCCTATCACACCAGAGGCATAAACACATCCTTAAAACAGCCCAGAGTCCTAATTTCAGTCTGTATTGGTAGGTCTTGTTATATTTGCTGGCCATATTTAATGAACTAATTAGCTGCAGAAACCCAAAGCTGAAGTATTAAAGAAAGGATCAAAAACTGTATTTTGTCTATAATTTTGTTTATATCAGCATCTTTTACATCCTTATAGGCTCTTATAAACTCAAGCAGGAATCATACACTTTTCCTATACTGTCCTTTATTCCAGAACTGTCCTCTCCTTGCCTTTGGGTAATTTGACTAAAACAACCAGATTTCCTGGATGTGGTGTGCAGTAATCCTGTTTCCTCAGTTACAAACAAGTGTTCAGAATTATTCATTTTAGTAATCTTTTTTTTATTGTTTGTGTCTACAATCAATGGTGGTTTTTTTGTTTGTTTGTTTTTGGTTTTTTTGTAGCTTGGTTAACATCCTCCAGCAAAAAAAAAAAAAACAAAAACAACAAAACACCAAACCAAAAACAAACAAACAAAAAAAAAACAAAAAAAAAACCAAAAAAAAAAAAAACCTGTTTGTTTTGTTTTAGTTTTTTTTTAGGATTTTCTTAGGAAACACGACTGCTTCTCTGGAAATGCCTCTCTCTTTTCACTGAGATTCTGAGAATCATGGATTGGTTTGGCTTGGAAGGGACCTTGAAAGACCATCTAGTCCAAATCTGCTGCAGTGATCAGAGACATCTTTAACTACATCTTCAGGGTCTCACCTCCCACTCCAATCCCTGAAGTCAATGTATTTCCCAAAGCTTTGAAAATAATTCCAGGGATAAAATGAAAGTGTCTCTGGGCAATGATCTGGACTTTGAAGTCTTGTACTTTCCATCACTGGTTATTCTGGGAGACTGAGACTGGATATGGAGTTTTTAGGAAGCTCTGTCTTTGACTCTGAGGATTTAATTTATTTTAACAAAGGTAAGCTTTTACTGAAAGCTTAGATTTTTTCAGGGAACTGAGTTTCCAGTCTGGATAGACACAAATCTTCTCAAGGCCCCATGTCAGAATGCCTGGATACCCTACAGAATACAGGGCCTCTTGTGTTTATGTGAACCTGCATCTTTTCCTAAAAATCTCCAAAGTAATTCCCTATTTCTCTTGCTTCAGGAGCTTGTTGGACACTAGAAAGCAATTTACAGTCAAAGCCTAGTATTCATCCAGAGCTCCTCTGAAATGTAATCATTGCCAGAGAGGAGAAACCCAAAGTGCATCAGTGCTGTCTGACTCCATATCTCATCCCTGGAAATAAAGATCCTAGAAACCAGTAAACTGTGCCATGGCCTCCAGCAAGGATCCAGGGATCCAGCTCTCTCTCTCACTGCTGTGCTTTCTCAGGGACACAAACAGTCTGAGGCAGCAATAAAGCCTTGCTTTGTCAGAAAACCCAGCAGCCAGCCACAGAACAAGCCATGGGAATAGGAACAGAAGAGATTTTCACTGAATTCCCTTTGAAAACAAGATCCAGTTGTCTGACACCTGCCTCACTCATTTTTACAAAAGCACAACACGTTTGCAGGACCTTTATGGAAACACAATCTCCATGCAAGAAAACTCTTTTCCGAGCACTAGGGAAGAGTGCAGCAGCTGCCTGCTGGAGTAGAGCAGTGGTTTAAAAGGAGCTGGCCACCACAGATCACTTATAATTAATTATCATTCACTTATAATTCAGATAAATCCTTAACAGTTTTTTGGGGATTTTTTTTTTTAGCAAAGGCACTACAGATATTAAAAATTTGACAAGTGTATGTTATCAGCTCCCAGCTGCCCATGACTCTGCAGATACTGACAGAGGAAACCACCATTCATTAATTGGGTAAATTTTACTGTTGTTCATCTGTTGCAGCAACCCTCTTGTTAGAGGGTAAAAATGTGTCGAGACACAGACTTCTTGTTTATCACAGCATAGAAAGCACCCTGGTTTATTCCTCTTTGCAGCTCAGCCATCCTGATCCCAACCATTCCCTGACTCTGGTTGCAGCAAGCTCCTACTGGAGGTTCCCCTTGCAGCCTCTGACTGCTGGGTATTTCCTGCTAAACTCTGACTGAAGGGAGGAGTTTGCAGACTCTGACTGCAGGCTTTTACCTGGTTAGACTGTGACTGCAGATCCAGCCTGACCTCACAGCAGGGATCCTCTCTCCCCAGGATTTTTCTTCATGATGCTCCCCACATCAGCTAACCCAGTCTCTTTTATCACACTTATCTTTATTGGATACACCTGTGACTCATCAGAGGCGAGGCTGTATTGGGTAATTAACACAGCTGTTACTTGTTAGGGACAAGGTCACCTGTATTCACTTCTACACTTCATCATTCACATTTTAACTGCAGTGGACCGATGGAAAATGATTGCAGTGACATGTGCTGCTCAAAATTGCTTGGGACAATGTGATTTAGAAGAGTACCCATGTCCTGAAAGTAAAATCAGTTGCAAAGACATCTAAAATCAATTATTATGGAATGGTTTGGCTTGGAAGGGACCTTAAAGATCACCTCATTCCACCCCACCGTGGGCAGCGACATTTCACACTGGACCAGGCTGCATCTACTACAGTATGTATTTGAAAATGTTCATTAAAAACCCCAAACCAACCAACCAAGCAAAAATAATAATTAAAAAAAAACCACAAAAACCCACAAATAAAATAAAATAAAATAAAATAAAATAAAATAAAATAAAATAAAATAAAATAAAATAAAATAAAATAAAATAAAATAAAATAAAATAAAATAAAATAAAAACCACTGAAAGTAAACAATAGGTGGGGCAAACCTTCAGACTTTAATAATCTCTGCATAAACTGGAAAGAAACTGCTCCCTTTGTTCTAGAGCATCATGTACACCATGAACTAGATGGTCAGAGTGGTCTTGATAATACTTAAGTGTGGACTAAAGAAAAGAGAGGATTTAATGATCTGGATGTCACCATAGAAACAAGGAACTCACAGGTAGAACTGTGTAAATAATGCATATTTTATTTTTAAACACACAACTCAAAAATCCCATTCTGTTCAATTATGTGAGAGTTTTTCCTTTGTCTTGTCTGACATGAAAACAGAGAGTCAGACAGGCAGAGAGAAAATTTCATTTTTAGCTTTTTATCTTGAATTTTATAATTTCTTTACTTTTTATCCCTTATTCAATTTAAGCACCAATACCTCTGAAACAATGTTCTGTTGAACAGAACAATATGAAATGACCATATATTTTCATTTTCCAAATTTGTTAATGGTTGCTATTTTTCAGCCTTAATTATTTTAAAATGTAACCTGAACCTGCATTTTTCAATGACTAAACTGCTTGCAGAGAAATACTTTTTATTCAATCTGGTTCCCAGAAACTCATCTTATCCAAGTCATTATCTTACCCAGCTGCCTGGACAAATTCTAATTCACCTTTCATTTTCTTTTAACCTATGTTCCTTGCTTATTACAGAAGGACTTCCTGGCAATTCTGGAGATGACAAAAGTAATGGCTTTGGAAGAACCAGGTGGGAATCATCACAATGAATACACTATGGCATGGGAACAGTAGCTCATACACATGTTTCACAGCTAATGGTGCTTCCAGAGATGTAAGTATTAAATTCCAGTACTTTTCTTTCCCCCTTTTTTTTTTTTTTTTTTTTTTTTTTTTTTTTTTTTTTTTTTCCCTGAATGGAAGTCCAGCAAATGCTGGAAGAAGATGACTAAACTCAGATTTATCAGCAGGGCTTGCAAAGGTGGCAGTCCTTGATTAAAACACAACAAAGTGTGTTCCTGCTGCCTGGGGCGACAGTAGAAATCTCTGCCCCATTACAGTAGTTTTTGCATTTTTTTCTCTGAGTCATCTTCCCTAACCATGCCCAGGCTGATGATCACCTCACCTAAATTTTAACCAGCTTAGAAGGTCCATAGGGCTTAACTCATCCTCTGGCCTCCCTCTTGAGTCAGGAGAGAGAGAAAAAGATGATTACAGAGAATGATTTACCCCAAAAAGTCAGGAACCCAGAGCTGGAAAGGAATAGCTCCAAGGAAGGACCCACAGCTCTACAGGGTTCAGACTTTGTTTAGGTCAGAGAATTGAGGTGTTATTCACTAAAACCCAGAGAGAGAAATTCTATCCCTGGAGACAATGAGATGAAAAAGAACTTGTAAGGTTTGAGATTAAGATTCTTGTGGCAGAGACTGAAATAACCACATCTGTCCTGTGTGCTGTGGAAAACCATGGCAGAGCTGTGCCCAGGTGATACAGGACACACCAGGTGATGCAGGACACACCTGCATCCCTTGGCTCAGCACTATCCCATGGATAGCACACAGATCTGAGGACAAGGGGACACTGTATTTAGGAATGATTTTCTTGAAAATGAAAAACACACATGATTCCAACTCTCCCTGGTAGAGAATGGTCCAGAGATTCCCAGTTTTGTGGCAATCAAACTGGGCCTGGAAGAAAAAGCTGTAGGATCACAAAAACACTATTTCTGCTCCCAGCACCATGAGATTTACAATGCCAAAGGAGTATGCCTGCTCATCTGGCATTAATATTATGTCTAAAGTGCAATGTGGGTGGTATTTGAATCCCTCTTTCCAGGAATTCTTCACCAGAAAAATTATTAATGTTCTGTTTGCCTCCCCAGGCAGAGCATCTAGTTAATATAGCTTGGCTGTGTATTAAAGAAGGATGAGAAAGAGACATCCTAGGGGCTTTTCCAAGAAATGTGGTGGTTCATCCATTTGAGGTTTGTCCTGTCTGCAGCTGTGTTGAGCAAAAAACCCTTTCCTTACATTATTCCAGGGCAGTTTGTGGCACAAGAGCCTTTCTTTCCCCTGACAAAGCTGATCCTGACCTTTTCCAATGGCAATGCACTTCCAGGCTTTCAGCCTCACTGATGTGACTGAATTTACAGTAGGTCAGCACCAACCATTTCAGCTTCAGCTGCTCCATTTGAAGAAAAACTTCTATATGGAGTCAGAAGCTTGGTTTATGCCTCGGAAACAAAGATTTTGGTCATTATCACCAACAGAATTCATCCATCCCAACTTCAGACCTCCACAATGATTGTGTTAACAGGCAAGGCAGAGGAATGGGCATTTATCATACAACCTTCTCAGCAGAAGGTGGATGCAAAAATAGGGGAAGTGTAAGTTCTGTAAGCATTTTTAAGCTCCAAGATTTTTCACCTCTTAACTATAAACAGTTTTAATATCTAGCACTGATAAAGTTCTCTCTACTTTCTAAATCCATTTTGAGGTGACATGAATTCATCCACTATATCAGGTGAATAAACTTACAGAATCCTAGAATGGTTTGGGTTGGAAGGGACCTTAAAGTTCATCCAGTTCCCACCCTCTGCCATGGGGACACCTTCCACTATCCCAAGCTGCTCAAATCCCCATCCAAACTGGCCTTGGACATTTTTAGGGATGGGGCAGCCACAGCTTCTCTGGGAAACCTGTGCCAGGGCTTCACCACCCTCACAGGGAAGAATTTCTTCCCGATATTTAATTTAAATCTACCCTCTTTCACTTAAAACCATTCCTCTTTTCCCTTCAAAAAAATCTAAAAAGCATGATGATAAAGTCAGAGAAATTCAGCAAAAAGCTAAAGAATGAATCAATTCTTGGAATAGAGAGATAAGTGAAACACTTTTCCTTGCATTTGCCCAAGAAAAAACAAAGTTTGATCACAGCTTGGGTCCCAAAGGGTGCACAAGAGACTTGTTCAAAGACTCTACAGAATGGATACCAGAAATAAGCACAGACCCCGTGTCTGTCATCACATGTCCCTGGCTTCTCCCAAAATTCTTCCTTCTTCCTACCAGCTCTAATATGAATGGAGTAGAAGATACTTTATGCAGTGTCACATGGATAAATCCATCAGTGCCAAAAAAAATAAAGCATCTTTGACCAAGGAGAGATGCATCCACAGAGCTCAAAGCTATCTAGGTCTGTATTCTACTTTAAAAGCAGCCACAGAGAAAACTTTCAGGTGTAGAGACATTTTCTTATCTATGCTCTTCCAGCTCCAGGAATTCATTACTTGGATTCAATCCTAGCCCTATTGTTCTTGGGCACAGCTGCCTCAATAAGGGAGACACAGTGAAGTAATGTCTTCCCAGTGGTGCCAGTGGAAATAACAGCAGATAATTCAAAGGCTCAGAGAGAACAAGAGGCTGACGAGACACTCAATAAAAAAATGTGAAACTGAAAAAAACAAAAAACCTGCTCCATCATCTTTGTGTGATGGAAACATAATTCAAAATCTCTCCCTGCATCACCACTCTGCCTCCTAATTACCATCTCCTACCCCTGTGGTGCCCTTACCAGTTTCTTTCTTGTTGATTTACAGGGTAACTTTTAACAAGGATTCAATATGATTCCTTGCAGGAATCATCACATCCCTTCAAACCCTTATTTCCTTTCAATTCCTTGACATGCCTGGGAATGTTGCTTCCTCTCAACATTTTTTCAGAGGAAGGAAAGGAGGAGTGGGACTGGAAAACAAGAGCTGCAGGTTAAAGATTGATGTGACAGTGAGTCATGGACCACGTTATCACCAACGAGGCCTCATCACTTCTTCTTCTACTCAAATTCTTGTGCTGAGTTCACTTTTGTCACACCTTGGCTCTCTCCAGGTTAGTGCATTTTAAGTACCTTGGACATTAAATTGTAGACACAAATCTGAAAGTCCCTCAAGGAACTCTCCCACCATTTGAGAGATAGCCACATTCAAGGGACAAGTCTGGAATATTTGGTCCCAACAGTGGAAAGCAAAACAGGGAACAGCCTGGGAAAATTATTTCATGCCAATCTATGGTTCTCCATTGCATCAGCAGAGTCTTTCCACCACAATTCAGATTTTTGGGGTAATTCAGACCTCCAGCATGATCTAGTCAATACAACAAAGACAGGAGCTAAAGGTAGGATTTTTCTGATCAAACGTAGACACCTAAATGTAATTATTTACAGCTGACACAGTCA
The DNA here is from genome assembly GCA_013389925.1 of Aegithalos caudatus. Classification (NCBI taxonomy): domain Eukaryota; kingdom Metazoa; phylum Chordata; class Aves; order Passeriformes; family Aegithalidae; genus Aegithalos; species Aegithalos caudatus. Next base: position 675,260 of record WEIU01020879.1, on the reverse strand, counting down.
ACCTTTATTCCATGTGTCTAGAGAGAAAAAATAGACATCATCTAATCTATGCTGAGGATGAAATAAATTATTAGAGCCTCAGGCTCTACTTGGTAGACATCCAGAGCTACAAACTGAGGAAGGTGACTTGCTCATTTGTAGTGCAGATGCAATTGCAGGTATCAACATTTAATTAGATTATGTGCTAAATGCACATAACCCAGGAAACTGCCATTAATATCTGAGTAACTCCCCTGTCAGTCTTTCCTAGCCCCAGGGTTGGGAACAGGTCAGAAGAGTCTGGATGGGAGAAATAAAAATAACCAGCCGCAGAGATTTATAAATTCTGATCTGGTAGGAAATATTTGGAGGGCTGGTCAGAGCTAGAAGAGGGTCCAGCACAAACTGGGGCAGCTCCACAGCAGGACAAGGATAAAAACTCAAACAAAGGAGATTGGAAACCCTGATGTAAGAAATAGCCTGGCACCACTGCCTGGGGAAGCTGAGTATGAAGTAATCACTGCTCTCCTTCCTCTCTTGTCTGCCTTTGGCTTTCATTACTCCCCTTTATCAGTTTAATTCCTTCTCCAGAGCAAGGGAGTCAGATTCTGGGTCCTGCTGAGATTTCATTTCCTTCAAATTCTCTTTTCCATTCAGGCTGTAAGTGATGACTGAACGGGAACGGACACATAGGGTCAGCACATGCCCCCTATTTCCTCTCATATAAAGTTTCCTGAAGAATTTAAAGCGTTTAAGAGGAGGAATCCATCATAAAACGAATGGGAAAGAAATAAACCAAACAGAAAATCTCAAGGCAATCATTGCCTCTGAAGCATTAAAGGCAAGGCCCAGCAGAAGATGGAGAGAAAGCAGTGATGAATAAATAAGCACTGAGCAGAACATCTGGGCATAAGAAGTAGAGTGGGAGAGAAAGGAGGAAGCATCAGAAACCCCATTTGGTCAATTTTTGTGTTCACTGAATGCAGCAAGGGGGTAAAGCAAAGGCAGCAGAGCTGAAACCTTGCAAAATGTAGGACCCAGAAGTTGTTCTTCCTCTCTTGCCACCCAAGGATGGGGCTTCCCATTCAGAGAATTACCAGAATTACCAGAAAACAAGGTCTCTAAACAACAGCACAGAACCTTTACCATTATCACATTTTGCACCATGTGGGTGCCTCAGAGGATTCATGAACCATAATATTTTATAATTTTTTAAAATATTTTTCTAGATATTGTAGAAATACAGAATAGAGACTGTTCATGTCCCAGACCTGAGTTTTGTACATGACCCCCTCATCTCACCTGCTATAAAAGGTGAATTTTTCTTTTAAGTCACAGTAACTTGACCATGTTCACAAGCCTCTACAGACTTCCTAAAAGCTCATGATCCTATTTCAGACCTTGCAGGCCCACTGAGGAGAAATAAATTCTCAAAAACGTATATATATTGAATTTTTCTATGGGAATTTTCATGCAGGAATAGTCATAGAGGTAATTGTGTGCTTCTCCTCTGAATAAACAATTTTATTCACCAGTCAGGAGAGACTTCTTCCTTCTTTCAGTTGTTTCTGACAAACAAGGGAGTTATTCCCTATCTTTCTCTTTCTTTGAAAGAAACAAGCTGATAACATTTCTCCACCAACTGCCATCATGAGTAAGTCTTAGTGCTGAACATAAAAAAAAAAGAAATTAAAAATTATATGGGGCAATTTTCATTTTTTTCTCAAATAAATAATTAGTTTGTGTGCAGCAGGAGAAATTAAAGAGGAATCAACACCCTGCACTTACAACTGCTCAATTTCTGGAGAGTTACTGCATCTTCAGGGAGTTTCATGGTGAAACATCACTCAAAAATTCAACCAGTAAGGAGGTGGTAGAATTTTGTTGCTATCCCATCATTTAAGGAAATAGACAAAGCTCTGTTGGGAATGAGGTTGTCAGGATCTGGCTTGAAGTAAGTATCATGAAATCACAAAAGGTGAGTCTCGAGGTCAGGACTTAGAGTGAAATGCTGCAGTCCCAGAGGTGAAATGAAATAAATTTAAAATATTTCTACAAAAAAAAAAATTAAAAATTAAAAAATTAAAATGCAGATAAAAAGGCCAGCAAGCAGGATCCATGGAATGAAAGGGTTTTCAAACAAGAAATACACTATAATCCTTCACTGGAAGATTAATCTCTTGGAGGGGATAAGTTGTTGTTTTTGTTTTGTTTTTTTGTTTTTTTTTTTTTTTTTTTTAATTTAAAAACACCAACCCAAGAGNTCTAAGACACATCAGCTGTGGAACTCGTTGCCACAGGATGTGGGGAACAACTAAAAGATGCTCAATGAGCCTGGGAAATACTTCCCAGTGATTCAGCCTGCAAATACCGAGGGAGCAGAATAGGGAGCAGCTGGGTTCTGCTCTGAGTGAGAGCCTGAAAGGATCCAGTCCCTTCCTGCCTGAGTGGGTGATATAATTTCATCACATTGAGATGCAAAAGCCTTTCCAATGGCTCTGGGCTTCCTCTGTGTCCTTTCCATTTGGAACAGGCATGGGGAGGAGCTCAGTGCGAACAGTCCCCAGCTCTCAGGGTTATTCTGGATTTGGGTGATAAAGAAATAAAAAGCTGTCTGGTGAAATGGTCTCTTCTCACCTGGGGAGTTCTATGAATTCCTGAATCCAAACAATAGCCATTGCATAAGCATAAGAAATAGGTCTCATTATCAGCTCCTGGCATTATTCTGGGGGTAGAAGACAAGAAAAAAGGCTTTTTTTCCCCATTTTTTCTTGCTCATGCCACTTCTGGACCAGGGAAAAATTGGGAAGTTCTTCTGTAAACCACAAAGGGGGTCTCAAAAACAAATCCCTGGGGGAGAAATGAACTGGAGTACACTGAGCTTCCCTCACTTCCAGCACACCCCACAGTTCATCTGCCCAGAGCTGGGCAGCAGAACAGAAATGAATTTATGCATGAGAGGAATTGCAGGGCCCTGATGGAAACCCTCCTCTCTGATGGAAACACTCCTAGCAGCTAAAATGCAGGAATGGGTTGCTTTAGACGACACTGGTAACACAAATAACCTGAGCTCTGCCCTCCTTTGCTTCTGCACTAAATGCACTGCAAGAAAAAGGGGAGACAAACCTGCCCTCCTTTATCACACACGATGTGATTTATCAGCTTTTCTCCCCGGTTTTATCAATTCCAGTCACAGCAGTAGCAGTTTGGACAGGACTCAGTAAATGGACCCTGATTTCCAATTAGTTTCTTTGTCATTCTTTGCCCTTCTCTCCTTGGTGCTGGCCACAGGCAGCTCCTGCTGCAGTCAGGAGGAAATAAGGCAGGATATTAAACTATAAATTTCTGTGCTCGCTGCCTCAGTTTCTTATCTCAGCAAGAGCACAAGTGTCCTTCATCAAGATTACAGACACCACCACGTTCAGCCCTGTAAAGGGCTTCAGATCATGGGAGAGATACACAAATTATTACTGAGATGAGGAAGGAAAACTGCTGCTCCAGAGCAGCGCTTTGTGTCACATCCTGTCCCCAAAGCTGCTGTCATCCAGGCAAAAATCAGCCAGGCATCCTTGCTTTTCAATTTTCTTTTTAATTAGTTTTGCAGACATATTGTCCATTACCTAAAATTAAAAAAAAAAAAAAAAAAAAAAAAAAAAAAAAAAAAAAAAAAAAAAAAAAAAAATTCCTCTGATAATAACCAGGAATGGTTCTTATTCACCTCCAATGACTGAACTTTTGTCCTTATTTCCCCAAGCAGCAGTGATGCTCCTCTTGCCAGGAAGGGTTTGACAGTGCTGAAAACCCCTCAAGGCATCACAGGAAACGGTGAAAAACACTTTAAATTGTCAGCTCAATGTGCAGGATCCAAAACTCACCTGGAGAGGAGTCATTGAGAGGGTTCAGGGCTGTCGCCCTCCGGATCTTCTCCAGACAAGTCTCCTGCTCCTTTTTGATGATGCAGTTGGAATGTGTGGCTGCAACCTGGAATATGGAGGAAAATGGGAAAAAAATACAGTTACGAAAATCAAATAGTTGGTGAGGTGATCAGGAAGCATTGCTGAGTTTTAAGATCCCATTACAAGAAAAAAAAGAAAAAGGAAGAAGGAAAAACGTCCTTTAAAGCTGAGAAAAAACTGTAACAAACTTCATTTTCTTTCCTTTTCTTTTTCTTTTTTACTTTTACTCTTCTTTTTTCTTCTAGCAGGTCTGAGGCCAAATTAAGTAATTAAAATTCTCATAAATTATTTGGGGGTTTTATATTGTTCTCCCTGTCAAAATGTCATTTCTAACATGTTTGTTTTATTATAGTGAATTACTTCTCCACATAAAGCTGAACAAGGTCATCTTTAAATACAGAAATAATTTAAAGAAGAATTAGGAGTAAATTTGATCTTACACTGGTTTCTTATGAGTCTGCACAATTCATAAAAATCTCTCTGGAATCTAAACCAAATTAAACAATGTTTCTCTTATTCTGTCACCCTGTTCGTTCCTTGGTGTTACCTTTATTTATTTCCAGAGAATTCAAGGCAAATTCTTTTGCCAAAAATAATACAATGTCAAATAAACCAGTCTGACTTGATCCAAATGTTTTCTTTTTTTCCATTTTCTATCTTTAACCCTCTAGTACAGCCCGCTACAAGAAAAAAAAGTAAAGATGGGAAAAAAGAAATGAATAAAAAATTTAGTTTATGGGAGGAACATTGCAGCCAATACAATCCAGGCAATCCCAAAGCAGCAACAAAATAAGGATGTGACCCATTTCTGGAAATCAATACAGGATTTCATTCCTATAGCAGAGAGTGGCCAGGGAATATCAATTCAAGGAGAATAAAATCTCAGATTCAATGAGATCACTTTAGAGGGGCACAACTGAGGTTCAAATCCAACCCCACCATGAAAATCAGTGCCCTGGCTGAAGGTGGCTCACTGGAGCAATTTTGTTATTTTATTTCCCATCCCTTTCCTTCACTCTTGACAGTGGAAAACCACAGAGGAAGTGGAGTGTGACCTGTTTGCCCTTATCTGCTAAGCAGGGACAAGCAAACAGGGAAAGGAATCCCCAAATTTAATCTGCCCTGGGTTATTTTGGAGCCCCACCTGCACAGTTCAACTTTTATTCCCTCACATCCCAGGGAAGAGAGTGAAGAACTTGGATCAGGGATGCACCAATCAACAAACCCTGAGAGCAAATCCCAAGGCAGCTGAAATCCTTTCAGCAGCTGAAGTGGCTTAGAAAAGAGAGGGAGAGAAACTTCTACACAAGCAGGTGGTGACAAGACAAGGAGGAATGGTTTTAAAGTAAAAGAGGGGAGATTCAGATCAAGACTTGGGAAGAAATTCCCTGTGAGGGTGGGCAGGCCCTGGCACAGGGTGCCCAGAGCAGCTGTGGATGCCCCTGGATCCCTGGAATTGTCCAAGCCAGGTTGGACAGGTCTTGGAGCAGCCTGGGATAGTGGAAGGTGTCCCTGCCCATGGCAGGAGGGTGGAATGAGATTTATCTGTAGGGTCCTTTCTAACCCACTCCATTCAGTGAGTCTGTAATAATCCAGTTTGGTGGTGCTTGTGTTGTGCTTTTGTTGGTGTGATGATGTTCTGAACCATCTGCACACTTTTTTTTTTTTT
>WEIU01020879.1:615181-634825 GCA_013389925.1 Aegithalos caudatus | reverse complement strand
AAAAAGGCAAATACAAATGAACGGAAGTGATTCACTCCATGTAATCACCTTTTCAGCCAGTGATTAAGACTACCTCTATATTCATCTTCATTATCTGCTCATGGATCTCCACATCCAGAAGATGAGCTGGCCCTATGGTGCTCTATAGGGTGGCAGGACAGGCCCTAAGGGAGTACCTGGCAAGGTCAGAACAATGCAGGACCAACAACTATTTCATATGAACACACACACACATAAATATACAAATACATGCAGAACTCATTGGGCCAATAAATGTTGTGCTATCTTATTTTATCAATTTGAGAGGTGTCAAAAAAACCCCTAAAAGAAACTCATCAAAACACAGCTAGAAGATGTCAGTTGTATCCATTACAGCATTGTTTATACATCTGTCAAATTCCAAGCTACCGCAGCAATCTGATCTACAGATCCTGTGTGAACAGAGACAATGGAAACTAAAAAGATGAGTAATTTTCCCCTCTTGGATGTGTGTGTTGAAGTGAAAGCTGGAAATCCTGATTATAGATCCTATCTATCCATTATAGATACCAAGCTGTCTAATGATGAAGTTTATAAATTGACAGGATGGTCATCGGATCCGACTTGCTTTGATTCAAACCCAACTTGCTGTGATTCACATTTTCCTTTAGGTGTTACGTGGAACTGGAATATCCCTTGTGGCCCAGAAAACAATCAAAGTGCTATTCCTTTCCACTGGATAGCTTTGTCATTTTGTCGTCATGCATCCCAGTAAAACCCAGGATATAAGCACGTAAATCCAGCCAAGCTGAAATCCCCTCTCCTCCACTGTGCCCACTGCTCAGTTTGAAATAGGCTGACTCATGTCTCACAGACACAGTGAAAATGCCTCTCTACCCATGGGGGGTCCTTCAGAGCCCTGGGTGAGAGCTATCTCATTAAAATGTCTCCCTCTAAACCTGAGATAATTTCCACAGTATAGTCCCTGAGATGCAATCAGCACATCCCATAGAGTTCACAGCCTATGGTAGATTATCCTAAATTATGTATTTCAAAGCAACAGATTAATTACATCCTATTTCTCTATATTTTCTATCAGGAGGAAGGGAGCAAAAGGGAAGGATTTGAGAAACAGCATTAAAAGATTCAGTCCAAACATTAAAAGTTGCCAAAGCTACACTCAGCTGATGAGTAGCATCTTACAGTGGGCAGCAAATTAAGGTTAAATAATGTGTTTAGCAACAGATTTTTTCTTGTTGCTCCAACATCCTCCCTTTACTTTCCTCACATCAGATCAAGTGTAAATTCTGTTCAGGTCTTCATTCCCACCCATCTTGAGCTTCATATGCAATTTTAGCTCAGCTGAAATGGCACTGAAAAAACCTGATCATCATCATCATGTGCCTTTCAAGCATGTCAGGTAATGAAGGTTTGATCCTGTAGAAACTCTTTAGAACAGAGGATTTTGTCCAAAGATTTCACACTTTCATCATGTTGTATAATTTATCAGTTCTACATTATTCACCTATTTCCTTGGATACTCTATGGAGTGGGTTTCTTCTAAGATCTTGGATTAACAACAAGAACAGTGCTGTAGGCAGGGACAATTTCCCAGGCTGGTTTCTCATGGAAACACAGGATCTGCCCACCCTGGTCAGCACTTGATAAAAACTTTTGGAAATGAGCAGAACACTTCCTAACAGCCAATCTAAAGAAAATCAACCTAAGAAAGAGAAATCTTCATTGATCTCCATCACTGGGAGATCCACTTCAGCAGCCTCCAAAGAATGCAATTTATTAAGAGAAGAAATCCAGCTGTCCCAAAGCCCTCCCTTCTGCAGGCTGCATTATTGATGCCCCTAATGGCTGCAGATGGCACAGAGCTACCTTCAAGTGGCCTCCTTGGGCTCCCTCATCCAAACAGAGGATTAAAGGGAGGATTAAAGATGGACCAGGACAAGAAAATAAAGGAGAAACCATCAATGGTATGTGAGAGTCAGCTGACAAAACCTAGGGCAAATTTTAATGGTTCATCTGTGCTTTGCCTGACCTTGGAAATATCCTTGTGCTTAAACATGGAAGCCATCCTAGGAATTAGATACTGGTAGCACAGAATAACCTTGAGTTATCTTCACAACATCTTCTGGCTCAGGCCAGTCTGGTGAACAATCCCTGGGAATAAATTCTGCACCAAAGAAAAGCTTTTCTTTGAAGGCACCACTCAAATAAAACTCCCAAAGCAAACCAACCAACCAAATAAAAAAAAAAACAACAAAACAAAACAAAACAAAACAAAACAAAACAAAACAAAACAAAAAAGCCCGCAAACAAAACCCCCAAACCCCCCACCCCAAAATAAACAAACCCCAACCAAATCCTCCCCAAATGCAGTAGAAAAGGTGAATCTGCATTTCATGGTATTTCCTCCCTCGTATCCCAGAGTTCACTTCTATCCCTGGAGTTTGTTGCCAGCTGCAGCAAATGAGGCATGGGATGAGTTTGTATGTTTTTCTGAAACATGTAACTCACTGGGGAGAGCAGGGTAGGGACACAGAAAGGAAAGGAAGAGAATGATCTTCTCTCAGCAAATAAAGCCAAATGTGTGATAACCTGGAGTCAGCACAGTGGGAGCCTGTTTTGGACAAGCAGAATAAATTTTGTGATGGAGTTTGGATAGGTTGGTGCAGAGAGGACTCTCCAGGGCACAGTTTGGCTGCCATTAGACATGTCCAGAAAATTGGGTATTTTATTGAAGATTGTTTTAATCAGAAACAGCCATAAAATGAAAACGCTGTGTGAGGCAGAGGATATTTTTTCCAGTAATATTTTCCACATTTTTGGGTGTGTGTAGGTCTCCCACTTAGATGAAACCAAAGCGTTGTGGCATGGATTTAGATGTCTTCTGGATTGTTTAATTCTACCCAGTTCTGTTTGACTCTAATTGATCAGAAAATCCTCCTTGATGGAAAATAATCACAGGTTTTATAAAAATAATCCTGGCTCATGTTCTGCAAAGGAGTGGGGTGTTCTGTGTTATCTTCAAGTCAGCAATGAAAATAATGACAGCTTTAAAATCAAAATAATGTAGGATAACATGAAAACAACCCTCCCAAAAGACAAAACAAAGTAATAAATTCCAAACCCAAACCAGGACATTAGGGCTTACAGGTCATAAATAAGCAGGTGAATAAAACCTAATAATTATTCAGTGACAGTCATCCAGTTCCAGTCCAAAAGGCCATGATTAGCTTCTCTCTAAAATGGAAATTAATGTGTTTTTATCTTTTTCCTGCCTTTTCAATGTGTTTACCAAATCAAACCAAACGTCCCAGTTTGCTCCCACACGTAGAGGCCTCCTCAAGGCAATCTTCACCTCTGAAGACAAAAGCAGCAACTTCTGCAGAGTGCCTTGAGTGAGAGAGGAGGACACTGAGTACTTCACATCCAGGTAACCTCAGATGCACACAGGATTAATGTAGTTCCGAGTACCTGCTGTACCTCCTCTGACCACCAGCACAGGGAAAAACACCAAATTCTCTTTTTCACTCTTCCAGTTGTTTTTCTTTTCAACTATTTTTAAGTTATTACTATTTGTCTGCATTAGCTGAGAGGAAATTGAAATTTCTTCAGTAGTAGATGTGAATTCTTTCCTTCTGCTGACCCTCTGTAGAAATGAGGTGTCCACCACTGGGTACAAATTCCACAGGGATGCTTCAAACACCTCAAGGAGGGTATAGACAAGCTTGTCCCCAGCTCTGGCCATGCTGGAAAGGACATTACCCCCAGTCAGCCTAGAGACACCAACCCCTGCTGCACTGCTTCTGTCCACATCAAGCTCCTTTTAGGATCACTGCCTGACCCAACTAACTCCAGGTAAGAATTGGGTTTAATATTAGGTTGACTTAGGTGGGATATTAGGAAGAAATTCTTTACTCAGAGGGTGAAACAGGGTGCCCAGAGAAGCTGTGGCTGCCCCTGGATCCCTGGAAGTGTCCAAGGCCAGGGTGGAAGCAGCTTGGATCACCCTGGGATAGTGGAAGATGTCCCTGCCCATGGCAGGGGGTGGGAAATGGGTGTTCTTTATGGTCCCTTCCAACCCAAAGGGTTCTGTGATTCCATGATTTTGTGATTCTATGAAAAAACAAAGCTTTGCCAGCCAAGGCCAGTGCAATGCAATCGTGTCAGGGAACTCTCCTCAGCAGCTCAGGAGGGAGATTGAAGAGGTGAGGATGAGATGGTGGAGCTGGCTGGAGGTTCTGGTGTCTTCAGGGAGCTGAAGGGCTCCAAAACCACTGCATGAACTTGACACTTCAGAACTCATGGACGTAAGGTCTTCCTATGATCCTATGACTTTTTTTCCACATTTTTCTTGTATTTGTTATTTCTTATTCTTGATGCTTATGATTTTAACCCTCAAGCAGCCATTTTGTCATTCTTGACATAGCAGGTGAAGCTGGGTCTTAGCAATGCATACATTCTAATTTTCTGACTGGAAACATTCTCCAGTAATAAAACCTGCAGCAAATTCTCCTGCTCTTTAATTTGCCATTTAATCGATGTGTTCGCATCACGCTCAGTAAATGGTGCCCTGTCAGTTTAATTTGTTCAACTCTTGTTGTGCTACTTGTTTCCACCCCTCCTTGCTTCCCCCCTCCCCAGTACATAACCAAGGTATCATTTTGCATCCCATGAGGGATTTCTGTGCTTTAACCTAGTAAATCTTTTAATTCCTAATTCCGTATTCTGCTCTAATAGATTCACCCATGAAAAGAGCCCGGAAAGCCGGAGCTAAGAAAAATCACTTTCATTTTTTCTCAGATACTATTGAGTGGTTTAATGCAAAATGCACATGCAGTGCACAGTTTGTGATCTCAGATTTTATCATCCACGCGTTGCAGAGCTGAGTCAAACCTGATCAGGTTTTTGATGAAGGGATAAAGATTCAAGTCTAGGCTGGAACCACTTAATAGTGGTGAGATACTGAAAAAAAAAGTAGTTGCATAACAGCAAGTTCAGTTCACAAGACAGACTGAAATTTGGTTCCAAAGCACTGGTGTGAAATGTGGACACAGGTCGTCCAAGCAGAACTTAGAACTTAATTAACCTTGCTGCTTCATTATTAGGAATCTCCATTTAAATTAATGATCCAAAGTGTTAAAATAGCAAATCGATAATCTATATTTAACTATAAATGTTATTTCTGTTTGTCATTTCCATATTTGTTTCTTTTTCTCCTCACCTTGAAAAAAGGTCGATGACAACTGAGTTGGGAGTCAGAGGTTGAAATATTTTCTTTATAACTGGGGAAGGTATTTCAGGAATATTTTATGTGGATATATATTTTAATTTCTATATTTTCATTGATTTTTTCATATTGGACCATGCCATAATGGTTCACTCTGATTTAGCTTTTAGCAATTCATAATTTAATCAAGAATTACTGTCTAAGAATTGAACAGAAATTAAGAGCACATTTGGAAATGCACACACACGATGTTCTAAGCCCCCACTGCCCCTGACTGAGGAAGGGAAAACAAAGTTGCTCATGACATTGAAATTTATTGAGTATTACATGACACCCTGAACAAAGGAAGAATCATGTGGTGTTACTGAATTGACTGTACTGCTCCTGGACAAAGAGTTCTCCCCAGTTAATTATTAGTGTTTAAATTATAAGCAGAGATATTTTAGTCTCTTTCTGCTGTTAATAAAAAGAGCCTGACACCTCCGTGGCATGAATCATATTTTGACTTCAGTCACTCTTTGGTCTTTTTGGTTAAATATGAAGCCTGTACCAACTGCCCTCCTAATTCAGAAATTATAATAGAGTTTGTATTTAGTTTTCCACGTTGTGCCTCAGTTTCATAAAATGCTGTGACCTTTGAAGGTTCTCCCAGCTTCCAGAATGAGTATTTCCATGAGAGTTTCAGTCAGCCTTGTTTCCTTGCAAATCAAAACTAAATTCCTTGAGTCTGCTCAGGGTCTTTAATTGCCAGGATGAAGAGTGGGTGATCCCCCTGCATGGTTTCTTCAGGAAAGACTGAAAAATTGGTTATACTGCTACAACAGTCCCAACTTTCAGCTAATTCCAGGGCATTCTCTTGCAAGGACATCCCATCCCTGGAAGTGTCCAAGGCCAGGTTGGACAGGGCTTGGAGATAGTGGGATAGTGGGACATGGCCCTGCCCATTGCAGGGGTTGGAATGAGACGAACTTTAAGGTCCCTTTCAACCCAAACCATTCTATGGTATTTTCTTCCCTCTATCCCCAGATCCTGTTACAATTTTTTTGTTTTCAAAATTTGCTGTGAATGTTGACAAATATGGAGGCTGCTGACATTTGTCAAGATTTGTCTCTTAAGCATGGTTTTGTGTTGGGGTTTTGGGTTTTTTTTCCATTTCACTTCCTTATTTTTTCCTTTTACAAGCCTATTTTTGGGGGTTGGTGAGTCCCTTCCATGGCAGTGGGATTTGCCTTAAGGAGTGTCCACCCTCCACACCCCCCAGCATTGATGTCACAGAGATAACCTTCCAATTTGCTGCCATTCACTGGACATATTACAAATCTGTTCCTTCAGTTCACAGGGTGTCTGTGGATTTAAAAATAACAACAGTTTTAAGACAGATCCCCATGATAAACAAAAATTCTGATATGTCAACGTGAGCTACAAAAAGAGAAAAAGAAAGACTACCCAGTAAAAAAAACAACCCTTCTGAAGGAAAGTGCCAGTTGACTTCTGAAAGTCTCTAAAGCACTAAAAACAGACATGAAAAAAATGCTCTAAAATTGCTCTTGTTGTTATTGTCACTAAGGAAACAGCTTCCCAGGAATCTGCAAGTTGAGTATACAGGCTCTTTGATGCGCAGCCAACTCTCTCTTCCAGCACACTCCCCAACTCTCTGGTGAATCAGGTCTGTCCACCAAGGGAAATCTCTCCTGCCCTGTCTCAGCTGAGGCCTCACTTCATGCAGGGTTTGAACTCTGATGCTCCAGCAAAGCCACAATCCAGACTTGCCACAACACGTGATATCAAAGCACGGAGTCATGACTAAACTGAGGGATTTTGCCTTAAGATACTTCTTGCAATCCAACAGCCCTGCCAGGAGAGCTAGAATAGCACAGGAGCTGGGGAATGTGGGAGGCACAAGGCAGATTTTTTTTTTTTTCTGTCTGTTCATTTGTGGTGTTTTTTTCAGCCACACTTCACACACACACTCCACTCACACCGTGACTGAGATGTGTGCTGGGTTTGGATTGAGGCAAATGGGTTTGTAGAAATTGTTTAACCTCTTCAGCCCTTCAAGCAGAGTGGCCATCTGCACACTGCCTGTTGGGAATGATGTACAAGGTTGGATCATCTCTGATTTGAGCCCAGGCATTGTGAAGAAGAATCTCAGCTGACCTGCAAGCTCATTCAACATGCAAATTATTAATCATTCATTTAATAATAATTTAATAATGGTTTAGTGACCAAATTCCCAGAGATTAGCATGTTCTCTAGTGGTGTTCAATTTCCCAGCATCAGCACAGCCAATGTTTTCCTGAGTTGCAGAGTCCATCATATCCCAAAAAGCTTAATAACATATTCTACTGAAATACATTCAAACAGGAGCACGCAGAGCAGACATTCCCTGTCACCAGTTCTGCTGCAGACTAAGGAGAAAACAGTGGCTAAATTAATTGAAAAGAGACAGCACAGAACAGGGAGCAACTAAGGAACAAAATTTTTTTTTTAATTACTGTAGACTAAGCCAAGACTTAAAGACTGGTTAAATAGAATCTGTGTAAAGGCTTCACTAATGTAAAATCATTTCAAAGCATTTGAAATTTGAAAATATTTTCTCATTACCACGGGCAGGTGTCCATGTCAGATCTGACCTCCTTAGGCTCCCTGGAGGACTCAAGCACTTTTATCCAAGAACCAGGAGAAGTTTATTTCCTGTGTGTCCTCATCTTTTTGCAGTCTCTAGTCTTCTGTTCCCCTTCTCCTTGTGTAAATAGGTAATCTGGCTCCCTTTAACTCTCATTTCTGAGCTATGTAGACCAAAAGTGCTTAAAAGATCTTAAAGCAAAGCTCTTCTGTCCAAGCCAACAGCTGGGCCACAGCGAATCCATCTGTCAATGGCAAAAAATCAATAACAACAATAACCCCTACCAGGGTAAAAAAATCTCTCTGTGCAGCCAGCAAGGAGCCTTTGCTTTTATGTTAAACTCCTCACCCACCTTTGGATCAGAAGTGATTTCTCAGATACCTCTTTGTGAACAAGAGGGAGCTCAAAGAGTGGCCAACAACCACCAGTGATGGTCTCATAGCAGGGGCAAGAAAATAATTTTAATATTGTAACTGCAACCTGAAATACACCAGATTTGGAACCTTCCTTGGCCTTGAGGTCAAGCAATGGCTTTGCCATCACTCTTCTTCACTCTGCCAAACTGCTTCACCACCGACCAGAACAGCCTCATCCCAACTGCCTGTGGAAACACTCTCTGGGCCATGATGTTTGCAACTCCTGTTAGCCTTCATTTGTTAAATATCTTATTTAGATATTGCATAGAGAGTCTGGAGATCAGATTCTCACAGGCTACTGCAGGTTCTTGCTGCTTCCCTCCCATCAGAGCCCTGTAAATGATTATCTGCCTTCCTCACCATTTCCAGTCTCATTGGTATTCATGCCAGTGCTGTCAAGCAAACACACCTCTGCTGAAGAGATCTTAATGAAAACAGTTTCCCCTCATCCAGGGAGATTAATTTCATCTTGAGAAGACAACAGAAATTTCTGTCACTGTGCAGCATGGAGATAAAAAAGGCACAAATGCAAAACCCAAGCAACTGAAAAATGTTTGACGACGAGTCTGTGCCTGTCTGAGCAGACAAGAACTCTGATGTGAGTTTTCCTCAGATAATTCCTTAACTACCAATTTAGGATAATGACAGTGACACTTTTAAGAAATCCTTTGGGAGAAGAGTAAGTATTCACTTTTAAATTCTAAAAAACCTATGGAGGAAATATTTTGATCTCTTTTTCCAGTTTGAATCTATTAACCCTATGTCCCATCCTTGACAAATGGAAAGCCTTTGTTTTGTAAATCTATAAGGGTAGTTAAGAGAACATTTTACAAATCAAAGTGGATTTTCCTCCAGCAGCTTCAGACATGTACTTTGTGGAGGTGTATAGATAACCAAGTCATCCCAGACTCCTGTAATGGACAGTGGCAGGGCAGCGGGGGGAAGCTTTTATGCAGCACAAGACATCTGATTTATTTAAAATTTTTGCTTTAGGAAAAAAAGAAATTAATTGAACTTTATATTTGTATCCTCTGTAGATATAGTGTAGAAATTTGTATCTATGTAGATGTGATGGAGAGAGTCTTTTTACAATGGCATGTAATGCTAGGACAAGGGGGAATACTTTTAAATGGAATGAATGCAGATTTAGATTGGATATCAGGAAGACATTGTTCCCTTGAGGGGAGTGAGGTGCTGGAACAGGTTTCCCAAAGAAGTTGAGGATGTCCCATACTTGGAAGTGTCCAAGGCCAGGTTGGACAGGGCTTGGAGCACCCTGGGATAGTGGGAAGTGTTCCTGCCCATGGCAGGGGGTGGAAGGGGATGATTTTCAAGGTCTCTTCCAACCCAGACTATTTTGTGATCCCATGACAATGATATATTGTAGAAATTTACTCAAAGTGTAACCCTCCAGGTGTCTTGTGCAGGGTGTTGTAATTTTGCAATGGAATTTCATTGCTACTGGAGCAATACATTGAATAAATTCCCAAATAAACAAGCAAGTTTCAATCCTTAAACTTATTCATCTAAACGATTTATTTTAAAAGAATTCAAAGAATGTCACTAGAATATTTGCTAAGAGGCATATTAAGAACTTGGGGTCATGTCTCGTTTATCCCATGGTATTGTTGAAAGGCCAAGTTGCAACAAGCAGGATGAACAAACCTGACAAACATTTCAGCACTGCTGACATTAATAACACAGGTTCCTTCCCTGAGCTCATTGCACAACTCTTCCATTGCATTGCTCTTCCAAAGCCGCTCACAGGAAACTCAGAGGGGAAAACTCAAAACAACAGGTAGGTCACACTGTGTTTCTCCTGCTTTGTATTGTATTTCATGGGTCACTGAAGGCAGCAGTTCTGCTGAGAGAGGCAATAAAGAATAAAGCGTGGGATCCTATAGAACATTTTGTAAAACCTGGCTTGAAAATATAGAGCTTCCAGCCATGGAGCTCACGGTGATGTTGGCTGAAGTCATGGTAAGAACAGCCTGAATCCCAGGTGGACAAAGAAGAAACACAGCAAAAAGGGGTAGAGAATGATAATAGCACAGAGGGGAGTGGAAAGTGCTTGGAGGAATGTACATTGATTTACTCTTTTGCACATTTGATTATTAAATGGACTGGCAAATCACTGAGAATGAAGGAGTTTGCATCTTTCTTAGAGACAAGAACTTTTTTGAAGGTTAGGTCCAGCTTCAGGTGGTGTCAATACTACCTGCCCAATTTAGAGCACATTAGGTTGTTTTTAATTTATTCACTTTCCCTTATGTCAGTGATTTTTCTTAGCCTTCTTCAACTTGGAGGAGAAAAAATTTCCACAAAGGTTAATACGATGTTTGGAAGCACTGAAATTAAAGACAGGAGGATGTTGGGACAACATCCTGATCTATGTTGCTCCAGCAACAAAGGAAGCAAAGTCCTTAGGTACATTTGAGGAAAGATGGAAATATGGAAATTATTATTTTCTTTAAGAAGTTAAGAAATTCTTGGACATTACTGCCTTCTTTACTCAGAGGATGGTGGGGCACTGGAACAGACTGTCCAGAGAAATTGTGAATTACCCTTCTCTGGAAGCATTCAAGGCCAGGTTGGACGGGTCTTGGAGCAACCTGGGAGAATGGAAGGTGTCCCTGCCATGGCAGGGGTGGGACTGGATGGGTTTTGAGCTCCCTTTCAACCCAAACCACTCCATGATTCTCTGATTCAATGGTTGATTCTCTGATTCTATGTTGAGGGCAGTTGCAGAGATGTGGAAGAACAAGGTAGGCTCAGCCACCCTCAAATCTGTCTTCTTTTCCTTTGCCATTCCTGATAAAAATGCACTAAAATGTTGAATACAGGTCTTTCTCTCTGGTCTGATCTTCTGCCTGTTGCAGGCTAAATACAAACACAAAGGCACTAGAGGTGGTGATTTTTCAGTCACACAGAAGCAGTAGCACATTACAGGGATGCATTTTGGAAATGGCAAGGACGTGGCACAAGTACAGAAAAAATTGGCATGTTGAAACCAGCCTGTGAATCAGAAGCTGTAATATTTTGGGGTTAAAGCTCTCAGAGCTGATTTATAAAATGCCAGCCTGAACATGCTGCTAAAGAGAGTGATATGGATTATCCTGGCCATGCACTCAGGCATGCCTTGCGTATCCTTCTAGTCTGGCCAGTCTACATGGAATGGGGGGATCTGTTAACTTTTCTCTTTTCAGATATTCATATCTGGATTACCTGGCTCTTCCACATTATTCCAGTATTCCCCCATACCTAATGGAGGTAAAAAATATGTCCAATCCAGTGAGTTATTTTAGAAACCTGATTTGGGATCAAAAGAATTGAAATCTGGATTCCACAGGTGTCATTTTTGTAAAGACAACATTTAATAAACACCATTTTTCTCCATCCAGACGTCTGCACACATAAAAAGGTTGTATTTTAGAACAAGTAGTTATAAAAGAAACAAAAAGAAAATTGCATAAAATTATATATGATTGCCATAAAATTCAGACAACCTCTGCTTTAAACGAAAGCATTTTTAAACTTCGACATTTCAGTGAATGGCATTCACTACAGAAGAGTCTGTCAGTTCATTAAGCAGAATATCAGGTTAGAGTTTCTGCAGTCAGTGAAGAAATGAACTGCATGTTAATGTTCAGGTGAAATTCTTTCTCACTCTTTTAGAAAATAACTGTGAGTTCCAAATAACCTGATCTAAGTGATCTGGTTGAGCTATCACGTTGTTGGTTTCTACCCATGTTTTTCATGGCATTTCACACACTAAACTTCTGGCTGTGAATGGATTTGGCAAAGGTACCACACCCATGGTACTGCATAATGTAGTGTACATGAAAAAATGCATAATCTATTTATTGAGGTCTGCCTCAGAAGGTCTTTGGGAATAACAGAGTAACTAAATTATGTCCTTGCTCTAATTCATTAGGGACAATGGGAAAAAAAACAAGAAGCCAATGTAATGATCCATCAGGAGAAAAAAATATTAAATCCAGACCATGCTGAAGGGAGACTGTTAGTTTGGAGAAACCATTTTTATTTCTGCTAGGAAGATGTGGGATTTACTCTTCCAGATGGATCCAGAAAAGATAAAAAAGCATTTTTTTATCTGATGAGCTCAGGGAGAGTTTCATCAGAGGTTTTCCAAACTGAAGCACATAAATCTCCCTAGAGAACCTGGAAGATGCTGAGTCTATCAGAAGAATATTAAAGCCTGGTGCTTTGAAGAGTTTTGCTCTAAATAGGCCATGTTTTGCTTTAATCACTTTGGACCCACCTCTGTGTTTTCTGGAGACAGTGAACATGCCATAAAAATGAAAGCAGACAAAAGCCACACAAACCTTAACCAAAGAAAGCAGTGTGTAGCCGACATAATTAATTCCAAACAGGAGTATCTGGAGAAACTGAAACAACTCAGTAGTAAAGCCAACAGCACTCTGGAATCTGGATAGAAAGGTATTTTCACATTAAAAATGTAAAACTATGTGTAGATGGAATTTACATTTCAAGGAAGCTGGGAAAAGGAGTTTCAAGGAAAAACTCCAGAATGGAGCTGATGAATCACAAACATTCAAAGAATCCAGAAGTTCTTTCTCACCCTAGAAGGAAAGAGCAAAGAGAGAGAGCAATCTGGGCAACAAAAGCCAGGAGCTGTCAGTGGTAGCTGAATCTGGAGAAAATCAAATGCAGTCTCGAGGTTGTCTCATGAAAAAATTATTCCAGGGATGATTTGGGGCTAAATAGATACACCTACATTGTAGGGTTGGGGGTTTTTGGTTTGGTTTTGGTTGTTTTTTTTGTTGTTGTTGTTGTTGTTTATGGGTTTTGTTTTTGTTTCTTTTTGTTTTGGTGGTTTTTTTTTTTAATTTTTGGGGTTTTGTTTGTTTTGTTTGTTTTGGTTTTTTGTTCTGTTTTGTTTTGCTTTGTTTTTGTGGACCAGTATTTTAACTGTGATGCAAGACAGAAATTCAAAAAGTTGTTTTCCAGCCCTGTGTGAGAGTATAGGAAAATCAACCCATTCTTTGCATGTTTGGTAAGAGCACTGAGGCCAAGATTTAATCAGTTTCATTCTACACCAACAGGAGGAGGGATCAGAAAGCCAGGACAGGACTCAGCCAGCAGATGAAACCATCTCAGTGGTATTTATGGAAGACTTTTTAGGTTAAAGAGCTACAGAGCTCAGTCTAGAGTAGATAACTGTATTTATCCACACTGACTGGGCACTGGCCAGAGGCCAGAATCAGTAGCTGGTGTTTGGTGCAGCAACACCCAGGGCATTTAACCTGCCCTCAGGAAGAGGGAAAATGATGTGCTGTAGATAAATATCACACTGACAAATCCCTGATGGATGTCAGATTCCTCAGGGGATCTCAAATGACACTTAACACCTCTGCTTAAGTGGCTGAATCATGTGCTAAATCTCCTTTTGTTTTAACAGGAGTTTCTGCACTCAGACACAGGCAGACACTTCAAAACCCTGTCTTGAGGTGTCTTGATCTGAGAGCTGGATCCCATTTCGGGTCAGCATCACAAAAATTATCTTAGAAAAAGGGTCCTGCAAGTTCCACACAGGGAAAAGGGAATGAGTTGAATACCAGAGGTGAAAATCTGTCAGGGATACACTTGCTGGAGGCACCAAAAAGGCTGTGATGTGCTTTATTTCTCCTCTTCCAAATGAAATTCAGACTTTTGTAGCCTGCAAAGGCTCTTTTCCATGCATTGCCACATCCAGCTGTGGAACAAGCAACAAGCCAGACAACAAAAAGCTGGAGCATACAGAGCAGTGTCCAGAGGCTTGGATGATGCAGAGAAATGACTTCCACATGGCTTTCCAATGTTGGCCTTCCACTCTGCTTGCTCCCTGCAGACACCAAGAACTATTCCCTAAGCAAGTTCATCCCAGCTGTTTGCCCACTGTGAGTAATAATCTCGGCTCACAAACCCATTCAGCAGCACAAAAACCCCATCCAGGCTGTCAAAAGCCACGAAACCCGAATGAATGAGCGTGGCTTGTGCCATCCAAGGCTCCAGTGACAGCTGTGACACACTCGCAGCCTTAGTCATGAAGAACTCGAGCATCTGCGGTATTTCGGATGCTCTCTCATCTCCTCTGCATTTTTCAGTTAGAGCACAAAACTCCTGGAAGGAATCCAAAGATCCAGCTCTCTAAAACACAGGAAATGAGTAACTTCACTAACTTTAACTTGGGTCTTTAAATAATGCACTTGTACTGGCTTCTTTTTAGAATTTGTTTCTAGGCCAAGAGAGAAAGTTCTGTTGTGTGTCCAAAATTTTAGATGCAAATTAAGCCCAAGCTCATATTTGGCTTTTGGTACTAATTGCATCAATTTAAGAACGCAGATGCATATAAAATGTCATTATTACAAATATTTTGTTTTAAAAGGAAATGTTTCTTTACTCATGACCGTGACCATGCCGTTTTATGTTTTTGCTAGAAATAAAAAGCACCTTCTTTAAACCTACTTCAAAAATGTGACAGTAAGAGCAGAAACAGAAATGTTGTGATTTAATAAAGTCCTTCCATTCCAGGAAGAAGAATCCAGAGTTAAAGATATCTTAGCTATTTTAAACTCCCTTTCCAAATATATATAATTTATTTCTGCTGAGGAGAAATGTACCTCTTACTGATTGCTGCAACTTTACCTCCAGTCTATGTAGCAATGTGCTCTGAGAGGTTCATGTTTTTATTATTTTGCATTATTTAGTTTTCAGCAAATAATTTTGAATGCCATAGTGATGGAGGAAGATGATGGTTAAATCTATTTATCAGTGGCCTTTGTTAGCTTAGGACAGAGGCTTTGTTTTGCAAAATAAAAAAAAATAAAAAAAAAAAAAAAGCACTGAGCTATTGATATATGGCAAAAAGCTGCATTTTAGGTCACCTAGTTCTGAGCACAAGGGCTCCAAGCTGGTCAAAATGTATTTCACAAGGTGCCAACCCTGAGCTAATGAGGTCTGGTCAGCATTCATCTCCAGCTCTGTGCAACTTCCAGTGCAGCCATTCCCATGCAGGGCAGAGCAGATGAATCTGGAGCTTTGCACAGCTCCTCCCTGGCTTGGAGAACAGGCAGAGCCAGCTTGTGTGTGCCTGCAGAAAATCATGTTGCTGTCCTAGATGTGTCCCTGTGCTGGTGTAGCCACAAAATCACACCCCAGCTTCAGCGGGCAAATCCCTCTGAGTAACTGGACAGAGGAAGAAAGTGTTGGTACACCAAGGAAGCCTGTCAGATCTCAGAAATCAAAGAATAATTATAAAAAATTACATATATAAATATATAACTAGATAGGATATTGTCTGGGACATGTGGCATGAATTCTCCAGCAGCTGCCTCTCCTCTTTATTCCTCTCCATGGAATAAAGGGAAGATGTGGGGTCCACCACAGCTGTCTCGGGCTTTTCATAAAACTTGGGTTTTTCATAAAACTTACCAGCTATCAAAATTTGGGAGCTAGCAAACTATCACCAGCCTTCCCCTCCAAAGGAAGATGGGAGAAAGAGGCATTTCACTTTCCCGGGGATGCCTCTGGGACACCATGGAAGGCTCCATCTGATTGATGGTGGATGTGTATCTGAGTCAGCTGCTGCCAGAGCCTCCACGGGGTGATTCATCTGACCCACTCCAGGATGGGATGGACCACTCTGCTCTTGCCTAGTACACTGAATTAGGGTGATTGGCTGGGATGTGAGAATTTAGGTTTTGGATGCTTTCAGAGAGTAGATGAGCATCATCCAGGCAGCCAAACACTTCCGAGTGAGAAAGCCTTCCCTCCACATGAAATGAGCAATAGCTGTGCCAGGGAATGCTTTGGGGACAAGTTTCCTCTTGAGAATGAGTGAATTTACACATCCTCTGCCACTTAGAGATGGACCTAATGATAAATCTGCTCGCCAGAAACCAAGAACTTAATTCAGTCATATTTCCCTTCAACACTTTTGTTTTTTGTTTTTTTTTCCTTAAGAATCCTCACAATACTGGACAACGCACTGTCCCTTGTAGGGACAGAGAGCAGCAAAACTTGCCTGATCCTGAGCAGCAAATTAATAAAAATAAATTAAAAAAAACTCCAGGCTATTAACCCACCAAAAAGATTAAAACATCTTTTCCTGCCCTAACCCTCAGCTCCATTTAGCAAACCAACAAATCATAGAGAACAGACCATAATTATCCTTCCATTTGTAGCTCCCAAGCAATCGTGACCCAAGCATCTCTAATGGGGTGCAAAAGCCACTGTGGCTGAGGCACATTTCTTGTCAAATGCCTCAAACTGGATGGACAAACCTGAAAACAGACCTGGCAGATGTTTAATGTACGTTAAGGAGCTCTTAGACATCAATACTCCCAATGCGTTATAAAATAAATTATTATTATTATTGCAGTTGCCATAATTATTATTAAGAAAAAATTTGAACATATACATATTCATCACATTTTCTCTCAGCTTTAGAGTGAATTATGAATTACAATAACAAAAATTAGAATTATTGAGTTATTTGTTGGTTTGGGTTTTTCTAACAGTGGCATTAAGCAGAGGTTTTTCCACCTTTAAAAAACTTTTAAAAAATCCACCAAAAAACAGCTATGGCAGTTAAATAGATCAAAGTAGTTTCAGATCATAGCTCTCTATCAAGGAGTAAAATATGACACCTGAATGAGCAGGGATGAGACTGTCAGGGTGTCTGCAGGGCAGATAAATTGAAGAATTTGTATTCAGCAGTAGCCTGGAACCAGAGCAGCAAACAAGAGTCCCTGCAGCTGCGTGTTTCTGCAGGACCCGTTCCGAGGAAATATTCCTCAGCACAACAGCCACACTGGCTTTAAATCCTCTGTGGGGTGATGCTTCCACCTTTTCTGTAGGAAATGGAATGGTTTAGCTCGTCCTAGGAAGTTCAACCCCGAAATTATGAATTGGCTACTCTGGAGACGAGCTTGCAAGGGGACACAATCACTGAGCTGCAGTGTGTTACATAAACAAGGCTTGAACAGCCCAACGAGTTTTATACTCATTCCTGGTTTGCCTTGTGCAGATAAAAGTGCAAGCCTAAGAGAACAAATTGAGATAAACTGAGAGAGCAAAAGGTGGTCAGTCAGAAGATTAAACACCAGCAAAGCAAAGGGGTGAGGGGTGGACATTCTGCCACGAAGCTTCTGAAAAAAACAACATTCTGCCTTTTCTCCTTTATATTTGTGCTCACTCAATTACAATCCAAACAGCGTTTCAGCAGCCACGACAGACACAGGAATTCTAGAACTTGTTAGTGCTATGGAAAACTACCAAACACCTTTCTGTATGCAAAGCATTCCCTAAGAACAGAACAAGTTCAGCACCAAGGGAACTGGGAAAGTCTCCTCAGGGATACTCTGAACAGCCTGTTTCAGCGGTACCACAGCTCACCCTGACGAGACACTGTCAGCAAAGATGACTTTCAAGTTGTGGATAGCAAAAAGGAGAGAGTTCCTCACTGCTGCATTTGCATCCCTTTCAGCAGAGCTGTTCCACTTCTGCCCTGATGTGGAGAATTCACTCCCAAATCCTGTTGACTGCAGTGTGTGCCGAAGCACAGATGGTATGGGATTGGCTGGACGTGACAGGAGCAGGGGAAATGGAAACAAGGAAACATAAGCCAACAGAAAAATTCCCCTCATTGACTTAAAGATTCTGACTGTGCTCTCTGGGCCAAGAAAAGGGGTGAAATAAAATTCAGCATCTCCACTGACTTTCACATCCTCAGATCAGTTTTCCTCTCCTGGGAACGGTGGCAAATAAGCAATTTCTTTGTTAAATCAGCACTGAACTGCAAGACCTGATATTTCTGCAGGTTTCTCCACCAGGCATGAGCTGCAGAATGATCCTGCCCTGAGTTCACTTTTTCTCAGCACTTCTTAACTCAGATACTCTGGTTTCATTAAAAGATAATCTGAGCTAATTTAGGAATTAGACTGTTTGTACTAAGTGTGCTCAGAAGGAAGGAAAGGCAAACAAAATCTGCTACATTGGAATGAATCAGCTCGGGGACACGGGGCTCAACTTAGCAAAGGCACAGGCACATATGGAACTCAACCCCAGGAAAAAAATATCTTCAGGATGCCGTCTCAGCCAGCCAAACGAGGAGAGACGTGATGAACAAAGGTCTGAATGTGCTCAGCAGAGCAGCCCACAAGCTCAGAAATCTCAGGTTTTCTCTCCCTGGTAGCATCCCACAGCAGAGCTCCTGCCTCCGTGTTTGTGAGGCTCACAAACACCAGCAGCAGCAGCAGGTCTGGGCAGCTCCGTGCCTACAGCAGGCATGGAAAGACCCTTCCAGTTTTCTGCAGGGACCCCCAGGGACGATGGAAAACTAAAGCCAAGGAGCAATCACAAAGTCTGTTTAAAGAGAAATAAATGTATTTAACACACAAAAAGCCCCCCCTTTGACCTTGAAGGCTGTGCAGTGTCCATGGTTATCATCCCAGCCATTCACACGTCTTTGGTTGGAGAGAACAAAACAGAGGAAATCTGCTCCGCGATGTCCGAGATCAAAATAAGATCAATTGGAGCTGTCCTGAGTGACAGCAAAGCAGCAACCCCGGCCCACAGCACATGGAAACAGGTGGGAATTAAAGTGTAAGACCACAACCCACAGATAAGCAGACACATCAACTTTAATCCAACTCCTCTTATTGCCCTGACCAGCATTCCTTAATTATTCACCGAATTCCAGCATTGCCTTACCCATCCTAGGGGACAACTTCTTCCAAGCCAGCTCCAGGGTGTTTGGCATTAGCCAAAGAGAGATGCTTGTATAACAGGTTCTTTCTCTGCAGCTACACCAGGAGCACTTTCAGGAGTTTGCCTCCGTGCTAGCATTAACCTCCGGGAATCCAACATTCCCCTGGATTAGCCACAGGAGCCTTTCCCTGCTGTACCTGACCAGTGCTGCATAGGCTGGACAGAGGAGTCAGGGGGCTCTGTACCCAAATAACAGCAAGTGCAAATCCAATTGTTGTTGTTTTTTTTTTTTATTACATCAGATGAAATAAAAAGAAAAAAAACAACAAGCTGCTTCAGTTACCTATTGCTGTACCAGTCCACCACTGTAATTAACATGCAGCAGAAGGATGGTAATTGATAATTCCCTAAGAAAGAATCACATCACTTTGCTGCCTTATTCACTTTAGTTAAGATTTTCTTCTTATTATAGCTACCTCCAGTGCTACTCCAATACACCCTTCAAGCTAAAGGCCAGATTCCATTTACCTGCAGATCAGATGCAGAAGAAATCAACTGACTTCCAGGGAGTTCTTCCAGATCTGCTGCTGTGTAAGTGGGATGGTCATGTAGCCATCAACACCAGCGTGTCACTAATCAAATCT
>WEIU01020879.1:588242-614055 GCA_013389925.1 Aegithalos caudatus | reverse complement strand
TCTCTGTTTTTTGTTTTCTGGTTTGGTTTTTTTTAGGGGGGCTGTGGGTGCTCGGGGCGGGGCGGGGAGCGGAGGGGCGCTCAGGCTGCCTGAGATGCTGTGCCGGGGTGAGATGCTCCGGTGCGCTCGCCCCTGCCCCTGTGCCTGTGTGTGATTCTCATACCCAGACAATGCTCTGCAAAGAGAGCTGGTCCTGCGGAGAAATGCAAACACCTCCTCCCCCGAGTGCCTGAGCAAAGGGAAAGCGATACGGAACCAATAGCTTCTCCTTGGCTGCTCTCATTAATATGGAGAGGAAAAAGAAACCAATGAGGAGGAGCTGGAGGAGGGATTTATTCAAATCAAATTTACTGAATCGAACACCCTTCCCCCCCCCCCCCCCTTTTTTTTTTTTTTTCATTCCTTTTCCCCCGTACCCCAAATCTGCCTTCTCCCCGTCACTTTAGCCGCGGTTCTGCTGTCCCAGAAATTTTTATTTCTTATTTCATGGCTGTGACAGGGGTCAGCAGCGCACGGCGATGGGAGGGAGGATGGCATCGCCGCGGGGAGGGAGAGGGGGCTGTGCGAGGGAGGATGAAAGGAGCCAATTTCTCCCGGACCTGCAGAGTTGATTGCGAAGAGAAGCGATAAAGTAGCTGGACTTGTCAGGGAGGCGAACTGAGGGGGAGCAGGGCAGGAATTTCAGCTGGAAACACCATTTTGCAGATGGTATTTGCACACGGGCAGGTGGCCTGTGTCCAGACCGAGCCCTCTGAGCTTGGGGAAAGGATTCTCTCCCCTCCCACAGCAAATGCACACCCAGGGAGGGAAGTGACTGCACAGGAACAGCAGCACCTGCATTGCCACAGAGCCACCCGGGAGCCCTGGAACAGCAGGGAGTGGGATTTGCTGCTGGAAAATCACTGGAGGGGAGCTGTAGGGAGGACTGAGATGGTCAGAGAGAAGGGAAGGGGTCTGCAGCTGGTCCAGAGCCTGCACAAGAGCAGGGCGACACCTGTCCCCTGCACAAGAGCATCCAGGCACTGCTCCCTGTGCACAGTGCTCAGGGAAGGCTGTCCAGAGCTGGAAATGACCCCTAAAGGAGCCTGACAGCAGGCCCAGAGGAGTCCTCTGCCAGGATATCCCATGGAGACACTTGGCCCCATGCTGCTCTTGCTGCTCTCAGGCCCCACAGATCCATGTCAAGAATTTGAGGTGCTGAATGCCCACATCCTTCCCCAAATTCTGTGGGACATGCTGAAGGAACAGCTGCCTGCTAATGAGTTTCTTCTAATTACCCTGAAATTCCATGACACCTGAATGCCTGCTACTGCTCTTCCTGCTGTGGAAGCCCTTTCCTCTGATTATCTTTTCATATGATCACAGAGTCATTAAAGGTGGAAAAGACCTCAAGATCACTGATCCCAACCTCTGACCCCCTTGTCAACTGCACAGAGCACTGAGTGCCACATCCAGTCATTCCTTGGACACTTCCAGGGAAGGAGAGACCACCACTTCTCTGGGCAGCCCATTCTAATACTTGACCACTCTTTCAGTAAAGAAGTTCTTCCTGATGTCCATGCTGAACCTCCCCTGGCACGGCTTGAGGCCTTTTCCTCCTGTCCAGGGGCTTGTTACTTTCACCCAGCTGCAACCTTCTTTCAAGGAGTTGTAGAGAGTGATGAGGTCTCTCCCAAGCCTCCTTTTCCTTCAGGTTTTTACACCTTCATTTCCTGCATCTCCTGTCCTCTATTTCCAGTGAACATGTAAATTAACTTCAAATCCTCCTTGCCTTCACCCTACTTACTTTAAACAAAGGAGGAAAAAAAAAAAAAAAAAAAGGCAGTTTTGTCATAAAATCAACTGAATCCATGACCTGTCCAGCATGAAAAGCCCTGTCCCAGTCCCTGCACCATCCCTGTGGCTTTGAGCCCACGTGCAGGAGCCTGGGGGCACAGCCCCATGGCAGAAGCAGCAGCCCAGGCAGCCCTGGCTGCACAGATGCCTCCTCTGGAGAAAACCTTGTACAGACATGCTGTGAATGCACTCAGCTCTGGTTTTGTTCCAGCACCGTGGAGCAGACTGAGGAATCAGCTAGAACTTTCAAAGTTTTTCCTTCGTAGGTTTTCCTGCTGGTCTTCTCTAGTCACAAAGAAAATAAATTAACGATTATGGAACAATAGAATGATTTATGTTGGAAGGGACCTTAGGGATCATCCTGTTCCAACCCCCTGCCACATGCAGGGCCAACTTTCAGTATCTCAGATTGCTCCAAGCCCCATCCAGCCTGGCCTTGGACATTTCCAGGGATTCAGGGGCAGCCACAGCTTCTCTGGGCAAACTGTGCCAGAGCTTCCTCACCCCCACTGTAAAAAATTTCTTCCCAATATCCCTTCTAACCCTGCCCTCTTTCAGTTTAAAGCCATTCCCTTTGTTCTGTCACTCCATGTTGTTTTCCAAAGTCTTTCTTCAGCTCTTCTGGAGCCCCTTTAGGCCCTGGAAGGGGCTCTGAGCTCTCCCTGGAGCCTTCTCCTCTCCAGATGAACCCTCCCAGACTGCCTCCAGCCCTTTGATCACATTTGTGGCCTCCCTGGACTCTTTCCAACAGGTCCATGTCCTCCTTATGTTGGAGATCACAGAGCTGGAGCCAGCACTCCAGGTAGGGATTCACCAGAGCAGAGTGGAAGGACAGAATCACCTCCCTTGACTTGCTGCCCACACTCATTTTGATGCAGCCAGGGCAGGACTGACCTTCTGTGCTGGGAGTGCTCAGTGCTGGGTCCTGTCCAGCCTCTCCCCCCACCACCCCTGAGGCTTTTCAGGGCTGCTTTCAATCCATTAATCCATTCCCTCCCTTCCCAACCTGTTTTTGTGCTTGGGATTGCCCCAGCCCAGGTGCAGCACCTTGCACCTGTCCTTTTTGCCCTCGTCAAGCTTTGCTCAGCCTCACCTCTCCAGCCTGCCCAGACCTTTGGATCCATCCCTTCCCTCCTACACATCCACCACACCACCACCTCAGTGTCACTGACCAAATTCCTCACGGTGCACTTGATAATGAAGGGCATTGGATGATATAGGACAAAAAAACCAACTCCACAGCAAAATGTTTGCTCTTCCCATAAAAAGGAATCTATGTTCACTCTGCATATTTGAAGAACCTCTTCCCCCACTCCAAAAAACCCACAAGAAAACAAAGCCAAAACCCTGTGTTCTTTCAAAACTTCCAGAATTTATGGCAGTCCTACCTCAAAAGCCCTGCAGTGAGATGTTGCCTTAGCTTGCTAAGCATGGAAGAAGACTCCCAGGTGTTCAATTATTATGTGCTGATCCAACATCTGCTCCCTATCTTTCCCAGGAGAAGGGCAGTGGGCCAAGAGAATCATCTAGTGGCCCATATCCAGCAACAGTTGGACTGCCTTAGATGATCTCAGCTGATTTTAGTATCAGGTTTCCTACTGATGTAGTGAGGAGAGGCTGTCCAAGAACTTTGTTCCCCAAAGAAGTCCATTTTTATGAGTAGAAAAGCAATTAAGCCACTCCCAAGCAAATGGTGTTTTATTTTTATCCTCCTGAGCAGTCTATTAAATAGGTTTTTATTATTTAAGAGTGTGTAAAGCACAATAACCATTCTTGGCTGGTGTGAGGGACTGAGGGGGGCAGAGGAGGCTTCCTGAGGGCAAAGTGTGAGTTCCTACTGAGGGCCTCGACATCCATCCTTCCATCCACCCATCCATCCATCCATCCATCCATCCATCCATCCATCCTTCCATCCATCCATCCATCCACCCATCCACCCATCCATCCATTCATCCAACATCCATCCATCCATCCATCCATCCATCCATCCATCCACCCGTCCATCCATCCACCCATCCATCCATCCATCCATCCATCCATCCATCCATCCATCCACCCATCCATCCATCCATCCATGCATCCATCCATCCATCCATCCATCCATCCATCCACCCATCCATCCATCCATCCACCCATCCATCCATCCATCCATCCATCCATCCATCCACCCATCCATCCTTCCATCCATCCATCCATTCACCCATCCATCCATCCATCCACCCATCCACCCACTCATCCATCCATCCACCCACCCATCCACCCTCCTACACAGGTAAGCTGGTTGCAGGAATATTTCCTGAGACTGGGTTAAAGGTATTTTATTAGAAAGTCCTTGTTTTATTTTGTCAACTGAGGTCTGATTTAATTAACAGGACAACTGGGTCTGAGCTGGCCAAGCACCTCTGCCTTCATGTTAAGGTCAGGTGTTATCAGTGCAGCCACTGGAATATGAGGCAAAATCCATCCCAGCCCAAGGAGATAATGAAAGCAGCCCCAAGGAACTGTGTCCTAGATGTGCCTGTTTTTCTCCATCCTAGACCTCTAAGGGTTAATGAGATGAGTCCCTGTTTCACTATCAGGTTTGACAAGCCTGGAATGTTCAGGCTCACCCACGTGGCTTTTCTGCTCTGCTGGACAGGAACTGCCCCCAGACATTGCCACAGCCTCCCATCCACACTGGGATCCTCTGCTGTGATGGTCAAGCTGTGCTGGGCATCCAAAGGAGGGCCAGAGGAAAATAAAATTCTCTTGTGCAGCGTGAGGTTGAAAAATACCTCGTGACCTGTGGGGTTTTTATCTCCTTTTCTTCTGTTAGAGCCAGGATTAAATGCTCAGGAGACACAGTTTTTGTGTTTGGACTCAGATGTTTATTAATTCTTATCTCTAGCACAGTCTCACAAGCTGTGAATTCTAGCTAACAATGTAAAAAATGGCTGTGTCTCTAATTCTTTCCCAGGTCTTTTAAGCACAAATGAACCAACTTTGAGATGACACCTAAATTATTTTTACTTTTAACCCAATCACCAACCACCCATGGCCCGCAATGCAGATTTTTTTACCCAATTACAAGCTACCACCCAAACCCATGAAGAAGATGAAAGAAGAACTTAGGCTACACCCTAAATCCTCCATATTGCTTTGTATATATTACTATATACTAAAATCTTGAACTCTAAGTTTTCCACCCTGTGATATCACACAATTCTATTCAAACTACACACCCACAATCCCAGTGCTGTCACTCAATTTTGGAAGCCTGTTCCACAGCCTCAGGTCAATGTTGTCACTCTTGCTTGGGGGTCAGTGCCTTTTAGAACAGAAAGCCTGAGGTCCTCAGCTTCCAGGGTTCCAACAGTGACCCTGGGGCCCTCTGGTCTCCATATTCCTCAGTCACTTCCCAACAGTCAGAAAGAGACATTCCCTGGTTCCTGAGGACAACATCTGCTGGGAGTATTATGCAGATGGTGCAGTCACGTGCTCCATGTTTAGCCATGTAAATGAGCTGCAATATTCAAGAGCTCATGGAGCTGTGTCCACAGCCAGGGGGATGCAGTATCCCAAATCCTGCTGTGGTCCTCTGGGATGTTCCTGGAGTGTAGAGAAAGGTCTGCACCACTGTGTTAAAAGAAAGTGACTGAAACCATGGATCTGAAGAGTTCACACACCTTGTTGTCTGACTACTTTAACTTTGTAGCAAATATAAAACAGCTTATCCTTCAGAACTGTGCACCTCAGGATGCTGGAAGGTGTCAGAGCAGCCACCAGTGAGAGATGAGTGCTGGAAATTCCATCCCAGCTGAATGGATGAGAGGCTCTTGAACTCAATACCCTCAAAGGGAATTTATTTGAAACAAACTCCTTGATTCCTGTATTCAATCATGTGTATCCTGCAGCTCCTCTAGGAATGTTTTAGGTCCACAAAATCTACTAAAAGAGTTCAGGTGCAAGGCTCCAGTATCCCACTGCTCTTGAAGTCAAGAGTACAGTCACCAATAAATAGAATGCTTTTCCCTACCTGACCTACCTCCTCTTTCTGAAGCTCCAGCTTGGCATGAAGACAAAATTTATTCTTTCCTCTTCTCAGGTAAATAAGCTACTGATGCCCTTTGACAACCCCCTGTGATTCATGATCAGCTGTTTAAAGAAATTACATTGTGTGATTCATCCTTCCAATGGAAGTTACATCCCCACTGAAGGGAGTCAGCAGAAGGGAATGTGTGTGAGCTCCTCTGAGAGAGTAAAAACAGGCAAACCAGTGAAGGAACCTTCAACATCCAATGGAGACAACTGAGAGAGAAAATGGTGTTGAGAAGGTAAATAAAGAAAAGAGCATCCACTGTCCTTCCTAATGCAAGGATGGAAATAGGAAAAAAAAAAATCACAAAAAAAACCAAAAACCCCTGGGAGGCCTGGTTCAAAACAACAAAAAAATTCTTAAACTAAAAATGTGACATGACCTGACAGATGCTAGAGGCTTCCAAGGATTCAAAGCTACTCCATGGAAGAAAAGTCCCTAAAGGAAATTAAGTATCTTGAGACCACTTCTGGCTCAGAAAGTTTCTGAAACACTCTTCAGTAGATGCTGGGAGATAATTTAGGCAATTCTATGTCAATGCTTGCCTCTTGCTAATATTCTCTGTAGGAGCTTGCAAGACTTGATGATTTCTGATCTAACTCAGTGCAGACACTTTTGTTGTCACATCTTGTCACCTCCCAGCACCCCCAAGTCCTTCCCAAGGGCTGCTCCCAATCCATTCTCCTGCCAGCCTTTCCTGATACCAGGGGTTGCCTCAAACACATGCAGGACCTTGCACTTGGCCTTGTTGGACCTCATGAGGTTCACATGGGCCACTCCTGGAGCTTCTCCAAGTCCCTCTGGATGGCCTCATCCTTCAGGAATGTCACTGCAGACTCAGCTTGGTGCCAGCTGCAAATCAGCTGGGGCTGTGCTCAATGCCACTGTCTGTGTCATTAATGAAGATTTTCATCAGTTCTGAACCCAG
The DNA here is from genome assembly GCA_013389925.1 of Aegithalos caudatus. Classification (NCBI taxonomy): domain Eukaryota; kingdom Metazoa; phylum Chordata; class Aves; order Passeriformes; family Aegithalidae; genus Aegithalos; species Aegithalos caudatus. Next base: position 607,216 of record WEIU01020879.1, on the reverse strand, counting down.
TACAGAACCCCAGGGGACACCATTGATGTCCCTTTGAACACTGAGCCTCTGACCACACCCCTCTGGATGTGACCATCCAACTAATTCCTTATCCACTCATCAATTCCACCTCCTTCCAATCTACAGGGAAGGGGGTTGGGGGAAGATGTGCCAAAGGCTTTAGAGAATTGCAGGTAAATGACATCTGCAGCCCTCCCCTTATCCACTGATGGAGTCATCCCATCTGGGAGGGACACTGGGCTGGTCAGGCAGGACGTGCCTTTGGCAAATCTGTCCTGAATCACTTCCCTGTCCTCCAGGAGCCTCAGCACAGCTTCCAGGAGGATTAGTTCCCTGATCAGGACCAGAGGTGAGGCTGACAGGTCAGGAGTTCCCAGGGTCCTCCTTTCTACCTTTTTAAAAAATGCTTGTGAGTTTCCCATTTCCCCACCGCCAAGGACTTCACCTGACTGCTATATAAATATGTAATTTACAGAAATACATTTTATGAATATACTTTTAACTGTGTGTTATGTAATTTATTATATAAATTTCTATTTCGATCTGAGCCAAAAGCTGCAGTATTCTTGCAGTTCTGCTTATAACTCCTCTATTCCTATGTGGCCAAGATTCATCCCACCACACTTTAGACATTTAGATGGATGAATTTTCCAGGGATTTTTGTGTTCTCTGTCCTCTGCTTCTGAGGAATGAGCCCTCCTGTCGCCATCAGAGGACTTCAGAAACTTCTGGGAGTTTCTCTCCTCCTGAAGCCTGGATAAAAATGTAAGGGAGACCTACAATGTTTACACTGTGTTGCCATAATTGGCACTCACTGAAGGAATTGTGTGTTATTATCTGACAGCACCTCTTTATCAGGAGGAAAAGACATGCAGAGTCTCAAAGAGCACAAAAAGGTTCTTTATGTCTGACAGAAAATAAAGCTGTTGATGAGAACTTCCAGTTCCAGGGGAGTGTGGAAGGAGTCTGCTGTTCAAACTGCTCTTTCAGCCCAGGCTGGGGCTCTGGATTTTGTCATGATGAGCCTGTGAACCTCCCATTGTCACATCTGGAATGATACTCAAGTTTCACATGGAAGACACCAGCTACTCCCACAGCTGAGGTGAGAGCCAGCCCACTGACTTCTCTTCAGTTGCTTTGTTCCTGGAAGTCCAATTTCCCAACCATTCACATCCAAGAACAAACAATTCCTGCTGGGTGAAGTTTTCTGCCTGCTAGAAATCATGGAATTATTAAGGTTAGAAAAGACCTTCAAAATCAGCAATCACAATTGCCAACTCAACACCATGTTCTCCACCAAACTGTGTCCTTGATTGCCAATACACACCATTTTTGTGTACAATTTTTGGACAATTTGGACTATTTTTGAACAATTTGATGATTTTTGGACAGTTCCAGGAACAGTGACTCTACCACTTTTGTGGGCAGTCTGTAGGAACACAGGGGAGAAGATGGACCGGGTGTTGGCAGCACTGGCCACGAATGGAAAGCAGCAACCAAGTGCTGAGAAGCTCTAAGGGACAAGTTCTAAGCTGGCACTTAGATCCCCCTAAGGCTCAGCAGGATGTTTGGAAGAAAAAATTGATATTTTCAGTGAAATATTTGTATNTTTTTTTTTTTTTTTTTTTTGTTGGGGGCTGGTGGTTTTCAGGAGGAATGATGAAATAGCACAAGGAGAGGCTTGTCCTTAAGTATCACCAGAAGTCAGTGATTTGGTCAGGGGCATTTCCAAATTCCCAAACAGATATTTAATTTAAAAAGCTCCACATTTAACAACATATTTTTTTTTATTTCTCAGACCAGAATTTCAAAACCCTTTTTTTCTCTAAAAGTGTTACTACATAGATTTATCTATTGACCAAAGTTTTTGACACTCTGTAGAAAGAATTAGAAAAAACAGCATTAAAATAACAAGGAATATAAATCTGTGCCTTCTGTCATAATCCAAATATCAATAATGAGAAGGATTCAGGAGGATTGATTGATAACTCCGGATTACCAGCTACAACTATAAAGAAGCTCAATATTCAAAAAGCTTTCATATTTAATAAGAATTTGTGATTGTTTCTAAAGAGAAGAAACCATAAATTAATACAGGCCTAAGCAGTACTCCTTATCAGTTCTTACAATGATGGATATTGATTATATTGAGATATGGATTTTGATTGTAGTGAGATAAGGTGATTAAACTAGAAATATTTCAAGAAATAAGTGTTCTCTGAAGGCTGAAAGTTGTCAGTGGTTCCTGCTTGCCAACAAGCACGGAAAAAAACCTTCCACCAAATATTCAGACATTCCTGCATATTTACCTGAATGTGACTGATGAGCAGAAGCCTCCTTTCAGGTACATTAATCTAGCCAAAAGGTGTGGATGCCCATCAGAATTGATTAAATCTTCCTTTAAAAGCCACACAATAAAATACTCATTTCAAATCTTGAATATTGGTTGAAGGGGAGCCCACCTGAGAACTTTTGTGCTGCAGATTGATCTCTGAAGGTTAGTGGCCAAAGTCCTGGACGAGACAATTCCTCCCTAATGAAAGCATAATAAAGACAGTAAGGAAGCAGATTTGAGAAGGAGGACACTGATGTCTCCATCTCCCACCTCCAACTGACCTACACACCTTCCCTCACTTTCCAGCTGCCTTTTTCAGCAGCTGGAAGATGCAATGCATCCCCCCCAGACACTTCCTACTAAAATTACTAATGATCAACTTGTGGCTAAGTTCCAAGGTCGTGCTCCCCATCGGAACTCTCTTGATTTATGAACTGGTTTTGCCACTTGGGACAGTCCAGACAGATTGCTCCCTCAACCCTGCAGTCAGGTGGGTTTTTTCCTTTAATTTCTCTCAGAGGATGCCTTGAGTCCATTCCTATCCTGTGAGGTGAGGATTATCCAACAGTGCTCAAGGTCTTTGATTCTCAAAACACCTTCAGTTTAACATCAGTTTAACATTTCCCTCTCTTCTTGCACAAAACACTGGACAGAGATCCTCCACTACTAAAGGGGGATATCTGGAAAAATTTTCAGCTATAGAAGGCCAATAAAACCTCTTTTCCTTCAAATGGAAGCAAATAACCCTCTAGTTATCTAGAAGGCTTGTGATTTGCCTGAGCATCAAGTCTGGGTTAGCCAAGCCATCATGAAAAGGTTTTAATGTAAGGAGCGCATGGCTAGATTTGCAAATGCAACTCATGAAGTTTTCTCTTGAGGAACTGATGCCTGTGCTGTTTTATCTGCTGCAATTCTTTATGTGGAATGAGGGAGTCATCTTTTATCTAAAGAGAAAATCCTCTTTGTTTTGTATTTCTCTCAGAACTTCATTATCCTCAATTTCTTACTCCTTTTATTACATATATATTTTTTTTCTTAATACACTGTTTTTGGGCCTGGGTGCTGCATGTATGTAGAATTTATAAGTGAAATAGCAACTTCCAAGATAAGTCAGGGTTTGGAAATGCAGCTTTAGCCATTACAAAATATCTCCTACTTGTGCTTACACAAAGGAAGTAGCTGTGTCTGCTGCTGGTAGTTTATCATCATTTAGTAAGCCAGACTGCAAAATAAGGAATATGCTTTGTCACTGGAGTGTAACTGCTAATTGCATTCAGATATGTTATTTTTCCCTGATTTTTTCCCTGTATTTTTTATTTTCTGTGCAAATTTTCTTCCCCTGCACTTGGCTGAAAGCCAGTTTTCTTAAATGGAATATGACAAAGCTAAAAATCCTTTTCCTTCTGTAGTAGAAATCTCTTCTGCTGTTCCCATGCTGCACAAAACCCTTTGCATATTAGTGTACATCAATATAAAATCTGATCTCCTACAGGAGACTGTGGCCTCCCTTCCCTTCTCTGAGCCTGAAAATCAGAGAATCACTGAATATTTGTGGTTGGAAAGGACATTAAAGTTCATCCCATTCCACCCCCTGCCATGGCAAGGACATCTCCCACTATCCCAGGTTGCTCCAAGCCCTGTCCAGCCTGGCCTTGGACACTGCCAGGGTTCCAGGGACAGCCACCAAATTCTGAACAACTAAGGGCAGGTTCATCCAAAATTTCTTTCTCCATCTCCTCTCACATGAACGTAACAAAAACAATAAATTAAATATTCACAACAGAGGAACACATTCTCCTTTGGCTCTGTCAAACACAGAAGATAAAAGCAAAAGCCAAAGTTAGGAAACAAAGGCCAAACAAATGCATTTTGGAAATAAAAAATCTTAAGAAGAAGAAGAATCTTCTAAAAGAAGTAGGGAAAGGTAACTACTTCAATAAAGCACCAGAGAAAGTGGAAGGTTTGTAATGTCCAAGGGATTAATCTAATCAAAGGTTGGACACCTCTGCAGTGGAGGTGCCTGTAGCTGAGCTAATCCTTGTTTCCCTTCCTAGTCACAGAAATCTCCTTTATAGTCACCAGAAACCAGGGCATGAATCACATCAACCTAAGGCAGGCATGCAAAATAAATGAGAAAAATCATATCCTGAAAGTGCTGCTTCTCTCCACTGGCTTTAAAGGAGCCTCTGTTGTCAGCATCTAAAGGTAGGGGAGATGAATCCCACTCTGGATGTCTCCAAGACAAGTCCCTTTGCCACTTGAAGGAGATGCCTTATCCAAAAATAAATCACTGACTTCCATAAATGAATAAATTGTAATGGCTTCTGATGCCAGATGAATATGAAAGTGTGGAGCTTAACCCTGATAAAGGAAAATACTTCACAAGACAGTTTTCAGTGATGGAACACATTTCCATAAAAAATGTCAGAGAGCAAGAGTACAGTTTAAAAACCAAAGGAATTGGAAAATTAAAGAAAAAAAAGTCAAGATTATCCAGAGGAAACATTAATAATATTAAAATAAATTTACTAGGGTATGTTACGACTTGACAGCTTTAATCAGTCTGCAGTTGCTAAAGGTCAAAGCAAAAATAACAAAATATATTACTCTAGACATGAGATTCTTACATTTTCATCTAATTTACCTTTTCTGGGCAAAGAGAGGATGGGATTAGGCAAGAAAAAGGATCTGATGAATACAGGACATTCCCATATTCTCAAAATCTTCTCAATAATAGCCAATATTCTCAAAATATGAAAAAAGAAAATCCATTCATCTTATTTATTGAGGTAATTAATAATATTCAAACAGGCAAATAAACAAGACCACCACTCTCTCTTCTTATCTGGATCTGGATTTCTACTCTATTATGAAATTTATCACTTCACTTTTGGAGTTTCTTACGTTTTCTTTTTAAACAGGTGGTGGATAACCTGTTTTGGCAGATCTTCAACAGGAACAAGGATCATTATTAGAGTTACACGGAGAAATACCTGTTACAGAAAGCAAAACAGAGTGAGTTAATTACAAAAATCAAAGTCAGGCAGAACAAAAGGCCTCATATTTCACATGGCAGAAAGACATGGTGCAGTGTCACTTCAGGGAAAAGCTCCCCAAAAATGATTCTTTAACACTTTCTTTTATCTTTCAACTGTCTCACTTCCATTTCTATTAATCATTTATACTTGCTTTGCATAGCCTTACAATAAACAGTGAATAAATTCAGCGGGTTTAATATAACTTCTTTTGTATTTTTGTCACAGAAAGACTGTCTCAGACTGTCTCACTCTAACTGCACATATTTTACATTTGAAATTAATAGTTCCTCACACGTTGCTTATTTTAAACACCAGCTTTGTTTCTGCTCTCTGTTCAATCAAAGCATTTTCTTATTCTAAGATGCTGACACAACAGAAGGTGGATGTAACACATCCTCTTCCTAAAAAAAATTGGTGGTTTGTGAGTGTTTTTTTTTGTTTGTTTTTTTTTTTTCCCTGCACTAGCAAGATTAGCAAGAATCAGATCTGCCTATACCCAAGACAAGTACATTTTTTGTCTTTTTATTTTATCCCACCAACATATCACAAATTTACTCAATGCCTGCCTGAAAACCTAATTCCTCTCTTACTCAATTTAGGCTAAACCCTTGTACAAAGGTTGCAGCATCTTCCTCAAATCAGCTCTGATCTCTGCACTTCATCCAACTGCAGCTGTTTGCATTTCTCTTTTTCATTCCTCTGGCTTCTCTCCACCTGTGCTGCTTCTTTAAAGGTGCTGCTTTTGTCATTTAATCGGATTGTTTTACACAGGCAGATAGTGATAGGAGTGGAATGGTTTTAAACTGAAAGAGGGGAGATTTAGATGGGATATTAGGAAGGAATTCTTCCCTGTGAGGGTGGGGAGGCTCTGGCACAGGTGCCCAGAGAAGCTGTAGCTGTCCCTGAATCCCTGGAAGTGTCCAAGTCCAGGTTGGATGGGGCTTGGAGCTGCCTGGGATGGTGGAAGATGTCCCTGCCCATGGTAGGAGGTGGCACTTGATGTTTTTTCATGTCCCTTCCAACCCAAACCATTGTATGTTAATATGATTCCATGGTAACTGAGTGTCTCACAGCTCTCAGGAGCAATCTTACTCCATCCTTACAAGTGGTGAATGAAAGGTTTAGAAACATTGGCAAAGATACAAGTCTGGGATTCAACCCATTTTCTCCTAGTGAAGAGATTCTTAAAATAGCTTGTCTCCTCTGAAAGTAAAAATATGGGTTTATTCCACTAAGTGAAGATGTCTGCAGTATAAATGTTTACATTTATAAATGTGGAAGGACTATCACTACAGCCTCCTCTTCCATATGTACATCCACCCAGTGCAAATAAGGTCAATAATTCCTGTAATAATACACATTGCTCATGCTGATTTTAAGTGCTTTTGCAGCCAAAGATAAAGCACATCCCTCAGATGTCTCCCATGACATCCTTGGCTTTTCACCAAGTACGTGCAGACTTAATACCATTAGATCTACAGGCAGCAGGAATTCACATATTGCAAAATTGCTGTAGAACCATTTCATCTTTCAAAACAATTTCTCCATGTGATTTGTTTTTGTTGGGTTTTTTTAAAGGAATAAATATATATCCTGCAAATACATCAATAATTAAGCTGAGGTTATTCCTTTTTCTGAAGTGTGATGAAGAGAAAACCTGAGCTGAGGTGGTGGCAGTGATGGTGTGAACTCATTTCTCCTTCTCTTCCTCAGTTTCCCCACTTAGAAATGGCAATTGTGGTATTGGTCTCCCCTGGAGAATGACAACAACACCACTCTGAACTCCAGAGTGTTTTTCCTTCATCTCCTGGAAGCAGATGCTGACACACTCGTGACTTAGAGCTGCACAATCCCTGGATACAGATGTTTTCCCGGGACACTTCAGCCCAGGGTCACCCAGATTTAATTAAGGCTTTTCCATCAGCATGGAGAGGCCAAATTTGAAGCTGATTTTTTTCTATATTTGTGACTATCCCAGATAATTCTGAAGGATCTGCTCTGCTGATAAATATTTCAATGAACCATGGAGCCAGTTTTCTGCAACGAGCTTCACAAACACAGCTCAGCTACAGAGTCTCTGAATGTTCCTTTATTCATTTCTAGTTCTTTTTTTTAAGAGCAATAAAAAGCATCATTCTATCAATTCCACTGTTTTACACTTTAGGGCCATAATGAAATGCTCTGAATGAACATGGATTGGAGAAAAACCAATCAGAAATGTCAGCACTGGTAATAAAGACTTTAAGCTTTAGAGCTGCAATTTTTGTGGGCATCTCTTTCAGTCTTTTTTTTTTTTTTTTTTTTTTTTTTTTTTTTTTTTTTTTTTTTTTTTAAGAGCTTTCCAAATCATGGCAGGCAAGCAGGCTGGCTTAACACAATCATTTAGATTGCATGGAATTGTCTCCCAGTAAAATTGCCAGAGATCATTCTCATTTGAAGCACTTGAGAGCATCTCCTTAGAAATTCGAGGCAGAAATTTGCAATGTGAGTCAGAATTGGCTCTATGGGGGAAGCAAAACAGCCTGGGGATTCCTGAATAACAAACAAAGTGTTGGGGAAATAATAACAATAATAATAATTATCCTCAGTGCTCGGGAGATGGTTCATCACAGAGCCCTGCAGTGCCCTCAGGCAGCCAGAGCAGGGTTTGTGTTCTGCACCTCTGCAAAGGCTGTCTGGGAGGAGAAGCACAGAACCTGCAAACAGCACTTCAGAACGTGGATAATTCAGTGTTAGAGAAGGGACAGGGGGTCAAGGTGATGCTCTGGCAGCCCCACGCCCTCTTTCCTTTGTACTTTGATTCATTCCAAATAGAAAAGCAGTTTTCTGAGCAGATGAGTGTAAATGTTGATGCGGTAGACAATGAAAGCAGCAGGAGAGGGGAGTGCTTTATAGATTTGAGATTGCTGATGAATAGAAAATGATTTTAAAGAATAATAGAATTTTTAAGGTAGGAAGAGACCTCCAAGACAAATCCAGTCTTTGACCAAACACCCCCTTGACAACCCAACCATAGCAGAGTGCCATGTCCAGTTGTTTCTTGAACACTTCCAGGGATGGGGACTCCACCACTTCCCTGGGCAGCCCCTTCCAGTGCCTGACCACCTTTGCAAGGAAGAAATTCTCCCCTGACATCCCACCTGAACCTCCCATGGAACAGCTAGAGGCCATTTCTTTATGGAAAAGGCTTTTAAAGGAATTTCCTAAGCAGCTTGGCCTTGGAAACCAGAGGTAATTCTGCCCATGATTCATTTTCATCTGGAATGAGCCTAGAAAACCCAAGAAAGTAGTTTGCCAATTTTCTTGTTTCCTTCAGTGTGTTTCTTCAGCAGTGATTTTCAATATCTGATCATCTGTGAACCCCTGGGTATTTTTTTTCCCTCTCCAGTGCTATGTAGCAAATTTAAGCCTAAAAATCATCTCAGCTGTGTAATTACCACAATCAGGGAAAATGGGTGAGAAGTAATTTTAGAGTAATTCAAAATTATTACTTTCCAGGCCACTGGAAAACTGCACAGGCAGGAAAGGAGGAGTGCAATGATACCAACCCCATTTTCAGGGCAGGGAGGTTTTTGGGTGCCAACAAACCAGAGATGGATTTAACTCTGCCCAAAGTCACGTTTTTTGTGGAAATTGGGAACTGTATATTCGTGGCTGCATGTGGCAGCACAGAGAGTGGAAGAAGCAGTAATTTAATAAGTGGAAAGTAATTTAATAAGTGGAAAATTTGGAAGGGATGAAGACAAGACCAGAAAATGATGGTGTCAGCCCCTGTGCCAGTCCTTCAAGGGTCTCTCAGGTCCATGGGCATGGAAAACACCCCTTCAGAACAGTAAGTACCATTTTTTTTCCAAGGGAAAAATTAAGAGGAAGGCCAGGAAAGGAGGAAGGAAGACTGGCTGGAGGGTTTTTTTGTTTTGGTTTGTTTGTTTTTTTTTTCCTCCTTCAGGTAACAGAAAATATTTACCAAGAGACTTTGGTCCTCTAAATGTATAAACCTGGGCTCCAATGATCTCCTGGACCATAGGTGACCCTGAAGGCATCAGGAACATCACTCCCTTCTTTCTGGCTCAATGCTAGCAAATCCTCTGGGCTCAAACAGACCCTGTTCAGTGTAATGGCTGTGACCAGAGCGTCCAAGGGACAATTAAACCCCATTTTCAAATTAATCACATTCAGACTGGGAGGAAGGAGCAATATAATCTGAACATTAGCTAATTAAAGGTGGTGGGGGGAGAGAAAACTTCAGAATCCAAGTCATTGAGGGGATACATAACATTTGAGAATAGCAAATTTTCTCTGGGGAAAAAAAAAAAGTATCTCATCAAGTAACACATGTTCAGTAGTGTAACTTAGGGACCCAACTTCATCTCTTCATCTTCTCTTCATTGGAAAAACAGCTCCTTCCAAACGTATTTTCCTACAGCCTCTGTTTTCTGAGGTCTGGTTAACACTTTCTGAACATTCTGAATATACTGATATCAAAGAAATGTCAATCAAATACATTTAATTTCCTAACATGTAATTAAGCACCAGAAAAGAGTTTGTGGTAAGGTGGGGGTTGGTCTCTTCTCCCAGGTAACTGATGCCTTGGGAAGGCTGACCTGGAACAGAGAAAGAGCTGGAGAATAAAGTAGAGATTTATTAAAAGGACTTTAAGGACACACCTTGGGCAGGACAAGAGCCTGGCCAGGGCTACACCCAAGGGGGACCCAAAATGGTCACAAAATGGACACAAAATGGACACAAAATGGACAAAGGGTCACAAGGTCTCATACTTGGATCAGTTTGGGTCCATTTGCACTTTGGGCTTGAATTGTCCAATTCCAGCTCCAGGTTCTGCAGTCCCATCCTTGTTTTCTCCCTTCAGCCCCCCTTGTTTGTGCTTTGGGGCCTGGAAACTTGTGCCAGTTGTCCTTGGAGTGCAGCAGGAAAAGGATTTGTTTTGTGTCCCTGCTGTGTGCAGAGCTGAGTGACCCTGAGTGTGAGCTCAGAGCTGCACCCTGGGCACCACAGAGCCTGGGATACAGGGAATAAAACTTAAGGCATCATAACAAGTGACAGGATGAGAAAAAATGGCCTCAAGTTGCATCACATGAGGTTTAAATTGGATATTCAGAAAATCTTCTTCTCTGAAAGGATGGTCAGGCATTGGAACAGGCTGCCCAGGGCTGTGGTGGAATCATCATCTCTGGAAGTGTTCAAAAGACACACTTGGGGACAGGGATTAGTGATGGATATTGTGTTGGATTAACCATTGGACTCAACAATCTCAGAGGTCTCTTCCAACCTCAGTGTTTCTATGTTTCTATGATTTAAAACCTCTCACTCTGGGAAATTTCTTTTTCAAGGAGTGTTTCTTAGCCCCAGTCTTCCAGTCAGGGATGAGAACTTTCACCTCTTCCCAGCATATTTAACAGAATAATTTGTGACATCCAGCTGTACCTTGCTGGGCAATAATTCCTCACCCACAACTAAATCCATCCTGAGGTGAGTAGTGGTGAGATTATAAGCAAAGGACCTGTGCACCTGCATCTGCATCAGGAGAACATGAAAAATATCCAATTGTTCACCAAGGGCCTGGTAAATGTGTCCAGTATCACCAGAACCTCTTTTATCTCAGGCAGCTGATGGATGGAGAGAGAATAACGGAATCATGGAAGAGTTTGGGCTGACAGGACCTTTAAGGGCCATCTCATCCGAACCTCTGCCATGGGCTGGGACCAGACCAGGGTGTTCCAACCTGGCCTTGGACATTTCCAGGGATCCAGTGGCAGCCACAGCTTCTCTGGGCACCTGTGCCAGGGGCTCCCCACCCTCACTGTGAAAAACATCATCCATAAAATCAGGGAATTTTCCCTGAGGCCAGTCTGGAACAGCAACAACTCTGACAGGCAGCAAAAAGAGCTGGGCTGGCCCTGAGCCCTGGGGTTTGTTACAGAGGGTTTTTCTTGTCTGGTTCCTGGCAGGTTTCAGGCTGGGTTTGTTATCTCTGCACCATGAGCCTGTGCAGATCAGTGTGAGGAAGGGCAGGGCAATGATGGGCTAAGTGATGCCTGGGGGCCCCAAGCCCCAGATAGGTTTGGTTTGTGGTTCTGGTGGGGTTTTTTGTGGTTTTTTCTTTCCTTTTTCACATCCCTCATGAGCATCAGCAGCATTTACTTGCTGTGTACAGAGGTCCAGTGATGTAGGGAAGGGATCAAAGGTGTCATTCCCATTAAAGCAAAACGAGGAGGACTTTTCTAAATATAATAAATATTAAAATCCTGCAACTGTCTATCCTAACTGGCAGCAGAGAGCCTTAAAAATCTATTAAAGGAGATTAAGGGTGTGGAAAGCATTTGGTACATAAGCCAACAAATAAAAGAGCTTGAAGAGGGAGGGTTGGAAGGCTCCTCTCCTCTCACTGATAATAAATGCGGACACAATTCCAAAGAGTGCAGAGGTATCCTTGGCCTCACACAAAGGGATTGATTAGGGAGGGAGGACTGAGATACAAAATGCAGGCTCTTGACTTGTAAACAGAGCTGTTTTCACATGGCCAAATCTTCTTTTAATCGCCACTGCAGATATCTCATGAGCCAGCAGTTCTGGGTCTATTTTCCCCTTGCAGATAATGAGGTTAATTGACAGCTGCAGCATCCTGATAAGAGCTGATGGAAGATGAAATGCAGGCCCAGAGACAGATGGAACAAGATAACTCTAATGACCAGCATTAACAATGATGCTGACCATTATTAAATCTGTGCTTTCATGGAAAGAGGGGAAAAAAAGAGTTACTTCTAAATGTGGTTTCTTTCCCAGCAAATAATCAAATAACAGCAAATGAGGCACTTGAATCCAAGAAGACAAGTGCAATGGTTCCTTGTAATTTGGAGAGTTCCACACCTGAGAATTAGGAATGGAAGAAAAGTGTGTGTGTGTGTGCATTTTGACAAGCAGTTATTTTAAAAAGGTTGCAGAGGAAGAGAAGATTCACTGTTATCCTCTGTGTCTGTGCAAAAACAAAAAAAAAAAGAGTGGGAGTGGTTATTGGCTGTGTGAAGAGGAGAATAATATGTGTTATTTTTGCTCTCTATACTGTTCCTGTGGAATTCATCCAGGAAAACTGCATGTCCTTGTGCACTGCTGGTGAAAAAAAAATAAAAATTTATGAAGGTGTTTGACACTATTTATCTGCAAAACTGGCATTTGCTGCTGAGCAGCTCTGACCCAGCTCATTTATAGTCAGTGGGAAGGAAGAGGCCCTTTTCAGGTGTGAGTCACGTGGCATATTTCAGATATTTCTTTCGGGGTGAGATAAATCATGTCCTGGTTTCCACTGACTCTTTTCACTGGCTCTTCAGTGGGTGCCAAGGGTCAAGAGGGAATAACTCCAGCAGAGATATATTGAAAAACATTTGATATTTGTTTGTATAAATCATTGTCTGAAGGACAAACAAAAAAGAAGTCCATTTTGGTTATCACAACATGACTTAGATCAGGTTGATAATGGTCAGATAATACAAGAATATAACATCTTGGAAGGAAATAAAGCCTCTTGATAAGCTCTTTAACCTGATTGTGAAAGAGAGAAGAGGAGTGGCTGGAAGTTGAAGCCAGATTAGTTCCCATTAGAAATAAAGCATGTCTATAGTACTCAGTAAACAACTCCAAATTGAGTCATATATTCTTCCTTTCTGATGCCTTCAAATAAAAATAGGACATCTTTCGGCACCTGATGCTTCAGCCAGGACAAATCAGTGAGCACAGCATGGGTTAAATGGCAGAGAATTACAGAATTATTTAGTTTTAGAAAGACCCCTAGGATCACTGAGGCTGGACATGAATTTAACAGTGCCAAGCCCATCACTGTCCCCAAGTGCCACATCCACACCTTCTTCAAACCCCTCCAGGGATTGTTCCTCCACCCCAGCCCTGAGCAGCCTCTTCCAATGCATGCAACTCTTTCCAGGGAGAATTTTTTTTCCTAATATCCAAACTAAACCTCCCCTGCTGCAACTGGGGCCATTTGCTTTTATTTTATCACCTGTCCCCTGGGAGCAGAGCCTGAGCTACCCCTGGCTGCCTGCTCCTGTCAGGGAGTTGTGGGGAGCCAGAAGGTCCCCCCTGAGGCTCCTTTTCTGTTTCATTCTCCTGTAGTCAAGGTTAAAAACCAAAGTGTTACATTTCCTCTTTAATTTATTTCTAATTTTGCCAAATATTGTTGCCTGAACTGAAGGTGATTTTGCTTCTCACCTTTTGCTCTTTCTCATTCTTCTCTCTTTCTTTACAGGGTGTGTAAAAGAAGTAGGTCAGATCACTTTGCTTGTTCATAGAAAATATTTTTTCTTCATTTACAAGAAGGTGTCATGAATATTTTTGATTTGTTTTTATTTATTTTTATTTATTTGTTTGGGGGTTTTTAAATAAATGTTATTTAATAAATGTGGGATGTAACAATACTCAGAAAAAACTAAAAGCAAATAAAAGGCTTTATGGTGTAGGTTTAAAGAGAACTGAATCTCTTCACTTCGGCAGGATCTTATTCTCTACATGGTTCAGAGATCACACATTTTAAAAGGACAATATAAAATATGAACTTGACACGCTGTGTATTTGTCAGATTTAGTGACTGCCACAAAATCTGGCAAAAACTTTAGGGATTGTTGCTCTGATTAGGACGAGTGTCCTCACTGAGTCTGGAGCAGAAGCTCATATCCTGCATCTTCCCTGACCTTTAGGGAAGGAATTTTGGTACTGCTCACATCTCAACATTGTTTATTTATCCTCAGAGGCTGCAGAGTTTCACAAAGTATTTTTGACTAATTAAAACACCCAGTTTGGGTAATAATGCCCACTTACATCTCAAAGTCTCAGCTTAACATCTGCTTCTCCCTTCTATCAGTGGCTGGTGATGTTAAATCTCGTGTAAGCTGCTATAAATTATTAATTAGGAGAAGAGCCTCATGTCTGACAAGACTGATTTTGCCATTTTCTCAAGCCCCTTGACCTTGTTAGAGGTGTTCTGTCCCATTATCCAGCAAACCCTAACATCAGATAAACAAGGTTATCTGTCTCTTGCCTGCAGGAATATTTTACACCTCTTTGCACTGCTGGGGGCTGAGTCTTTCCTAAAACTCCAATGAGAACCAAAAATGAAGATTTTTGGCTGCCCCTGCCTCAGTTCCCATGATGTTGCTGTTTTAGGGCCATGTGACAGAAACAGCAGAACACAGAGAAAACATTATTTGAAGATTACTGAATTTCTAAAGAAGTTATTAGTCAACATTAAATATCAGCAGCATGGGTCATGATCCCCAGCTGACCAGATTAACAAAATATTTGCAGGGATCTGTGAAAAGAACATTTATAGTAAGATAATGAGATATTCTGCATCCTTACAAGAATTTCTTTCCAAGCACAAGGGAGAGCCCAAGAAAAAGATCACAGGGGAAGGTCACTGCAAATATTTGTGGATCTTCATCACTCCTGGTGATGCCTCCACAGGTAAATTTTGGAGATCAAGTTCACTCTTTTTCTTCAAAAACCAGACTTTAACTCCCTTTGCAGAATAAGTTGATAGATCTTAAGACCTTATTGTCCTAGGGTTTGGATTTATAGTTATGACCATATAACAAGAGATCTTGCTCATATTATTTCTCCTCTCCCTTTATTCTTCTGTTTTTCCCTGGTCTAAAAAAGAAAAAAAAAAAAAAAAAAAAAAAAAAAAAAAAAAAAAAAAAAAAAAATTGGGTCATACCTTTATGGAATATTTTCAATTTTTCAGACATCTTTCTGTCATGAAAAGTTCAGATTATGGCTGTCAACACCATTCCCCTCTAAAAGGAAAAATTACCTGAAAATATTTTCTGGTATTTAGGGTTCTGTTTGAAAAAAAAGTGACTTTTCAACCAGAGAAAATTGTAACCCTCATCCAGAAGTGAGTGCTTTTCTTCAGTCCATGCTGGGCACAACATTTTTATTTGGAACAAACAGTTGAAGAATAGATACCAAATGTAATGAGCTGGAAGTTTGTTGGAAGGAAATGGCTTTTGTGGTTTCTTTGTTCATTATAAATGCCAATAACTTGAGAGCACAGTGCTCAGTTGTGGTCAGCACTCCAGACACCCCTGTGCTCCATAAATAACATTTATATTGCCAACTTATTCACATGCACAGGAAGTTCTTTTTGTCATCATCTTGATTCCTTTCTCTACCTTCTGGCAGGTTGTTCCTGCTTCCTCTTGCTTCTGTCTCCTTTTCAAACTCAGTTCCTGTCCTAGAGGAAAATAAAATTTTCATAAGGTTTGTCTAATACACAGTGACTTTGGGCAGACCCTCTTTAAATATAGTTTTTCAGTCTGCCCCAATTTTGAATTTTTAACTTTTCCATAATTTTAGATTTAGTGACTTTTTTTTCATAATCCCTTCTGATCAGGCTCTTTATCAAACTGACAAACAATTTGTTTTCTAGAAGTTTAGTACCTTTAACACTCATTGCATTCCCAGAGCTTTGTTCCTAAGACAAGATTCCAATGGTTTTTCAGCACCCTGGGTTATCTGGGATGTACACCCCCATGGGACTGGGGATCATCAATCATCATCAATCATCATCACAATTTAAAAATAATAATAATAAAAAAACTATCATGACCTTTCTTGAAATAATTGAAGGATAAAAAATGACAATCCAAGTGTTGTTTGGTGAAATTTATAGGGTCCTTAAGTAGGAGTGAATTTCATTGTTGTCTATGGGGTTTTTTATGCTTTTTAGGGAACCTTGTTGAAATTGCTAGGGAGGTTTGATTTAATCTTCCCGTGAGGTTTTCCTAAGGTGTTCACTAAAGTAAATAACATCAGTTTTGTAAGATGTTACTTGCAAGTATTTTCTTGTAATGCACTCAATATCTCATTTCCACAACAAGCAAATGACTCAGTTTGATAGGAGTGCTATAAAAATATGAAATTATGACCTAGAAAGACAAAGAAACAAATAATTCCTCTCTCCTTCTATTTTATGGGAAAAAATTGTTTCTAGGGAGGAAAAGAAAGCTGGTTAGAATTGTATCACTGACTAATTTTTCACCAAAAATGTATTTCAAAATTAATTCCATTATTTGGATGAAAATGTTTTCCAATAGAAAACAAAACTACCAGCTCTTCCAACATATTAATCACATTTGTCATTGTTAATTTTTCAGCTTGTTTCCATTTAGGGAACCCTTTGAGAGTGGAATAAAGTCATGTCTTTAACAAGGAGTAATTTTTTTTTCTCCTCTGATAAAACAGGAATTTTATTCCAACTATGTGGGGACCAATTGAAAACACAGCCAGGAATGGGAGTGAATAATTCCATTTTATCCTGCCAGACTGCAGAGGAGAGATCCATTTATTTACCTTTTTGGAAGTGCCTGTTGGTGTTAGGGATGCTCACCTGTTTTGGGTACCAGGCATCCACAGAGGCCTGGAAAACCTGGCAGGACGTGGAGGAATTTTATGCCCTTCAGGAGCACAGCTGTGAAGCTGACAAGCAAGAAATTTTATTTAGGAATGAGAATCCTATCCTAGATCTGACCATAAAGGGTGGTGCCTGTCTGTAATGTCAGGGTTAATTTTTACTGAGCTGCATCCTGCTCATCCCCAATTTCCAACAGTGCAAAACATCAGCTGAAGGTGACAGAGCAGATTCCTTTTTTAGCTTTGTCCCTTTCAGTCTGCAGCTTTGGATGAGGCCACTTCATCTGGGAATTCTTCACCTCAAGGAGGTTATTTTCCTAATGTGAAATAAATGTGCTCTGCCCCAATGCTTCTCTTTCCCTTCACATCAGGACAGAATTGTTCCTTTCTCCATGGTGTCCCAAGCCAGAAAAAGTGAGATTTTGTAGGGCCAAAGAATTATTTGGGTTGGGAAGGACCTATAGAATCACTGAGTTCAAATGTTAACCCAGCACTGCCAGGCCCATCCATAAACCATGTCCCCAAGGGCCACATCCACATATCTTTTAATTCCCTCCAGGGATGGTGACTCCATCACTTCCATGGGCAGCCTGTTCCACTCTTACTGTTCCTGACCACTCTTTCTGTGAAGAAATATTTCTTAAAATCCAATCTAAACCTCCCCTGGTGCAACCTGAGATCATTTCCTCTTGTTCTGTCTCGTTACCTGGGAGGAGAGACCGACCCCGCGTCATTCCAGGAAGATGAGGAGTTTCCCTTTGCAGGCTGAGCTGCACTCCATGACTTTTTTTGGGTCTCCAACAGCCTTTTAGGGCTACATGTCAGCTGGGACAAGAAAATTCCACAGAATCCTCCAGTCTTCATCAACAACAGCATCCACAGCCCATGCTGGCTCTCGGTAAATATTTGGACCATGCAAGGTGAGCTAAACATGAGGCCACACTGAGACAAAGCCACTTGTCACCATGAGCTGTTTTCTGTCAGGGACAGATTCAGCTGCTCAGTAGGGAATAAAGGGAAGGGCAAAATTAGCTTCTGTTGTGCTGTGTACAATGTCAATGCATTTTCCATGCCCCACGGTGGTGACCTGGAAGTTTGCTGTGCACAATGTTTTGTTCCATCTGGCTTGTTTGAAGGCTGGGAGGGGAAAAATGTGACTGGATGGGAGGGTTGGAGTGGATACATGCAGTCCTAAGTGTTTTCAATAGAGCATTAATTGAAATGTTGTAGATGCTGTTTGCCTCAGCTGTAGCTGTTCATAATAATTAGGTTGATGGATTCAGAGAGGAACAAAATAAAAAAATGTCTCTCTTCTCAGAGAGGAGGAAATTTAAGCACTGGCTTGGGGATTTGGGAGTCTAGTAAACCCCTTCTCCTGGTAAATTGGATGTGTACAAGTGCTGAAGCTGGATGGGATGTATCCAGCAGGGAGCTGGCTGACAAAATGCTGCCACTCTCCATCTTCAATGAACATTTGCTGTGCTAAAGAGGTGTCCTCAGTGAAAATAAAATAAAAAAGAAAACCAAAGAGAGTTCAGAGAGCTGTGTGGTACTTGTCCTATCAGGGAAGAAAGCAAACCTTCCCATGATCATTGCCCAAGGAAGAAGTTCTTCCTCATGTCCAGGGGGAGCTTCCTGGCCATCAGTCCCTGCCCATGCCTCTGGTGCCATTGCTGGCCCCACAGGTCTGATCCCTGCTCTGAGGCCTCCCTGCAGGCAGGGACATGCAGGGATGAGGTCCCCTCTCAGTGTTTCTTCTCAAGGCTGAACAGCCCCAGGTCCCTCAGCTTTTCCTCATCACAGAGATGCTCCAGCCCCTTCATCACCTTCACAGTCCTCCTCTGGACCTGCTCCAGGAGCTCCATGGCTCTAGTTTACCCCTCTCTGATGAAATTCTGCATGGGGCCGGCATGTATTAAGCCCCACAAGGGTTCATCACACTCTGAGGGTGTCCAGCAGGAATGGCTTATCAATAATTAGTGAGATGGCTGATGGGGTGTGTTTTGAAAAAGCAAAGATGTTTTAATTAATGGAGAAAATAACACAAAACAAAAGAACAAAAAGCCATGCACAGTTCAGGGAACACCCTAACACCTGCTAAGGCACCCCAAAAAGCCTGGAGAGATTTTATGCTCATTCTTACCTACACAACGATCAAGGAG
>WEIU01020879.1:567208-588147 GCA_013389925.1 Aegithalos caudatus | reverse complement strand
AGGAGAGATCCATTTATTTACCTTTTTGGAAGTGCCTGTTGGTGTTAGGGATGCTCACCTGTTTTGGGTACCAGGCATCCACAGAGGCCTGGAAAACCTGGCAGGACGTGGAGGAATTTTATGCCCTTCAGGAGCACAGCTGTGAAGCTGACAAGCAAGAAATTTTATTTAGGAATGAGAATCCTATCCTAGATCTGACCATAAAGGGTGGTGCCTGTCTGTAATGTCAGGGTTAATTTTTACTGAGCTGCATCCTGCTCATCCCCAATTTCCAACAGTGCAAAACATCAGCTGAAGGTGACAGAGCAGATTCCTTTTTTAGCTTTGTCCCTTTCAGTCTGCAGCTTTGGATGAGGCCACTTCATCTGGGAATTCTTCACCTCAAGGAGGTTATTTTCCTAATGTGAAATAAATGTGCTCTGCCCCAATGCTTCTCTTTCCCTTCACATCAGGACAGAATTGTTCCTTTCTCCATGGTGTCCCAAGCCAGAAAAAGTGAGATTTTGTAGGGCCAAAGAATTATTTGGGTTGGGAAGGACCTATAGAATCACTGAGTTCAAATGTTAACCCAGCACTGCCAGGCCCATCCCTAAACCATGTCCCCAAGGGCCACATCCACACATCTTTTAATTCCCTCCAGGGATGGTGACTCCATCACTTCCATGGGCAGCCTGTTCCACTCTTACTGTTCCTGACCACTCTTTCTGTGAAGAAATATTTCTTAAAATCCAATCTAAACCTCCCCTGGTGCAACCTGAGATCATTTCCTCTTGTTCTGTCTCGTTACCTGGGAGGAGAGACCGACCCCGCGTCATTCCAGGAAGATGAGGAGTTTCCCTTTGCAGGCTGAGCTGCACTCCATGACTTTTTTTGGGTCTCCAACAGCCTTTTAGGGCTACATGCCAGCTGGGACAAGAAAATTCCACAGAATCCTCCAGTCTTCATCAACAACAGCATCCACAGCCCATGCTGGCTCTCGGTAAATATTTGGACCATGCAAGGTGAGCTAAACATGAGGCCACACTGAGACAAAGCCACTTGTCACCATGAGCTGTTTTCTGTCAGGGACAGATTCAGCTGCTCAGTAGGGAATAAAGGGAAGGGCAAAATTAGCTTCTGTTGTGCTGTGTACAATGTCAATGCATTTTCCATGCCCCACGGTGGTGACCTGGAAGTTTGCTGTGCACAATGTTTTGTTCCATCTGGCTTGTTTGAAGGCTGGGAGGGGAAAAATGTGACTGGATGGGAGGGTTGGAGTGGATACATGCAGTCCTAAGTGTTTTCAATAGAGCATTAATTGAAATGTTGTAGATGCTGTTTTCCTCAGCTGTAGCTGTTCATAATAATTAGGTTGATGGATTCAGAGAGGAACAAAATAAAAAAATGTCTCTCTTCTCAGAGAGGAGGAAATTTAAGCACTGGCTTGGGGATTTGGGAGTCTAGTAAACCCCTTCTCCTGGTAAATTGGATGTGTACAAGTGCTGAAGCTGGATGGGATGTATCCAGCAGGGAGCTGGCTGACAAAATGCTGCCACTCTCCATCTTCAATGAACATTTGCTGTGCTAAAGAGGTGTCCTCAGTGAAAATAAAATAAAAAAGAAAACCAAAGAGGGTTCAGAGAGCTGTGTGGTACTTGTCCTATCAGGGAAGAAAGCAAACCTTCCCATGATCATTGCCCAAGGAAGAAGTTCTTCCTCATGTCCAGGGGGAGCTTCCTGGCCATCAGTCCCTGCCCATGCCTCTGGTGCCATTGCTGGCCCCACAGGTCTGATCCCTGCTCTGAGGCCTCCCTGCAGGCAGGGACATGCAGGGATGAGGTCCCCTCTCAGTGTTTCTTCTCAAGGCTGAACAGCCCCAGGTCCCTCAGCTTTTCCTCATCACAGAGATGCTCCAGCCCCTTCATCACCTTCACAGTCCTCCTCTGGACCTGCTCCAGGAGCTCCATGGCTCTAGTTTACCCCTCTCTGATGAAATTCTGCATGGGGACAGCATGTATTAAGCCCCACAAGGGTTCATCACACTCTGAGGGTGTCCAGCAGGAATGGCTTATCAATAATTAGTGAGATGGCTGATGGGGTGTGTTTTGAAAAAGCAAAGATGTTTTAATTAATGGAGAAAATAACACAAAACAAAAGAACAAAAAGCCATGCACAGTTCAGGGAACACCCTAACACCTGCTAAGGCACCCCAAAAAGCCTGGAGAGATTTTATGCTCATTCTTACCTACACAACGATCAAGGAGAGGTTTTTCGGCAAGCTGCCCAATAGAAACAGCTCCGGGTCTGGAGGGACATTTCAGAGATCCAACAGGTGCCTTTGTGCTGGCACTGGGCCAATTACAGTGAGAGAAGCACAGAAGTTTCTGGTTCTTCTCCCTTAAAAGTCCTGGGGTGTAACTTGAACTCTTTTCCCAACATGGAAACACCTACTCTGTTGTGGGGGTGCAGTGTAACACCTCTCCTCCTGGGAAATCCTTGTTTCTCCAAGTTCTCCTGTCTTAAACTATGCAGAGACTACAAAAACCACCTGTGATGAGAAGAAACACAGTCTGGCCACCTGATTTGTGCTGTCTTAGAGTGGACAATGCAGCACTGAGGGAACCTGTTTCTGTTTCTCATTGTCCTTGGTTTCTTTCTTCTTGACCTCGCTGTGTTGAAACTTTTGAGTGTTTTGTAATTTGTAATTAACCACAGTTTGCCTCCATTCTGCCAGGCTTCCTTCAGCAACTCAGGAGAGCTGTGGGAGTCCCAAGGATGTTTTGCTTGATTTGTCAATCTCATGAATTTGTCTTGGTGGTAACATGGATGGAAATGGTGGGAGCTGAGAAATGAGCACAGAGTGCCCATGGTCTCTGGTCACCGACACACACAAAATCTTAGCTGAGAAATGACTATGGGAGATGTGTACAGCCTTAATTCCTGGGAATTCAAAGTGAAATGGGACATCTTTGGTCCTGATGTGGCTGATTTGGGCTGCATGTCACCAGAGTGACAACAAGCACAGCTGGCTGTGCCACAGAACGTGGAAACTTCCCCAACCACAGAGACTCAGGATGCTCTGCCCGTGCCTCAAGGCAGATGATCCACGATCCCTGAATGTGCAATTTCACCCTGGGCAAAGCTCCAGCAAAGCTGCATCTCAGCAGCTGTTTTATTTAATCTGCCACAGCCATGGCCACCACCATACAAGGAGAGTTAATTTCTGTTCCTGATAAAATGGGTGCCCCCTCTCACCTTCACCTGATCCCTGACTCGTGTCCCCAGCCAGGTCACCACTACCAGGTGGACAAGAAGTCCCAGGAGGAAACTTTTTGGGAGAAGTCTGGTAAATGGAGGTTGAAAGAGTGTCTGGGTCAAAAGTGTTTGCTCCAGTGCCATGGGGGTCACCATTGAGCCCTGTCTCCAAGTGCCACATCATTTCAATACCCTCCAGGATGGAGACTCTCTGGGCACATTTCAACACTTCACAACCCTTGCCATGGAGAATTTTTTCCTAATACCCACTCTAAACCTCCCCAGGCTCAAATTGAATCCATTTCCTCTTGTCCTGTAGTTTTTTCTTTGGGATCTGATTACTTGGCATGAAATCCCTCACAGGTATAAATAAATAATAAAACCTCCAAAAGCAATTAAAACCTGGTATTTTGCTTCTTGTTTTTTACAGAAACATCATGACATGATTTAAAGCTGTTCTGTGATAATCAGGAAAGGGGAAAACTTTTATTTTTCTTTTCAATTATACTTAATTTTTTTCCCTCTCTTCGTATTGACACAAACGGAGGCTTTAAAGAGAAAAAATGTAATTTGGGTGCGCATTTAAATTTAGTCCTTCATATTACAGGATAAATTTATATTAAATATAAGGTGTCTAAATAAAATCACACCCTGGAGATGCCTTTTTTCCTCCAGTGGTTCTGGAGGGAGCTGAGGAAGGTGGCCTGGATGCATTTGTAGAGCTCAGTGAAATGAATTTCACTCTCCTTTCTAAGACTTACAATGAATAACACAAGAACTGGGAACACTCTGGTTCCTTCACCCATGGCAAGCAGTATTTCAGTATTTTTTCTCTCATTATCATTCTGGTGTAATGTTAGAATGAAATTTTTTCCTACATGCCTAATAAATGTTTGGCACTGGCATCATAACTTACCCCTTCCTGGCAATATCAGAAAATAAACTGAATTAAAACCATTCCATACTGATGGAGGATTATACTCAATTTGCTTGCTTATTTGAACAAGAACTCCACTTTTAAATTTCAAGTTAATATTTTAGGTTTCAAGGGTTGGGTTTTGGTTTTGTTTGTTTGTTTGGTTGGTTGGTTTTTTGTTTTTGTTTTGTTTTGTTTTTGTTTTTGTTTTTGTTTTTGTTTTTGTTTTTGTTTTTGTTTTTGTTTTTTTCCCCTAGACTCTACTGAATTATAGATTTTTAGCAGCAAGGATATGTAAGAAAACATTTATTCGCTCAGGCTGACATTGACTTTTGAATAATACAAGACAAGGGATGCTCAAAAACTCTGAAAAAGAGAGCAGACTGTACCTCTGCTGCTGCAGTCATGGATTTGCTTCTGCTGATTATTTTTCAGCCGAAATAACTACACTTTGTTTAAGAATTCCCACTGGTTGCTGTGGAAATAATAATGAGTCCCCGTTACAAAAAAAAAAAAAAAAAAAATTCTAGGTGACAATATGGAAAAGAAAGAGAGAAATTCCCAGAGCAACAGAGGGAAATTCCCAGCTTAACAGATCTGTGTACAGGTTTTTTAATAATTAGGGAAAAAAAAAAAAAAAAAAGGGAGAAAAAATAGGGGGAAATAACAGAAGCAAATAGAAGGTTCTGAGCTAAAAAGCTGATTCTGAGTATCTGTGTGATAAAAAAAAGGAGACAAGGTCTATCACAAAGGATTTACTTTCACTATTCATAAGCACCTGAAAAAAATAGACATTTCTGCCTGAGCTGCTCCCATGGGGCTCCTTGAGAAGGTCTGATCAATTCAGTCAATGGACAGTGAGATCCAATTCCTCTCATCCTCAATTAGACATCCAGTGTAGGTGACATGAGCCATGCTGAAAAACTGCCAGGGTTTGTCCACTGATGGTCAGTGAAGCCCTGGGGGAAGAAATTTCCACCCACATCTGCCCTTCAGGCATCTGGGTGATTCCTTCAGTTTCATTCCCTGTATCCCAGGCTCTGTGGTGCCCAGGGTGCAGCTCTGAGCTCACACTCAGGGTCACTCAGCTCTGCACACAGCAGGGACACAAAACAAATCCTTTTCCTGCTGCACTCCAAGGACAACTGGCACAAGTTTCCAGGCCCCAAAGCACAAACAAGGGGGGCTGAAGGGAGAAAACAAGGATGGGACTGCAGAACCTGGAGCTGGAATTGGACAATTCAAGCCCAAGGTGCAAATGGACCCAAACTGATCCAAGTGTGAGACCTCGTGACCCTTTGTCCATTTTGTGTCCATTTTGTGTCCATTTTGTGTCCATTTTGTGTCCATTCTGTGTCCATTTTGTGACCATTTTGTGACCATTTTGTGACCATTTTGTGTCCATTTTGTGACCATTTTGTGTCCATTTTGTGACCATTTTGTGTCCCCCTTGTGTGCAGCCCTGGCCAGGCTCTTGTCCTGCCCAAGGTGTGTCCTTAAAGGCCTTTTAATAAATCTCTATTCTCCAGCTCTGTCCAGCCTCTGTTCCAGCTCAGCCTTCCCAAGGCATCAGGAGAAGTGGGGAGGAAAATCCCACCATGGGAAGGAGAGCAGGGCCAGCCAATTAATGCTTTATAAAACAGGGTTATCAGTGCCACCTCTCCTCATGCCTCTTGTTTCATGGAATCCCAGAATGATTTGGTTGGAAGGGACCCTCAGGATCATCCAGTTCCACCCCCTGCCATGGGCAGGGACACCTTCCACTGGACCAGGCTGCTCCAAACCCTGCCAAAGGTTGCTGGAAAAATGACCGGAATATGACACTGTCATAAAATTACCTAATTTTGAATGCTGATCCTACACACAGAAGTTGGCCCAAGGAAGTAATTACTTCATTCCAAGACATTTGGGCTTTTGAGTGCTAAATTCCAGATCAGACCACAGCTGCTCAGTAAAGGGAGAGGAGGACAATTCTCTCCCTGACAGGACTGTCTCCTCTCCTTCTTCTCTCCCTCAAAAAAGATACTTTGACCTTTTCTTCTTGAATCAGGCATCGTGATTTATTGTTCTTGGATTTATAATCACATTTTACAAGCTTCTCCTCTGGAAAATTTGTCTTTCTTGTAAAAGCAAAATTAAAACCAATAATTTGAGTGTAACAGACATTGATTAGCAAATGCTTCTGCACATTTCCTACCCTTAAGCAACCCAGCTGCCTTTTGCAAGAGAAGGAGCTGAGAATTATGAGGAAAACTTATGGATAAGAGAGTTCCAGGAAAAAAAGGTCAGGACCTCTTTGAAAAGTTGAAACTGTGATACATTTGTCAGCTTCAGATTTTCTTGCACTTTTGTCTGAAATATTTGATTCTGAGAATTTCAGCTCACACAAAGCTGATCAGACTGGGTTAAACTATGAACTATTTCATCTTCCAGTAGAGAGTGTGTTTTGTTTTTTTTATCAACCATTGGGGATTTATTTGATAAGTATTAGCTGAATTTTTCTGAAGTTATTAGTTGGTTTTTTTTTTTTGTTTTCACATAAACAATGAGCAATTTGTAAAAGTCATTCCCTGGTGGCCTTGGTCAAGCCTAAAGTCTTATATCAGGGAGAAAAACATGACACATTAACCTTTGTTGCCTTGAATGTCTGCAAAAAAAAGAGGGTTTAATAGGCTGTGAAAAAACATTTAATTTAAAGAAAGGAGCCAAGGCAGCAAGAGACCACAAACTGCTACAGGAAGAAGAAGAAGAAATCAGGGCAGGCCAAATTCTCAGAGTAAATTGGTGAGATTCCAGTAAAATCAGTGGTGCTGGGTCAAATTAATCTGAGTTGTGGATCTGGACTGAAGAGGATAAGTACGTGAGAGCACTGCTGACTCAAAGGCAAATGAGAACACTGCTGAACTGAACTAAGTATTCCCATTGCCCTCCAGAATAGAGAAGAAAAAGAAAAACAGGTCATGTTTCTGCTGTCTTTCCACAGCTTCCAAAATAATCATGGTTTACTCCTCATACTGCTGTAATTTAGCACTATGCACTGCTTTATTTACACACAGAGCAACATTTTAATCCACATTTTCCACTTCTTTCCATTCTCCCAAATTAAATTATAGCTTTGATGGCTCTGGGTAATGCACAATGAAAATACTCTCCTTGAGCTATGATTCTAAATCCCCAAATGGATTTGTATAAATAAACTGCTGAGGTATCATTCCTCTGTCATTTGATATATTAAAAATTAGGATGTATTTTTCCCTCCACGCTGCTTTGAAGCAGGAAATAATTTTCATCTTCCTTTGCTGTACCACAATCAAAGTTTGTAGGCAGCAGTTTAGCTTAATCATACTTATGCAATTACTGTCAGAGCCTGACATTTTCCTTTCACCTTTACTATTCCCAGGAGATTAAGCTATCAACCCTTCAAGATCATTACAGCTGTTTACATGCAGGTGGCAAAAGGAGTCTCAAACAGCAGGAAATCTTTATCTCTGGCTATGGCATAAACCAAACTCTCTGTGTTTTGGGAATTTTTTATTTAGTGGAATGGAATGGAAGCCGTATCCACACCTGAGAAATGGGATAAACAGGGAAACACAAACATGTCTCTGTAAGAAGTGTGAGACAAGCAATTTTGGGATTCTGCTGGTATGGTGGTTCTACAGACATCCCAGTGTGTGTGTTTCCATGCTGAAATTATGGGAACCACCTGGATATCAGGTAATCCTTTCAATTTTTCTTCTCCTCTTAAGCCAGCGTACTAAGGTCCACATGGATGCTGTAGTGAGAGAAAACTTTTCAGAAGTATGGAGTAGCTGGGGAGAAGGAAGGAGCAGCAGATGAGCCTGCCAGGTTTTGACTCTCCACTCCATTTTTGGCTGTTTTATTTATGCAGTTAAACAGAACCTTCTGCAGGTGTCCCTGCCCCTGAGGAGGCTGCTCAGAGCAGCTGCTCTTGGGCTGAGCAGCACCGAGGCTGTGTGAGCTCTGAAATGTCAGGGTTTGAAAACAGGAGCTGTTTCTGGAGGGAGTTGGCAGAGACTTAAAAAACCTCTCTGACTTCTCAGCCATTCCCTCCCTTGGCCTTTAGGAAGCAGTTCTTGCTCAGGTGAGATACTCTTGCAGGTGCACACACCCCAGGTGCTTCCTGGACTTCCTCATGTTTATTGGCCTGGAATTAGAGCCATAGCATCAAAATACAGCCTGGTCTGGGCTGGAAGGGACCTCAAACACATCCAGTTCCATCCTCCTGCCCTGGGCAAGGACACCTTCTGTTAGGCCAGGTTTCTGACCTGCAACTCTGTCTGGACACCTCTTCTCTCTCAGATGCCACAGCAAACTTTGCTTCCAGCTCCATTTTCACCACCACCAGCACATAAAATGCAAGGCACAAAGCCTTCATCAGTTTTCAATTGATTTCCTAAGGGAAAGGAGGTTTCTGCAACCCTGCTGCATATCTGCCAGTCCCCACTATTCATCAAATACCTTGGCCAGGTTCAATCACCATTAGACAAGAGGTAAATGCTTCAAGGATATTAAAGTCTGCTAAGGATGGCTGGGAAGAAAGAGGAGATGGGCAACAGCTGGCATTGCAATTATAAGAATTGGATATTCAGGATTTTTAATCATAATATTTGACACTAGAGAATCTTCAGAATGGAAAAGAAAACAGATTTTGCAAGGCCTTCTGCTAATGAAGATCTTTATTATTTTGTTTTTGAATCCCCTGGGCAACCAGCACAATCTGGTGAACATTTCTATAGTTAAACTTGTTGTTTTTCGTTTTGTATAAATAAAGTTATTTGCTTGACTACTCTGCTCCTTCAAGTTGTT
Source organism: Aegithalos caudatus (assembly GCA_013389925.1). Classification (NCBI taxonomy): domain Eukaryota; kingdom Metazoa; phylum Chordata; class Aves; order Passeriformes; family Aegithalidae; genus Aegithalos; species Aegithalos caudatus. The sequence goes on along the minus strand of WEIU01020879.1, from coordinate 579,167 downwards.
CAAACCACATCAAGATACTTTAAATTTCTCAGTATATATTATATTCCTCATTTCATTAAACTGAAGGAGTTACTTAAAGCTTACAATGTTCACTCTTCCAGCAGAGACACAGAAATCAGAATTACCTCAAAGGATCTCCTTATTTTTCTAGCTATATAATCTCCCCTTTCTTTACAGAGCAGTGCTAAGTCTTCTATTATTGCAATGGAATATTTAAAACCCATTCAAAATGCTATCAAGGTTGTTTCCAAAGACATTTGGAATGAAAATCATTAAGAGAGCCATTTTCAGTAATTTCATGAACTCTATTTCTTCCCTGAATTTATATTTTAGTGTGAAAGGTAATAGTATGGCCATGTAAGTAAAAATTACCATAAATTTAATTAACTGCATTGCTTAACATAATAAAAACTCCTATCTGTTAAACAGAGGACTTCTTCATTTAAAAAGAAAAGAAGGTGATTGTACATTTTTTGAACTGCTCTTTGCAGTGACAAGAATGCAGCAGACATTTCACTTGGCTGAATGAGGAAATTAAATGATGAAGGGATTGCTTTCCACACGTGGATCTTCAGACCACCACAACCTGTGTGCAGCCTCAAGCAAATGCACAACCACACTTTAAGCACTTGCTCAAGTAGATTATCCTTGCTTTTGAACCAGAGTCACAAATTCTGTTCTGTGCTGCAGTTCTCAACCTTTTCCTGCAGCTGAGCTTCAAGCACAAGTTAGAAATCCAACTGGATAATTAGTGTCTTGCTAAGGCTTTCATTAAGCAACCTTTTCATGTATCAAGGGGTGGATAGGATTTCAAGATCTGATATTTCTCACATGAAGATAAAGGGGGATAAATGGATGAAAATAATCCTTTCCAAGCACAAATGAAATAGCTGGGCTGACTGGGATGCAGAATGAAGCAGTGGAGCAGCAAAAGGTTCAACCACGTCACAGGAGAGGGAGGCAGACACAGATGATCCTGCTCTAGCAGTATCTGCCACGTTAAATAAATGTGATCCTTCAGCTTCTTTGCACAAATGTTACTGATTCTCTGCGACTGCAAGGACTATAAATTTCAGCTTGCATTTCGCCCCTCGCTGTGCAACACCTTGCAAAAACCTGAGGCTTCCCACTGTCAGCCTTGAACCAGCATGAATCTCAAGGACATTCCCAGCAGAAGGCAGTTCATTTAAGGATCTTTAATTAATTAAAGACAGGTATCAGGACCTGTCTGTCTTATAAGCTTCCAGGAGTGTTGTACTCTGAGTATTGAAAGTCATGATGGCAAGAGCTCTTGCAATACTCAAGACCTGAATCTTGTGGCTTAAGTTTTAGGCTCTTACTTCTTAAAAATCTTATATAAAGAATTTCTAAATGATGTGCTCATTTTCTGTTTAATTACTGCTTTTTTTTTTTTGCTTCTGACTCTTTACAATAATATGGTAAAGAGTTTGTCCTAAGGACCAAGAACTGTTTCATAAAGAGATTAAAAAACATGGACAAAATTATCATGAGCAATGTGTTGAGTGGACTCAGTCCAGCTCCCAAAGGGCTCTAACACTGCATTAAGCAAAATATTTGTACAACTTACAAAGCTCTGAGCATGAATAGAAATAACATGAACTCCCTTTGATCTTTCCTAAGGGCAAAGATAAAAGGATACTTATAAAGGGATGTGAAATTTCACCTTTGTGTTGCCAATACCTTGTAAGTCACAGATTCTATCTCCATTTCTCATTCTAGCCCCTGAGCTCTACATTTCCTGAGCACTCATCTGTAATAGATTTTCCTTAAGATAATGTTTTAATTTTTTTTTTCCTTAAAATAGAGCTCAAGAAATAGAAGTTCCTCCCCCAAAGTAAAAAAGAAACAAATATCAACCAGAATAATGACTCCATGATTTCGAGTCAAGATTTCAAGTCCTTTAGGGTTTCTACTTTTTTTCATTTTCAGGACTAAGGGATTGATCTGAAATTTAATTGCATTTAATTTAATTGAAGAGCCACTGGAAGCAAAGATCTGAGGTGTAGTGTTGTTTGTAAATAGATGTGGCCATATTTTTACATATGGCACTTAGAGACATGGGTTAGTGGTTGGGCCTGGCAGGGTGAGGTTATTGCTTGGACTCAGTGGTCCTGGAGTTTTTTTTTCAACTTTCATGGCTCCAGGATTCAATGGTTCTATACCCAGGCAGACATATAAAAACAGGTAAAAGTGTATTTTACATTTGCACTTTCAGGCTGTGTTAATGGTTTTATTTTTGTAGCATACACAGAGAGACTGGCAGGAAAAACAGCTAATATTCTGCTGGAGGTTGTGTAAGTGTATGATAGTTATCTCCTAATCATCATCATCATCATCATTTCAAATTCTCCATCACAATTATCCCCACAAAATGTTCAGGAGGTACAACCTGATTTTCCATTGTGTGCAAATTAAAACTGCCAGAATTGAGTAGCTTTACTGCTGCTACACAAAGAGCAAAGCTCCTTTCCTAAGACCCCAGAAAGCAGAATCAATATCTGGATTCATTTGATCAGGCACAATTTAATTTTATGCAGCAGCACCACTCTCCCCTCCCAAGCAGCAGAGCTGGAGTGGGCTCTCCACACTGCACATTTTTAAGTGCCCTGTGTTCAGCCAGGTTATAAATTATCCCTTCACATCCTGAAGTAAAACTGGAGAGGTCCTTGCTATGAAAACACAACAGAGCAGGAACAATGAAATGGGCATTTTGAGCAGAGATAACCTGTGCCTAGTTCCTGAAAATGAACAGCCAGGCTGCTGGCAATTATCTCTAATTACAGTTGGTACAAAAGGGTTTTCATAATGCACTTTTGTGCAATGTGCAACCTTGAGATGAGGTCCCAAGGCTGTTCCCCCTTTCCATTAAGGGCATTTTAAAAAAATAATAATTACAAGATCATTCAGGAGGAAAGATAACACTCTGACATGGTCACTTAATAGAGATGTAGGACTTATTATTTGCCTCCCAAGAGGCCTGATCCTGTCCCAGTGATTTAATATAAACCATCATGTAAACATTTAATTACCAGAACTGAAATAAAAGGGAGAGAAAATGTATTATCAAACTCATTTTCTAGATAAAGAATCTGCCACAAAAAGTTATTTTCATACATTCTGCTTCAAAGCTCAGACAGTCCTAGCCCAAGGGTAATTTTTAGGACTCAAATAACTTGGAATTGGTCAGAAAAGTTCTCTCAAACATATCACAGAAAGAGATCCATCAGCCTCAGCTGTAGTTTTTCTGATCATTTTTTTAGGTTTAGATTTTGCTTTGCCCCTGTTGCAGTGATGAAATGTGAAGCAAAGAGATCAATGCACCTTGATAAGGTAGCAAAGGATAATCTTCCTTCCATGCTGGGAACATAAATATTGGTCTGCTCTTGTCAAGCAAATCCTACTGCAAGGCCTGTCCAGGTGTTTGCATTTTTGTCAATCCATTCATCATTCCTTGCTTGGTCTGCTTTTTCACCTGAGCCCTGTTGGTAAAGAACTGGTTTTGAGCAAATCTTGGGATTAAATTTCTGCCTTTCCTTACATGCTGTTGATAAGGGGCACAAGGGGAGCTGAGCTGAAAATGAAAAATAAGTCCTTATTTATGGTAAAACAAATTGTTTGGTGTCTCTGTCTTCTCGTGCTCCTTGTGCTGCCACATGAAACCCTCAGTATTTACTGAGTCATTTACCTGACCCACTGCATTCACTGTTTGGAACCAGGATTGCTTTGGATACTCAGCTAAAAGTAATTACCAGGAACAACAAATAACAAAACTTCTATTGCATTCCATGTATCTCTTGGTTCTTAGATTTTTTTCAAATGTCTATTTCACTAACCCAAAGAGAAATACAAAAGTTAAAATGTTATTCGTCTCTAAGACTCCCATCTCAGGAATCTGTTTAAGTACTTTCTGAAAAATAAAAGTCACAAAAATCCTCTTTGGGGCAAATGAGCTTCATCACATTGGTCTTGGACTTGAAGGGTCTGATTTTGTGGGGGGGCTGGTTGTACTTTCTTCCTTCAGAATTGTAAGAAATTGGTGTCCCTTCTCACCTTCAATGATCAAAAGATTCTCTTGAGCCATTATGCTAATTAGTCTCACAGGCAGCACTGAATTAAAATAGAGTACTTTATACTTGTTAATTGCCTGAGATCCACAGATGAAGGTTCTTGGATTTGTTGTCCAGAGAAGCCCCTGGATCCCTGGAAGAGTTCCAGGCCAGGCTGGAGAGGGCTTGGAGCAGCCTGGGACAATGGAAGGTGTCCCTGCCATGGCAGTTGGTTGGAATGAGATGAGCTTTAGGGTTCCCTCCAACCCAAACTATTCTAGGCTCCTATAAAAAGGTATTTAATATAAATTTGATTGTTGCTAATGAGAACAATACTAGTACCAGTCAAGACAGAGCTGAAGGAGAACAGCTGAAGCAATGCTGAAAAAAGTGGCCCAATAAATTGATCAAATAGCCCCAGAGAACTGTGGCAGCACAGATGACAGATCACTGGGTTTGCTTTGCTATCCTTTGACACATTTTCAAACTAATGAGCACTAGGACACATTTGGTCTGATCAGCAGCTCTGACACCCTGGGTAGGTTGAACCTCGAGGATTTTCTAGGTTTTATGGACAATAAAAAGAATAAGAAACAATTAAAAGAATCTCTTTTTTTAACATAGCACTAATTTTGGTAACCCTGAGATTGCCCTCAGGGCCCAAAACAGAACATCTTTTTAAATGGAAAATCCTGTGGAACAGGAGGAGCTGTGTGCTTCATGCCTTGCCTCAGCAGCTGAGATGTTGCCCTAGAAACACAGCAAAGAGTNAAAAAAAAAAAAATAATTTTTTTCACTGTTTCCATGAGGTGCAATGACCATGGCTGTAGATTTCAGGAATCTTCCACTCATCCCTGTCTGGGAAATTTTAAAATGTCCCAGTGTGTGCTTTTCACACACACCAGGGCTCAGTTCTGCAGAGGACACCTGGTCTGTCACTGAGACCATGGTTTGGCAGGAGGGACACCTGGTGCCCCTAAATTTTGAGCCAGTGAGTGTGGTGTCAGGAGATCAGGTGCTGGTGGCTGGCATGGTGATACCTCTGTGTTTATTCTTCAGGAAAACATCTCTAAGCAGAAGTCTTGGAAGCTGTCCCTCATGGCCGCATCTCCTTGGAGCATCTGCTCGTTTTCAACCCTACAAATGAGACTGGAGGAGATGCTGCTCAGACAGATGCCACGAGCATGGATTTGAAATGAAAGCTGGAGGCTCCCAAGGTGTGGAATGTGATGTCTCCCTGCTAAGAGAATATTAAAGAAGAAACTCTTCTCACTGAGAGTGAGACTTTTTTTTTGCAAACTCTGGGTTTTTTATCAAAATAATAAAGGCAATTTTCCACATTCACTGCCATCAGCCAGAGTTAACTGTGGGCTGACAGGGAGATAATACACCTGAAGTTGCCCAAACAGGGGACACAGCTGTAACAAAGCTTTCCTAACTCAGCCATGGTCCTTCTTTCTGATAATTTGGATTCTTTTTTGTGGCCCCCAACATTCCCTGGGACTAACCAGGCTGTAGAACAGTAATGATGAACCCTTTGTGCTCCTCCACAGAACAAAGGCTCCCCTCCACCAGCCTGTGAAGTTTCACCAGTCTGAGATCCATCCCCAAAACTTCAGTGGGAGACACATTTAAGGTTGTTCATTCAGGGCACTTCACACTTCATTCCAAGCCTAATTACTTCCATTCAAGTAGTATAAAAGATAAATTAATTTATTCCAGGAGCAGGCATTTTCCTGCCTTATATCCCTCATCAGTATGAGCAGTTTTTCAAGCATTTCTAAACCCTTCTCCTCTGATCCAGCCTTCCTTTTATTCTCTCCCTCCCTTTTTTCCCTGCTTCAAGTCAATTTTATTTGATTTTTTTTCCTCTGCTTGCCTTGAAAAAAATCTCTTTAAAGCTCTTTTCTACTTAATGCTCTCTGCACAGCGACTGACAAGAAACTTTTCCTTTTATTATCTCCATTCCTACACTCAACCCTTGTTTGCCACATTAGGCGGTCAGAGTGCCCTTTAAATTCCATGTTGTGATGTTGCCAAAGATGAGATGTAGCTATGGCAAGGTGGGCTCCTAAAAGGTACATATCTATTTTGGAGCTGATCATTCCTGACTGCCTTTTAATTACTAAAATGAGATATGTAGGGTACCTAAAAATCTCTTGGTGTCTTTGGTACTCAGGTTAGCATGGCCTGAAATATTTTCTGTTGGTGATTATTTAATTGTAAGATGATTCTATCATACTAACTCAAATATTTGACTGCTGTGCAGGGTTATATCAGTCCTACCCCAGAATTATGACTGAGAGTTGGTGAAATGTATCTCCATGACATGAGTCCTGTTCATGTCCTTCAGTGAAATAATTTTGATTTTAGTTTCTATCTGCAGTATTGGAAAAAAAAAGCAAGTATTAAAAGGTTACTCAGGATTCATCCATGCTACACTTTAAATAGAAAATCTGAAAGCACAAAATGTCTGTGGAATCACAATGATAGTGCTGATACAAGTACAATGAAAATAACTATGTTTCTAAGATAACCATGTTTCTATGATAACCAGTTATTGACAGGCCTAGTTGTTACCTTATTTCTCAGGGAAAAAAATGAGTAGTAAACATTTGCCATTAGAATTTGCTTGGATTCTTTAGTGTCCTGGTAGTTTCAAGACAACCAAAGGGGAATTATATTTTCTTCCCTGAAAATGCATTTTCAGACTACAGACAGAGGAAGGTTGTTCAGCCTCTGAGTTGCAGAATTCAAACAATCCTTTCAAATAATCACTTTTCTTGTATAAAAACACGTGCCACCTTCCCTAAATGGCTGAAGAACACCATAAAGACAAGGTCATGTTTGCCCTGTTTCTTTTGAGCTTTGTCAGGCTGGATGCTGAGTTGGACAGAACTTCCATCTGAGCAGAGCAAATATTCCTACAGTGCTTCAAATAATCCTTTAAACACTGGTGTCAGTGACAAAAGGCCATGGAAACCTTTTATTCATTTTATAACAATCATGAAGTCGGGATGAGACATGAGTTAGGATGAGATGTGGTGCTCAGAAACCCTGACAAAGCCTTTACCTGGATATTTTCTACTGACACAGATTTTTCACTCTCCTCTTTCAAGGCCTTTATAGAAGAACAATATTGCTGAGAGTTAACTCTTACATACAACTGCTGTATGCCACTGCTAAATATCACTTACAATATAAGATAATATAGTATATTTCAAAGGGATTTATGTTTGGTGAACCAAAAATTTATCTCTGGTTAGTAAAAAAGTAGCAACCATACTTCCCTTGTCGTAATTTCTCATGAGCCAACAGACAAAATGAACAAAGGTCTGAAGTAAGTGTTTGCCAGTACCTTGAAATTTTACCAAAGAATTTTTTTAACCAAAGAGATTATTTTTAATTTCAGTCATGGCAAGACTCTGGCATTTGGGCAGCTGAACTACCCTGATCAGGGTGTAGGTTTATTTATTACACCAGCTTTTGTGACTAGGATAGCTGAGGCAACCCCACAGGGGTGGCAGATCCACCACAGACAGAGAAAATCCACATCTTCTTGCAATTCAAGTGAAGTTCAGGCAGGATATCACAAACAGACACAAAAATGAAATCAAATAAATCAGGTTGCGATGCTCAGAGAGAATTGAAACACACACCTAATACCTGAATCTTTAATTAAATTTGGTTGTTTTGGTCCTTGGCTGGATCCCCCTGCAGTTGTTGTGCCTGTGGGGCCACGCAGGCAGATCCAAGCTTTACACCCTCAGCAGCTCCCAGGGCTGGATTTCCTCTGCATAAACTCCCTCAGTTCAGTGCCATGCATGGGAAATAAGGAGAGCATCACTTGTGCCTCCCAAAGAGCTCTGTGTGAATATTGCCCATTTCCCTCAGCATTGCTAAGAGACCTTCAGCTGTTTGTAGAGGTGGCTGTGTAGGGTACTGAGGTAAACAAAACAACCCAAACAAACACAAAAACAGCCCCTGCCTTGCAGGAGAGAGAGGACATGGACAGAATTGCAATCAGAGCAGCTGCAGCAGAGATCTCAATGCAGAAAACCCAGCAATGCCACGGGGAGGGTGATGGAGGAAAGTTAATCCTGTTATGAATTACTTTGTGCTTCCTGCTCCGAATGCTCGGGTTACCCTTTTTGTTTCTAGAAAACATGATTTGGGAGGCTTAGCCTGCACAAACAACTGAGTCAACAAGTCCTGTGCCTGCAGGAAAGAAACAGGACAGCCCTGGTTTTTGCTGATTCATGGCTATTTATTCAAGGTTTAGAGGTATGGTCATAGATCACCAGGATTTAAATTCCTCTTTGAAAGGAGAAAACTTGAATTAATTGGTTAATTAAGTCCTTTAGCCACTGTCAGTGAATCATGGCTTAGTAGATTACTTATATGTAAAACACGAATCAGGACTGCAGGCTCCAGTCTAATCAGAAGTAAGGTCCTGCTGCTCATAGATCTTTCCTCACAGCTGTCATCTGCCTAAAGGATTCATTCAACTATCTAAATTGCAGGAAAAGCAAATAAACCCTAAAAATAAGTCAGGACAGTTTATCACATCTGGGATTGGATAGAGTCAAAACACAATTATGGTGCAAAGTCTGCATCCTATTTGCACTAACAATTAAGTCGATCTTTTTTAAAAAGTATATATACTTGAACTCTTTGATACAAGTGACTGGCTTTAAAAAAGAAGCCAACTGCCTGTTTTACAGATATCTTGGGGTGCTTAATGACATCACTAAAATTTTGAAACACTCAGACTAGATTTTGCCCATGTACTTATATGAAACATGAGCTATGAGCACTCTGTTGATCACAGTGTGCTTTTGTTCACCTATGGACTACCTGGCATAAAGCCCCCAAAGCAGAGGATGTGAAATTCTGCTCATTTCCTGAGTGTTCAATGCCTCAAAAATAGTCCAGGGTTTCAGTTTGCTTTTCTTTTCATAGCAGGCACTAATCCTCCAGGGATAAACACCTAGAAATTTATGCCATTGACCTGCTTTACTGCATCCCCCTCAAGTCTTGTGGAGACCTGGAGGCAGCTTTCAGACACAGCATGCAGGAAAATATGAAGGAAGATCAGCTATTGATCTGTGGATCAGCAGTGGAAAAATGGTGGTGCCCTGATCACGTGTATCACCTCCTCGGTCTAGAGTTTGCCTCACCTGAAAGGGTATTTTATTCATTTTGAGATGGTTTCTCCTCCTCAGGTGATTTCTAGGAAAGGTTGAGCTGGAACAGAGGCTGGACAGAGCTGGAGAATAAAGTAGAGATTTATTAAAAGGCCTTTAAGGACACACCTTGGGCAGGACAAGAGCCTGGGCAGGGCTGCACACAAGGGGGACCCAAAATGGTCACAGAATAGACACAAAATGGACACAAAATGCACACAAAATGGTCACAAAATGGGCACAAAATGGACACAAAATGGACAAAGGGTCACCAAGTCTCACACTTGGATCAGTTTGGGTCCATTTGCACCTTGGGCTTGAATTGTCCAATTCCAGCTCCAGGTTCTGCAGTCCCATCCTTGTTTTCTCCCTTCAGCCCCCCTTGTTTGTGCTTTGGGGCCTGGAAACTTGTGCCAGTTGTCCTTGGAGTGCAGCAGGAAAAGGATTTGTTTTGTGTCCCTGCTGTGTGCAGAGCTGAGTGACCCTGAGTGTGAGCTCAGAGCTGCACCCTGGGCACCACAGAGCCTGGGATACAGGGAATGAAACTGAAGGCCTGAGTTTCTTGGTCTCTCTGCTCCTCATATGAGTGGAAAAACCCTTCAAGAGAGAATTTTTTGGATGGTTCAGAGGGTAGGAAGTTGGTCACTCCTTGTCTCTGGGCAGTGTCAGAGGCATTTCCCTGCAATGGCTGGAAGCTCACACACCACACACCCCATAAAAATGGGAAGGGATTGATTCTGAACCCCCTTTCATCAGCTTCAGTATCAATAATTACACATCACATGCCTTTTTTTTTTTTTTTAAGTAAACCAAGCTTGTTCATAATAGATAAAAATGTGCTTCACACACGTCTGACAATTCTATTCTTTCATAAAGTTGTGAATTTTTTCTTTTAAAGAAAGGTCTTTGCTGCTCAGCACCAAATTAATAAGGCAGTTTTACATTAGGTGAATATTAAACAATTGTTAAATGGCATCTTCAGGCATGATAAGCAAGTAAGAGCCTAATCTACTCCCTATATAATTATCTTAAATTTATATGTGCAGCAATATGGAATTAAAACTGTTCTTACCATTTAAAAATAGGAATTTAAACATGAGAGCCACAGCTATCCATAGCAAAAAATGATTCACCATGAACCTGTTCCATATAATCATTTCTACAGGTGCTTTAATGAATTTAAGTGAATGCTTACACCCTGAACAAGAAAATGAAGCATTTCTGAGTCTTGAAAATAAAATGTTTTTTGGGAAAACTCCCTCAGGTTAGAGTTTAAAGGCTTAAGTGAATCACTGAATGAACTGTAGGTATTACATCTCTAATGTCTTTGGGTGCATTCTATACCCAACAGAAAGAGAAGAACAGAATCATAGAATTCTTTAGGACAGAAGGGAACATTCCAACACATGATAGTGTTATCTGGAATATATGACAAGCTGAGATAAACAATTCAGGAGAGGATTAGTTAAAAAAAAAATCCTAATAGCATGAATTAATTCAGACAGGAATTTCTGGATCACAAACTTCAGATCTGAATTGAAAAAACATTTCAAATACGTACAAGGACCTGTCAGAACAAGTTCTGGTTTTAGCTCTGCCAAAATATCTGTGATGTCATTTGCATCATGTTCTAGATGTGATTCATTAGTTTTATTGTCATCTGCATCAGGTTTTTATGCCCCAGTGCTGTACCAGCTTTGAGCAATTAGAGGAGATCAGGCAGGAACCCAAAGGAAGCAGGGGATGTGAGCGTATTTTTTATCCACACTCTATAAAACTGTCATCAAAATGATTGACTTTTTACAAAGTGGGAAATATGTCAGATCCAGCTGATTCTTCTATCAGGGAAATGCTCAAGGCCAGGTTGGATGGGAGTGGAAGGTATCCCTGCTCATGGCTGGAACTGGATGATCTTTAAAGTCCCTTCCAAAAAAAAAAAACCATTTGGGAATTCTGATTTATGCAGCAAGTGGATTTGACAGACAGAGAATGACATGATGGTTGAAATTGTCAGGCACTTCTGGAGAATGTCCAGAACATCCCATCTCTTCAGAGAAAGGCTGTCCAGGAATTTTTCCAGTTGGGTTACGAATATCTCCAGTGATGGAGGCTACAAAACCTCTGGACGAACTGTGACTGAACTCTCTGACAGTAAATGTGCTTTGGAAAAAGGCTCAGATGGGTTTTCCTCTTCTTGCAGGTTGCAGGTTGTTCTTTCTCTTGGTGTTATTGAGAGTACTCTGCCTCTGCCTTCTTTCTTCCCCCCACAGGATATTTATCCCCACTGATAAGATCTTTCCCTTCTCTTCTTTGTGCTGGCACAGGTCTCTGGGACTGAGGTTTTAAACACCTTTGTGGAACTGCAGCAGACTCAGTCAAGGCCGTCCACACCTGTTCTGCATCTCTAGCCCAGCACAGGGCACAGCCCCAGGAAGATCACAGTGGGAATGAGCAAGGGGAAGGATCCCCTCCCTCCACCTGCTGCTGGTGCTATTCTGTCATGGTTTGGAAAGACAAGTGTCTGCTAAGGAAGGCAGGAGCCTCCCTTGAAATGGAGAATGTAAGCCCCCTCCATCTGAATTATTATCATTTTGAAATTAAGGGGATCTCATGCAAAGATAGGGGAATAGGAATAAGAGTTCTTTACTAGGAATATTAAAAATACAAATGTAGTACAACAACAACAACAACCACCACAACAAAATT
>WEIU01020879.1:547958-567176 GCA_013389925.1 Aegithalos caudatus | reverse complement strand
AAAAAAAAAAAAAAACCACCCCAAAATGTACTGACAAAGTCAGAACACAACCTGACCCGCTGTTGGTCAGGGTGTTGGCAGCAGCCCAATCCACTCCTCCTGCAGTGACAGATGTGGCTCTGTTGGAGCAATGATCCTCTAGAAGGGTGGAGTTTCCTCTGAAGGTCCAGTGGTGCTGAGATGGGTCTGGGCTTCCTCTGGGAATCCAGTGCACACAGGCTGTGCTGCTGTTGTGAATCTCAGGTTTTATCCAGGTGGGAATGCTGGGCTCCTCTCCCTGGGTGGAGCATCTCCCCCTGGGATGATGGAATTGTATCAGCCCTGCAGTGAGCCTGGATGGCCCCTGAACAGCAGATATCCCCTGGAGGGAGGATGGGTCCTGGAAGGGATAAAGAACCCTCCGTGCCCCAGCTGGTTGTAAGAGCTGGTAACAGAATACTTACTGCTGGCTACATCTTGCATTGCAACCTAAGACACATTCATCATCCAGCCCAAGGTGCTTGTAATTTACTTTGCTCTGAGGACATACTGCTATTTCATGGCCAGCTTGGTGTCCACTGGGATCCTTCAGGGCTTCTCTGCAAAGCTGCTATTGCAGCCCACTGGTGCATTGGTTTATTCCCTCCCAGGTGAAGGATCAGCATTTCCCTTCATGAGAATCCTCTCTGCCCATTTTCCCAGAGCAACAGGGTTCTCTGAATGGCAAAACAAAACAACCACTTCCCTGGACTTTTATTCTCTCCAAACTTGCAGATGTCCCAGTAATTTATAACACTAATAAAAATATTACATGGTATCTGTCCCAAAATCAGCACCAGTGGTACTGCATTACTGACTTTTCTTCCCCTTGCTGATCACATCCCTACATCTTCAGTATTTCAGCCCATTTTCTTTCCACCTCACTGTATATTTATATTCCATGTTCATATGGTCATAGTCCATGTATTTTTGCTCCGTGATTTGCTTATGGATCTGATCAGCTGCCCAAAAAAGCTGCATATCATAGAACAATAGAATCATAGAATGGTTTGGGTTAGAAAGGATCTTAGAGACCACCCAGTTCTAACATTCCTGCCATGCCATGGGCAGGGACACCTTCCATTATCCCAGGTTGCTTCCAGCCCCATCCAACCTGGCCTTGGATACTTCCAGGGATGGAGCAGCCACAGCTTCTCTGGGCACCCTGTTCCAATGTGGAGAATACCTGTTAAACCCAGCTTTGCAGAGCTGAGGATGCACACAGTGATCCCAGAGGCAGGAACATTTAGACTCCTGTAGTGAGCTGTGACTTGCTCTGAGTCAGTCTGCCACTCACAGGGGTGCAGCTGATGCTCTCAGGCTCATCCCATTTAATTTTAGCTGCCAAGAAGTTTCCTGTCTGTTCTGAGCCAGCCTTTTAGGCTGACTCTGTTGTCAACACACAGAGACAAGTAACCCCAGAGGGCGATTCATCCAACCTCTCTGCATCAGCTCCAGAGAGACATAATGAAGGGCTTGGATTAGATGCCTAATTATTGGATGGTGAAGGTTAGGGAAGATGAATCCCATCAGGAAAAAAAAAAAAAACAAAAAACAAACAGGTTGTAGGAAACATTCTGCAGGCTGCCTGCCAGCTAAGGACTCCTCTCTGCAGTGACACCTGGCCTTGCTCCAGCTCCTTTCCTCTTCCAAGCAATGTGCAAAGGAGGAAGCAGAAGAAGGGAACAACTTGACTTCAATATTCCTGGAGCAGGATTTTTATCCTGCCCATCCCTGGGATGAGTTGAGAAGGAAGAACTCTTTGGAGTGGCAGGGAGTGAATAAACTGGGGGCAGAGCGCTCAGGTTGGTTTGCTGTTCCTTGTGCTGCTGTTTTCTTCTGTGAGCCTGTTCTGTTTGTTCCTTGCATGGGGACAGATTTCATTCGAGGCCTTTGTGGTGCTGAAATTGTGCAGGGAGAATATTCAGGGAGAAAAGGGAATTCAGGTCCAAACAGGCACAAACAGGCTGACTTGGGGCTCCCTGGTAAATAAAGCCTCACTCCCCATGCTGTGTTAGCACACATCTGACCCAAGCACTGAGCCATTGAGATTGGTATCTGGGTTATGGACCAGACCACAATTATTATCTCAGCAGATTGTTCCCTTCAACTTTTGCTTCACTCCCCAAAATAAAGGTTTCTACTTTTATTTCCAGATCCACAGCCATTCCTTATGATGTCCAAAGTGAACAAATGATCCAATTCCATTTCCAGCATAGTAACCTGGTATAATGCATTTATCTAAATTTTTTGCTTCATTTTAACAATAATAACACAAAGACCACCTCCTACTGCAGCTGCAATTTGTGAGGCATTATAGGGAAATTTAGCAATGGGATGAAAAATTGGAATAGACTGAAGAAGAAACACTTGATGTGCTAATCATGCCCTGAAGATATGTCAGATATGTCACTAGATGTCAATCAATCTTGTCTTGTGCTGCCCACAGTAGCACCAGCCTTCACACATACAGTGAAAAGGTCTGGAAAACAAACAAACAAACAAAAAGAAAACAACAAAAAAAAACCCAACCCAAACCAAAAGCCAAAACCCAAAACCAACCCCCCCTAAACAACAACAACAACAAAACAACAGCAAAACCAAAGCAAAAAAAAAACCAAAAAAACCCCCCAAAAAAACCCAAAAAAAAAAAAAAAAAAAAACCAACCCAAACCAAAAGCCAAAACCCAAAACCAACCCCCCCTAAACAACAACAACAACAAAACACCAGCAAAACCAAAGCAAAAAAAAAACCAAAAAAACACAAAACAAAAAACCAAAAAGAAACAAACAAAAAAAAAAACCAAAAAAGCCCCCCCCCCAAAAAAAACCCAAATAAACAAACAAAACAGAACAAAAAAGCCAGAGGTTGAGGCAGGGATGAAGCCACAAATAAAGAGTTCAAAAAAATATGTCCTTGGAGCTTCGCTGAAAGGGGAATGTCAGAGATCTGGTTCTCCCTCCCTGGTAGAGATCCCCTTACTGGCCACCCTGAACACACTGCAGCAAATTTTGGAGAAGTTTTGGCTTTTTTCTTTCTGGATGTAATGCTTTTCTTCAAACTCTGGTTTGTAGGAGTCATTCCCAAGTCATGGGCAGCACTTCTCAGCCATAACTTGGGTGGTCTTTTCCAAACCCACATCCCACAGAGCCTGCAACCAGACAGAAAATCCTGGCACAATGCTGGTTCAGATTACAATCCTTCTTCAGCAGCATCACATGTCAAATATTTGTAAGCATGTTTACAATGTTAATTTCTTTACAAGGCAAACTTATCTTTCCCAACTATCAAAAGAGGTTTCCCCAGAGGAAATTTTTGTTTAGCTGACAATGAGAAAAGCATGCTCATTGATGAGAAAAGCAAATCCACTAAGCCCTTTTCATTGGAATTATATAAAGACATCCCCAAAGAAGATGTACAAGGAGAGAGAAGCCTCTTCACTTTCAGTGTGTGAACCTATGGCTTGAAGAGCACTTAAATGGTATTGAATTCTCTACATCACACAGCTGAGAAAAATCCCACCCTGGAAATCACTGGTGATACTGATCAGTCCTTTCCTGGGAATGAACCCACTGCAGATAGATGAGATAGGGACATGCACCTTCAGTCAGGTGAATCCCACACTTGAGTGGCCCCATAAAGCAGTGAACAAACTGGATCCTCAGCAGTGAGCTCTGCCACAGGCACCTGGAGAAGGCTTTTGGCAGACACGAGGTAGGAAGCTCATGGCTCAGAATATCATGGATGGTGGAGATGTGAAAAGTGGATGTGTTCTCACTACACTGAAAAATAAAATCAACCTCCTACGGGCTCAAAAACCTGCTAAGGGTGGCTGTATCCCTAATTTGATACCATACCTTTCTCTGGATTTGCACATCCTTTGGCCATGGCTACCAGCTTCCAGGGCAGGGAAGTGTTTAGGTGGATGTCAGGTGGACAATCCTTCCATCCAGAGCCTTCATTTATTTGGAGAGCATCTTCACCTTCCCATTTGTGTCACAAACAAGCCTCTGCTGACTGAGAAACACAGGGAGTGTGTGTCCTGCTCATTCCCCAGCCTGATTGTACAACCAGCCCACACTTGCCTGTGTTAGCGCTCATCTCTCTGATGAGTACAGCTATTAATAGGAGCTCAGGAATAATATTTAAAGCAGACAAATCAGCATCTTCAGCAGCCTGATATGTTGGCACAGCAACAGGATTATGTGAAGGCTATTGATCCAGAGTATCTTTAAAAATAAATACATGTTGCGCAACTGATGATTTTTTACTATTTTTACATTCATTTTTGTTGGCTTATTTTAAAATTATATTTAATCATTAAAATTATAAATATATTGATGCCTTTTTTTTTTTCTTTTTTTTTCTTTTTTTTTTTTTTTTAAATTTTTCACATGGAACACATGCTCCTTGCCACAAATAAGCAATGAAGAAACAAAGTACTGAGCATCACTACAGGAAGAGAAATGCTGAGAGCATCGTCAGGGCTTGTGGGTCTTATTCCATGTTCATACACACAAGGAAAGTGGTCAGGTCTACTACTTTCCCCTATTGTGGAACTCCCAATATAAACTGAGACAGAGTTGTGATCTGCAGAAGGAATAGGTGAAATTGTGATCAAAAGCAGATAAAATTATGATCAGTAGATAAAATTGCAATCACCATCCCTTTTGTTGGAAATGGGAATGAACAAAAGACACATGTATCTCCACTGCTTAACAAGCAGTTTTAAGCAAAAAAGGTATGAATGCACGTGTTTTTCTGAAGGATTCAGACACGGCCAGTAGGGAAAAAAAATAGCTGATGTATTAATTTTTATTGAATTGTCACTACAGACTTCATTTATAGTCACTGGAATAATTACTACTAGAGCTGATTTGGCAGATTTCTCCAAAGTCACCTGTTTGACAGTAAGAGAAACTGCTCCTTCCTCTTCCAAAAAGAAAAAAAATCTGCCTATAAAGTGAACTTAAAAATTGACATTTAACTTTCAAGTTCCTAAATTTGGGGAAAATTGATTCCACCCTACTTGTCCCATAGTCAGACACCGAGCCCAAGAGTTGTGAGAACTTCTAGGCAGCTCCTAAGAGAAAGAAGAGCACAGTAGGTGTGGTGGCACAGCACTGAATTGTCAGTTAACAAAATAATTTACTTTCTCCCCCCACAGCCAGGCAGGAGGTCATTAATCAGTGCCTGGAATGCCATTGAGTGAGTCAGCCCAACATCCACAGGCACCTTGTGGAGACAGAAATGAAAGCAGCAGCAGGGAGAAGGGCCAGGTTATAAGGCCAAGTTCAAGATTTTGGCTCGCACAGATGTATTTGGTTTGGATTTTGGATGAATTTGGTTCACCTCTCTGTTGGTTTGACTCATCAGCCTGGTGGTAGTGTCATGAAGTAAAAATAAAAATGGTGGTGATGCCACCAGAGATCTGAAGCTGCCCACATTCACTGGGAATAACTAAGCCCTGCCTACTGCCATGATGTTCTTTGGGAGAAGCAGAGAACAGGGAAACCTTAATTCTGCTTTAAGCAGGACATCACCCCCCCAAAAAAACCTCCTAAAACCAGAAAAAAAAACCGTAAAAAATACACCTGTTGCATTCTTGCAGATGTATCTCCACTCTTGGACTGCCTTTCCAAAAATTTTCATATTTTTCATCCCAGTCCCGGTATCAGGCTCAGTCTTATCCCCCTTATCTTGCAAACAAATACAGATTTATCTCTTAGTGCCAAACACTTGGGCAACAGTAAGGGAAAGAAGTTTCTAGAAGATGTTAAACCACTTTTGATCTGATCTGCTGAATGCAAATATGAGCAGATTTGGTTGTCTTTCTTTGTCACACAACAAGAAAGAAATGGGAAGTCAAACAAAGAATAGGGACTGAGTCTGATTCCTGTACCAGTTGTTCCAGTATGAACATAAACAAAAGACATTATGGTGATTGTCCCTGCCAGCTGAGGGAGAAAAGGTTCAAAATAACGATGACTGTGTTTAGTGCTTAGGGCAGAGTTTCTGAGACTTGCCAAGGAAGGTCTGACCTCCTGACAGGGACTGGCAGGGCAGCACCACTGCCCTTCATCAAAAGGTAACTTTTGAAGTCAGCATTCTGAATTTTGAGCTTGGATTGTTCAGCCTGGAGAGGAGAAGGCTCTGGAGAGACCTCAGAGCCCCTTCCAGGGCCTAAAGGGAAAAAAGAGCTGGAGAGGGACTTGGGACAAGGAATGGAGTGACAGGATAAGGGGGAATGGCTTCAAACTGAAGGAAGGCAGGTTTAGATGGGATATGGGGAAGAAATTCTTCCCTGTGAGGGTGGGGAGAATTTCTTCTTCAACTTTCACAGGTTGCCCAAAGAAGCCCTGGATCCCTGGAAGTGTCCAAGGCGAGGCTGGACAGGGCTTGGAGCACCCTGGGATGGTGGAAGTTGTCCCTGCCCATGGCAGGGTTTGTAACTAGGTGACTTTTAAGGTGCCTTCCAACAGAAGTCATTCTATGATTTTGGTATGCTTTGAAGAAAAAAGTAATTTTCAGACCATGGTCCTGAAAATCATTTCCCACAACAAAAAACCCAAAAGCATTCTCTTCCAATTTCTTTGGAAGGATGTAGCATAAAGGCATTTTGATACAGCAATTCTGCATAAATCCCATCACCTTCCTGGAAAATGCAGTGTGTAGTCATGAAACAATTAAAAAAAATCTTTTTCTTTGCATTTTCCCATCAACTGTGATGATGGAGGAAAATTCTTTAATTACTGCTCCTCTGTGTGATTCTTTTCAGGTCACACATTCTCCTCAAATGAAGATTCACACAGAAAGAGTAAGGAAATATATAATACTAAAGGAAGGATAACTTCAAAATTGTATTTTGGAGTGGGGATTATTGTGGTGTTACCACAAGCTCTTTTTTGGCAAGAAAACTGAGCTCCAAGGAAACAGCTACCTCTGCCTCAAGATCAGTTAAGGCATTCAGCTGCAGCCCACAGGCACTTAGGAAAAGATGTGTTTTCTCTCCCATTCCCATCTTTGCTGGTTTTCCAGTTGGCAGCTGCAATCTATAAATAGCTGGGGAGATGATTAGTTTGAACGATGAGACTGAAAGATTCACAAATGAAATAATTACACCACATCTCTGCAGAGCTATGCAGCAGGACTTCTAACACCAGCACTGGGCACAGAAGGAGATGTATCCAAGATCAAGACCTGTTTTACATCATTGTTTCTGTCATAATGAAGCAGTTCATACTGCATGGTTACTGTTTTTACAGGTCTCATCCAAAAAACACTCTGTTCTAAAAAGCCCAGGACCTGGTTCTTCGTTCTCGTACCAGCCTGACCTTTTGTTTCATGTGTGTGCTTGTAGAAATTCAGCTGCTATCAGCAGTTTGGTTCTGTGACATGGAAAATCACATCTCTCCATGAACTGTTTGTGCACCATCCTGTCTTTCCAATCATGTTGTTGTTGGTCTTGCTCAGTGTCTTGGGTTGCAAGATATAACCAAAGGTGTGTATTCTATTTGCCATCTGTTGAAACCAGCTGGGGTGTTGTTTTCTTTGTCTCTTCTATGACCCATCCCTCATAACACTTGGGGGGATCTTCTGTCAATGGGCCAGTTGTTAAAGCCAGCAGGGGCAATGTTCTTTATCCCTTCCAGGACCCACCCTCCCTCCAGGGGATATCTGCTGTTCAGGGGCCAGCCAGGCTCACTGCATGCCTGATACAATTCCATCATCCCAGGGGGAGATGCTCCACCCAGGGGGAGGAGCCCAGCATTCCCACCTGGATAAAACCTGAGATTCAGAACAGCAGCACAGCCTGTGTGCACTGGATTCCCAGAGGAAAACCAGACCCATCTCAGCACCACTGGACCTTCAGAGGAAACTCCACCCTTCTACAGGATCATTGCTCCAGCAGAACCACATCTGTCACTGTAGGAGGAATGGATTGGGCTGCTGCCAACACCCTGACCAACAGGGTGTCAGGTTGTGTTCTGACTCTGTCAGTGTTTGTAGGATTTTTTTTGTTGTTGTTTGGTTTTTGTTTTTGTGGGTTTTTTTTTTACTACTACATTTGTATTTTTAATATTCCTAGTAAAGAACTGTTATTCCTATTCCCATATCTTTGCCTGAAAGCCTCTTCATTTCAAAATTATAATAATTCAGAGAGAGAGGGTTTACATTTTCCACTCCAAGGGAAGCTGCAACTTTCCCTGGCTGACACCTGGGTTTCCAAACCAAGACACTTAAGACAACTGAGTCAGAAATAATTTGCTGTTAGTTTTCACTCTGCCTCTTGTATTGATTTCTCTCCTGTGGTTTGTAAATCGTGCTTCTTTTTCCTGGCTCCCAGGATTGCCTCACTGCAGGAAGCAAGGCTCTGTTGCAAAGGCCTCTCTGTGCTGCTGTGGAATGCCTCCACTTGGCATTGGCTTTTCAAAAGCTTTTCTCTCTGCTTTCTGAACACCCACAACGGGTTTTAGTTTCAATTGCCCACTTAGAGTTTTCTTACAGAAGGAAAAAGGAAAAAAGAAAAAAAAAAAAAAAAAGAAAAAAAAAAAAAAAAAAAAAAAAAAAAAAAAAAAAAAAAANAGTTCAAAAAAAAAAAAAAAAAAAAAAAAAAAAAAAAAAAAAAAAAAAAAAAAAAAAAAAAAAAAAAAAAAAAAAAAAAAAAAAAAAAAAAAAAAAAGGTGTTTTCCCAGCACTGAAATCACCTTGCTTGAAAAGCTTCTAGAACCCAAGTGTGCACTGAAGTATGGTTTTTGTCTGTTTTATAAATGAAGACAAAGATGTTCTGGTGTTGTGAGATGAGGTGCTTTTCATCAAACTCAGTCAGAATCACCTTCAGATGTTATTAAATTCCTCTATGAATTATTAAATTCCACCACCACTCCATGTGGTCTTGTCTCGGTGAAATTTGAGAGGTTTCTAACATCTAAATTCAAGACAAAAATCACAACTCAACCACAACAGAAATATCAAGTTGCAACATGTGAAAATATGTATTGCTACACTGCTTTTCTTCTCACTCCTTCCACAATCAAGACTCTTTCCCTATACATTGCCTGAATCAAAATTTATGGGGTTTTAATTGCTATATAATGGATCTTTGTGTGCATCTAAATCTGGGTTCACTCCCCCTTATTTTAACATTTTAAAAGTCTAGTTTAAGCTCATTTTCTGTATTTGTTTTGTAAAAAAAAACCCAACCTGTTGAGCATGTGGCAAATATTTAAACAAAATTGGGAATTACTTGATAGCAAGCAAGTACCTCAGCCAGAGAAAATATAATGGGATAGAAATGAGATCACCTTTAGCAGACAGATGAGATGTTCCTCACAAAGAACATGCAAATATGCCTGAAGAAGATGATTTCTCATTCTCCCACACCAGTAAGTACAATAATCAACTTAAGACCAGCAAAGATTGTTATCAAGACATGTCCCTGCAGTCAAATTGGTTTCTATTTCCATTTACATTACATAGGAAGAGTTAGTACTTCCAACAGCAAGGGTCATCTGGAGATCCTCAAGTCAAAAATATAATTTAAGCATTGATTTTGAATGGAATGAATCCAAGGCAGAGGAACAAAAAATCTATGATGTAGACAGAGTTGGGGGAAAAAATCACAAAAAAATGAAAAAAAAATTAAATAAGAAAGAAGCTGATGGGGTTGTTTAGGTTCCTGAAGTACTTTGCTGGTCAGAGTAGAGTCCAAGAGACAAAGGAAAGAATCAACTCTTGCAACTAAATGCAACCCTTCATAGACAAGGCAAAATGGTGGTTCTGTGAGAAACTCCCAAGTCTTCCAATGCCAGTAGACAGATTAACAGATTAATAGAAGTTTAGAGAAAAATGGAATGCAATCCTGTTAATTAGTCAATTGTTATGATTTCATTTTTCCGTGCTCTGAGTCATCTCCAAATTCATGGTTGCTCACACAGGCAGCTTTTGGATCATCCAGTTAAACCCCAATTCACAATTTCCCCAAGTAGATGCATCTTAAATCGCTCTTGAACTCCCTCCTGACAGATTGCTGACATACAAAACCAGCACACAGCCTTAATCTTCAGTTTGCTGTCTGGGAAGACAACGAATATTTACAGAAAGCTCTCACAAGCAGCCACATCCTGCCACGTGTGGAGGCTTCAGCAGCATCAGCCTCGGCTCAAGACTCATCACTGACACAAAAACACGACAGGCAGAGCCCATCCAAGCACAACGTTAGGCTGGGGGGAACAAAGCTCAGGAGAAACTTCTCGAGCTGCACTGGAAGCAAACAGATGTAAATAAATCACTGTGCATTCAGGAGCCCCTTTCAAGAACTGGCTGGGAAAGGGAGAACAAACACCAGCACAATGCAGCAGCCCACATTTTACCTGATTGAAAAGAAACACATTCAGTGCTAAGTGTCAATGTGAAGTCTTGCCTCTCACTGTGCCTGTGACAAGCTCATACAAACATTCAATCTAATGGTCCCTGATTAGCAAGCAAGGCTCTTAAGTCTGCCAAGCAATTCTGCAGCCTGCATTTTCACCCCAAGAAAATGGGATTTTTTCTGAAGACTGAAGCATGGAAGGAATAGCAACCCTCAGGGACACTCCTCTGTCAAAAATAAGGCATTATTTCAGAATCTTGAAAGCAGAACAAACGACTTCATAAAATCATGGGGTCATAGAATGGTTTGGATTGGAAGGGACCCTAATGACCATCCAGTTCCAACCCCCTGCCATGGGAGGGATATCTTCCACAATTCCAGGGTTCTCCAAGCCCCATCTAACCTGGCCTTGGACAATTCCAGGGATCCATGGGCAGCCACAGCTTCTCTGGGCACCCTGTGCCATGGTCTCCCCACACTCACAGGGAATGATTTCTTCCCAAAATCCCATCTAAATCTGCACTCTCTCAGTTTAAAGCCTGAGCATGGCCCATCTCCATTAGAGGAAGGAGTCAATGTATGTTCTGTGCATGCAGATTCCTCCTGTGGGACTTCAGATTTATTATTTTTTAAATGAGACACACATTAAACAAAACAGACAAGATTGAAACAGCAAATTAAGATTTCACTCCATATTCAGAAAATATTTGAGCTTGGCAGAGCTTCCTGCTATCACCTACTCCAACCACTTTGCTCAAGCAGGATTAGCTACAGCAGCTGTTCCAGGACAGTGTCCAGGAAGGTTTTGAATGTCTCCAAGGATGGGAACTCCAGAACCACTCTGGGAAACTTGTTACAGTCTTAGACCACCCACAAAGTAAGGAATCTTTTCTTATGTTTAAAAGCCATTTCCAGTATTTCTGTTTGTGCCCATTATTTGTCCTTTTGTTCTGTCTCTGAACACTACTGGGAAGAGCCTGGCTCCATCTTCTTCCCATCAGAAGATGTAAGTACACATTCAATCTGAAAGGTAATTTCAGAACAAATATTAGAACATATTGCATCAACATTTCTACTTCAAGGGGTTGATTGAGTACACAGGGCTGCAAACAGACACTGCCAGCATGGGAATTCAAATTCACAGAGTAATACATTAATACAATGTTTAAACATAATATTTTATTTATATACACACAACCAACAAAAATGGTAACACAGCCAACATAAACGATAACAAGCCCTGAATTTGTTGTAGCCCCTCACCTTGTTGGTTGTTTTAGGTTTGGGTTTTTTTGCTAATAAACAGAACAAATGGCAAAGCTCACCAGAAAAACACACAGAAGCTTTAGAGCTTAATTGGCTTCTACATTTGGGTCAGCAAATGTTCCTGCTACAAAGCCAGTGAGGGATTCTTGCAACCTATTCATGTTTCTCACCAGCACAACAGCAGCTAAAAAAGATAGGCAACCATGGCTACCATCGTGGGATCAGCAAACTTCTTTTCACAGCTGTAAATATTTGTAGTGGAGCCAATTAGAGGCAGCGTGGTTTTGTCACCATTGCCTAGGAAACATCAATAGCTGCTCCAAAGAATCCCCCACCTCTCCGAACACTGGAGTGGCTGATGGTGCCTCCTGCACACACAGAGCTAGGACTAGGTGAGGAACTGGCCCTGCCAAGGAATAAAGCTCCTCCTGGAGGCTCCAAGTTCTTCAGCTCTCTGGTGGGGCTATGAGACCAGCAGGGAGGCAGCTGGGGAAGATCCCAGGCAGTGAGATTGATTTTAAACTAAGTGAAAGATTCCAGGTTCCTTTTGTATATCTTGTTTGTACCAAAATCCCTGTTCTGAGCCCCTTTCAAGGGCTTTTGGGCACTGATGCACCTGCTCTCAGGGGAATTCTACAAGCAAGAGAGCCACATATATAGAAGTCACAGATAAAAGTGGTTTCCTCTCCTTCTGAGTGTAAAAGCAAACATAAACTCATAGATCTGGTAAAATTTTCAAGAACTAATACCTTGCATCTTTTTGTGCAAGGTCCCCTAAAACACAAGACACCTACAAGCAACATCCCTCAGCTATAGGTTTTTCAAAACAAAGGAGTCAGTGTCAGTTTTAAGGAGTGTTCACCGTGTCTAAACATCCTTGACTTCCACTTGTCAGGCACTATACTGATGTTGAGGACGAAATCTAGTTCATGCTACGAAAAGGTGAAGGGTGTAGCACATGAAGAGGGTCAGATGGTAATCCCAAAGCTCATTACAGGGTCACAGAATCCAAAAAGCCCTCCAAGATCATTGATTTTCCCAGAGTTTACCCAGTGTTGCCATGTTCACCACAAAACCCTGTCCCCAAGTGCCACATCTAAACACCTTTTGAAGGGAAGTTTTATGCCACAGGGATGAGAGGACATTTGAACAATTTCCTGTTAGCTACACACTCACTAATGTCTCCTCCTTGATTTTTAGAAGCTCTCCAGCTGATTCCCCAGATCCATAACAGTTTCTCCAGGCAAACCTCTTCAATGTGAAGAATGGCTGCAAGCACATTGATCACTCTGAGTGGCCTCTTTGTGCTTCATCTCAGTTCTCAGCACTTCCTCTGAAGGTTTTCCTGTTTAAAGACAACATCACTCATACAAGCTGCCAGGTGACCACAGAAACAGGACTGAGCTTTCCCAGAGGAACCACATTATGCTGGGTACATTATGGGAATGTGGGGGCCTCCTGGGGATCTCTGCACTGTTCTTGCACGAGTACAGGACAGCTGAGCCCAAGGGAAGTGCAAAGGCTGACAACTCTGCCCTGATACAGCAAATTTTAATACCAGGCATTTCTCCCTGCCCTGCCTGGCCCTGCAGTCAGCAATAGTGCAGCTCAGCAGGTAACAGAGTGTCTTGGGTTGCAGTGCAAGATGTAACCATTGGTGTGTATTCCATTGCCATCTGTTAAAAACAGCGGGGGCAAGGTTCTTTATCCCTTCCAGGACCCATCCTCCCTCCAGGGGATATCTGCTGTTCAGGGGCCAGCCAGGCTCACTGCATGCCTGATACAATTCCATCATCCCAGGGGGAGATGCTCCACCCACAGGGAGGAGCCCAGCATTCCCACCTGGATAAAACCTGAGATTCACAACAGCAGCACAGCCTGTGTGCACTGGATTCCCAGAGGAAGCCCAGACCCATCTCAGCACCACTGGATCTTCAGAGGAAACTCCACCCTTGTACAGGATCATTGCTCCAACAGAATCACATCTGTCACTGCAGGAGGAGTGGATTGGGCTGCTGCCAACACCCTGACCAACAGGGGGTTGTGTTCTGACTCTGTCAGGGTTTTTTGTTTGTTTGTTTGTTTGTTGGTTGGGTTTTTTTTTGTTTGTTTTTTTTTTTGTTTTGTTTTTGTACTACTACATTTTTTATTTTAATTTACCTAGTAAAGAACTCTTATTCCTATTCCCATATCTTTGCCTGAGATCTGCTTAATTTCAAAATTGTAATAATTCAAAGGGAAGTGTTTTACATTCTCCATTTCAAGGCAGGCTCCTGCCTTCCTTAACAGACACCTGTCTTTCCAAACCAGGACACAGAAGTATGGCATGAAACAAAGGGAACATGAAAAAATGAGTTAAAACCCCCTCAACATGTAAAAACATTCCTGAAGTCTTTCTTAATTTTCACTTAGGAGGGACAAGTTGTCAAAAGGACCTGTTTCTTCTGCAAACGTTTTGGAAGCTGGTTAATATCTCTTCCTGCCTTTTTTCCTGATGCACTGATTAAACTTCCCAATTTTTCCAGTGGGAAGCATCCAGCAACCAGCACAGCATCAGCAGAAGTGCTGAGTGTGAGAGGGTGAAAGGAGCAGGAGCCAAAGGCACCCTGCTGACACGTGGGAATATGTCTGTTTTTCCAGAGAAGTCGTGCAGTTGTTTACTGTCAGCTGGGATAACAGGATCATTGCTCAGGCACCCCGGGATGCAAACATCATCCACTTCCATGAACAGAAAGGTGACAGCTCACACTGTGATAACCACCCTGCTACCTCATTTCTCATGCTGTTACATAAATCCTCCTCCTGTTACGGGGAACAGTCTTGCTCAAAAGACTAAAACAATTTCTGGGATGTCAGTGCACCAGGATTAGGTTAACACAATTCTGTAGTCAGGCAGATTCAGCAGGAACTGAAAAATATACACCTCCAGATTTACCAGCCTAAATAAAGGCTTGATGCTTTTGGGAATCTCCTGCACACAAGGCTGTCCCAGCAGCCTGGGAATTCCCATTCACTCAGTTCATTATCATGGAAGAGTAAATGTCTTGGAACAAAATGGAACATAACCTGCTTCATCTGCAAAACCAGTACCAAGAATTTCTGCCTAAAATCTTGACAAACCAGGTTTTTTTGCATCACAAGAGAAAACAGTCAAGAGCCTCATGTACAGAAGCTTTTTGTCCACAGCAGAATATTCCACAACATTATGGTAAAGCCATTATCAAATCAGAGGTGAGAGAATTTCTAGTCCATTAATTCTGCCAATAACTGAGCTAATTACAGATCATGGTGCTGTGCTGTAGAATGACTTGATTTTAATAACACTATAAAGAAAATGGAGACCCTATTCCAGTAATTTCAGCCATCTGAAAAGCTTGTGCAGGGAGCAGTTTATACCAAAGGTGATATTCAAAACCAGAGCAAAATTTCATGCTGCCAAAGTCCTGCACAACAAAGTGAGAGGTAGAAGAACTTGATGTTTAGGGTTATGATCTCTCTGTCCAGACACCAGAACCTTAAAATCAGAAGATGGGGTAAGGAATTGCATAATTTACCACCTAATTCCAGGTTTTCACCAATTTCTGATGTGTTTGATAGATTTGCAGTAGGATTTTGTGCCAGAAAGATTATTTCCCAACATTTCCACTTGGATTTGCATATTCTCCATAGGTTCCTCTTCCCTTCTGATATAAATGTCCCATCAGCAAGGGCAAATGCTCCTCCTCTAATCAGAGTCATGAACTCAGTACTAACAATGCAAGGACCTCTTGGGGAGGTGGGTCATGGAATAATTTAGGGTGGGAAAGATCCTCAAAATCAAGTCCAAGATTTAACCTAACACTGCTACATCCACCAATAAGACAGTTCCCTAAGCACTATAGCTATATGTCTTTTAAATACTTCCAGGGATAGTGAATGGCTTTATCTGTCTATAGGACATGATGCACTTTGGTTCCCACACACACAGGGTCATCAAAACTGGGAAACCAACCTCAGTATCACTACTGAGCAGTCTGTACAGGATTATTTTATTTAGTGTTTTCAAAGGCATTTATTTTTCAGTCAGGGATTCCACAATTCCTATCATACAATCTTCAGCAGCTCTTACTTACAACAGGAAAAAAAAAAATAAAGAGCACACTTTCCCTGGAGGCTACACTGGTGATATTGGGGTGTCCCACCTCCCATGACATCCAATTTTGTTTTATTGCTGAAAAACCACCTGCCTTGTACTAACCCAGACTTTTTAGACAGGATCCAGCCTGTGGATCACAGCAGGATCCAGATGAACCTGGGAAAAAGTATTCTGGGGAATAAAAACTCAACCAAACCATGAGCAAACCACTGAGGTGCTATCACTGCAGAGCTGAAGCCACTGGGGGTGTGAAGATCAGACAAGCAGTGCAGAGAGAGACAAAAGGTGAGACAGAAAAGGCAAATTAAGAGAGAGCTCTAAGTTTGCATAGAATGAGTTTAAAAGGTTGCTGTCATGGTATGTTCAAAGGTGTCCCTGAGCCTCTGCAGAGTACCACTGGCTCTCTTCCTAGGCCAGGCTCTGTGTGCCCAGCCTCTTCTAAAGGCTGTTTTATTTCTAATAAGATGCTTATCAAAGGGGTTTCTTTCCTATTTGAATGCCATGATTCTGTAATAAAGCAAGATCTAACACTTCCCTTGTGCTCTGTTCTCTTTGTGCTTCACAGAGAAACAGAGCTGGAAGCAGCAAGGGAGAAGAGGGGGTAAACGCAGAATAAAATAATCATTTAGGTTGGAAAAGACCTCTAAGACCATCAGGTCCAGTCATTAATGCATCACTGCCTGCACATCAAATCAACAACTGCATTTCAAGAGGAGAACCCAGGTCCTCTCAGTTACTGCTACCAATCAATCTGGATTATTTTATGGAAAATGCACCTCTTACTTCCCCCATTTCCTGCACATTACTGAGAAGAGAAAGAAGAAAAGAGATAGGAAAGTAAGGTGCATACTGGAACAGCACTGCCCTTTGCAAAAATACCTCCCTCTGTGACTGTGACTAGACAGCAGTTTGTGACACAAAAAATTCCCCCCAAGTCTACTTGCTTGCCTCTCAAAGATAAGGGCCCCATTTCCAAACCTGCCAGTCCCCTCATCCTCAAGAACCTCTCTGCTATAATCAATCTATTTTCCAGAGTGGACTTTACTTAAAATAATAGGCAGAGATTTCACAGATGCTCTTACGAGCATTTTTTCCCTTGTAATTTTGAAATCTCAATTTAATTTTTGAGGTCTTATATAAAATTATAATGCTGGGTAAAATGATGTGACCCACTGTACACAGGAGGACAGAGTAGAGGCTGTTACTTCTCCTCCTCAGGCTCTAAAAGCATTGAAGACTCAGAGCAAGGTCAGAAGCTGGCTGATAATTTAATTTTAGGCTTCTTGAGGTCTGGTTCATGTATTGAAACTCGAATTTATATCAGGTCTATTCTTAAGAGAATTGAGAGGTAGAAGAACAGGGATCTCCACTGTCTTGAAGCAAAATGAACAAATTACACAAAGTTTTCTTACAATCTACTTTAGTTTGAACTATATTCAGTTTTTGGTAGGTAAGAACTATAAAATAAAGACCACTCTGAACACACCATCTTGCTGAGTCCTGCTGCAGTTTGATTTCCTCATGTGCATCTCTACCCAGGGGTTCTTCCCAGCTACTGATTCACACACTTTATGTGAATACAAGGAGCTTGATCTCATCTTCATTCAGCACCAACTGAAAGCAATAACATTCCTTAAAGTAATTTTCTCCATCAGTGATCTCCCACAAGCAGTTTCTTAAAGATAATTTTCAAATAGTGGGATAATAAATGCTCTTTCCACAGCACATGGTCATCAAATTCCAGCTATCAAAGGCTTTATATTTCCATATTTCCATGTTGATAAAATATCATGGGTCCAGTAAAAAGGCAGTAAATACTGGTGCAAAATTTATCTCCCAAGGTCTCTCTCATTCAACAACTTTGTCCAGCAAGATACATTTTGACTCCCCTGTGTGGGGATGGACAGGGCCCCAGCAGCCCTGCCTTGGAGAGAGGCCTGCTGAGGAGATAAGAAAGGGAGTGCACAACCCCCTGCCAGACCCCCAAGATAAGAAAGTAACTTTTCAGCTACAGCGACCAAGAAAGGACCTATAAGCCCCCAGAAGTTTGTATGTAAATTTGCTGTAACCTATTGGCCTGTCCCCCTCCACTCCCACCTTGGTTTGCCCATAAAAACCCCTAGATCGCCCCACTTGTCAGGGACACCCGTCACTGGCTCCCCTTCGCTGATGCTCTACAATAAAGCTGACTCCTGCAGAATCGCTATACGGGACCCTCCTCTCTTCTTCCCGGGCGAGCAATAGAGGCTGCCTCGCAGGACAGGGCAGGCAGAGCTGAAATCACATAAGAGCTGAGAAATCACTAAGCTGCCCTGTCTCTGCTGAGAGAAGCCTCCGGCCCGCTGAGGGGGTGCTCTGGCCCCTAGAAGGCTGTCTCTAGTGAGATATCCTTTTGGAGTGGCTTCAGCCCCCTGGGTTCGAACGGCGGACCCCAAACCAGCGGGCTGGAATACCCCTGTAAGCCTTTTTCAGAGCAGGAATATATGGATAGCTGAACAATTAAATTAAAAGTTTTGCACAATTCAGTTATAAGCGCAACCTGTTCTCCTCCATTAACAAAGTGGTGTTTTCCTGGACTCAGTAAAATCAGTGTTTCAGAGGGCTCTGATGAGGATGTTGCTTCCTACCTCTTGCATTTCTTCAGAGGCAGAGAAACCAAGCTGCTTTGGTAGGAAATCAGTTTGGTTTGTATGCTGCTCCACATCTGAACCCACATCCCTGTGGGTAAGGAATATGGGGGTCCAGAGGGTAATAGAAAAGGTCCAGGAACTACTACACCTGCCTGGATCTACCCTTTAAGCAAAGTGGCCAACAAAAGAAAAAAATATTTATTTCCAAGGTAGTGTATATGTATAAATAAATAAATTGATGCATGGTGTCATTCTTGGAGCTGAGTTGTGCAGGGCCAGGAGTTGGCCCTTATTGATCCTGGTGGGTTTCTTCCAACTCAGGATATTCTCTGATACATAAGAGACAGCAAACCAAAGAGAGGGGGATCCTACAAGCGTGAGGATGCTCCTCCCATGGACCTGCATTTCATGTTCTCTGCTCACCAGACACTGCTCGGACATGGTGTTTAGACTAGAAAAGACTTGTCTCCCTCATGGAATCCTCTGCTTATTAGAAAGCCTTGAGAACAACCTTGCAGACAGCCAGGAATCATCTCCTGGAAAATTACACTGCAGATATTCTTTCAGTACTTTTATTTTTCATCAGCTCCATTTGAAACTTTGTGTAGCTGTGCTGTAATGGCTTTCATGGTTCATTATTTCATCCAGTTGCACAGCACACTGAATCCCACAATAACAACTCCCAACACTTCAAAATTTGCTTGTTCTCCTTGTCATGTCTAATGGCTTTTTTTAAATTGCTAGTTAATAACAAACCTAGGCAACAGCATAAATATTCTCAGGAAAAAAAAAAAAA
>WEIU01020879.1:529176-547938 GCA_013389925.1 Aegithalos caudatus | reverse complement strand
AAAAAAAAAAAAAAAAAAAGAGCATGTTTTTACTCCATACTCAGTGTTCAGACTGTGTACCCTCCTTTTCCCCTGTGAATTCAAAGCATTTGAAGTTTACTGACCCCGTTAGCACAACTCTGCTGGGAGCCACACTTTAAAAGTGAAAATCTCTAACTGAGCATATCGATTCCACAGCCCACGGGTGTTCTGAGAAGCTGAATTAGCTTTGGGGAAAAGTTAACCTTGTCACTGCAGAGTGACAAAGCAAAAACTCACTGGTTAAGCTCAGCACAGGCTCTGTCACCCTCCTGTAGCAGGGGAGGGCAGAGGCTGTCAGATGGGAACCTGGAAGGAAAATCAAGTGATGTGCAGGAGGAGAAGCTGAATGACAATCAATCAAGAGCTGAGCAAGAGGAGTCAGGATGGGGACAGGAAAAAATTGACATGAGGAGAAGATGGGAAAAACATACACTGGGATGCAATGTAGTAATGCACTTCCCATACTTGGGAAGGTGTTTCTAGATAAGGAAAAGGTTTCAGTTTACTGCTTTACTTATTAGGAAATTCATCTGGAAGGTTCTGTACATGTCCCTCTGTCATTGGCTGAGTGCCAAGAGAGAAACACCTGTTGGACTTTTCCTCTGTTCATCAAACCCTGTAAGGTTTCTTATTGGAAGTTTTCAAATAGAACCATCCTTGAACATTGGGTAGAAAAAGGGACAGAACAATAGAACTGACAGCATTCTCTGGGTGTTGTACGAGGTGTGAGATTTCCTTACACTGTGTATGGTTTATATATTTTGTTTCTGCATTATTTTCATTCATTTATTAAACCCTTTCAATTTACAAGACACTCTAGACCATGCTGTGTCTCGCTATTATTTATAGCCACAAATTTGAACAGGCTGGACCCTGAAGATCTTATGGTGAGAACCACCATAATGCAAAGCAGAGGTGAACTGGAATGAAGAGGGCAAAGAGATTCATTTATACCTTGGCCAAAAAAATATGTGAGCTCTTTATCTGAGCACAGCGTGGCAGAGAGACTGATCAATACCCAACACACAAACCTCTGAAAAGAGCAAGTGTTGCAGGCCTGCCAACAGACTTTCCTCTGCATATGCTGTTTTTTGGTGGCTGAGGATGCCAGCTCAAGAGGAGGGTTGGGAGATGAAGCTTTCACTTCCATGTTTGCTTTGAAGATGAGGGGAGAAACTGTGGAAAATTCCTCTGGTCACAGGTATGGCCATTGTCAAATTTAGAATTAAGATTAATGCTCACATGGCCCTAACTCTTCAACTCTGCCTCATTCTTTGCTGTCCCACATAGCCACATTTTCGCCAGCAGCATCCAGTCACTGCTGCCACAGGAATAATCTCCAGTCCATCAAGGCTGATCTGGCAGAATATGATTTATAATGTACTGACTGTGGCATTGATCCACTGGTTCAATGAGCCACAGGAAGAAAATGGAAGAAGAAAAAAAGGGTGATTTCTGAAAGCTAGCTTCTGAAAGGCAGAAAATAAATAAAAATAAAAATAATCAAATAAAATCAATTTACTCTGGAACCCCAAAATATGAGTGTCAAATGTCAAGTGCATGTTCTGAAACAGCTTTGTCTCCTAGGGCTGGATTTCTGCCCCTGAAGTGAAGAGAAAATTAAAATCCAGAAAGATTTTAAATCCAGTCAAAGAAATGAAAAAGCTTTTCACTTGCAGTCAGGCAAGCAGAGCCAGTGGCAGACTGGATATAAGGCAGAAAGAAAACCTTCCATATTTTCTTTGTGAGAGGCTCCTCTGTGACACTTCAAACACAGGAGGTGACACAATATTCTCCCCAAAATCATGCACATCTCTCCAGCAATGTCCCCTCTAGGGAGGGCACATCAGTGCCTACATCCTGGAAATGGATGTAGAACATTGGGTATGGATTATTATCCTTTATAAGGGGCAAAGTTTTGTGTTTGTGCTGGAAATGGTGTGGGTAATCCTGGGATGTTTTTGGCTGAGCAGAGCTTGGATGGAGCCTTTTGTGCCTCTCAGCCCCCACCAGTGATGGGGCTGGGGGTGCACAGGAATTGGGAGGGGAAACAGCTGGCACAGCTGGCACAGCTGATCCAAGGGATATTCCAGGCCATGTGGCATCGTGCTCAGCAATAAAACTCAGGGAAGGGTTGTCCAAGGATAACTGCCTGGGGACTGGCTGGGCATTGGTTGGTGGTTAGAAATTTTATGCAACATGATTTTGGTACTTCTGGCACAGACTGTGAGGTCTCAGTGGCCATGTTCAGTGTTTCACAATCAAGAAAGGTTTCTGTGTGAAAGCTTCCTTCTTTCCATCATCTCCCCTTTGCTTCACCTCAAGGAATGTGATCCTGCCAAGGGAGTGGCACATGGGAAAAGGCTGATGCTGCTTAAAAGCATTAAAAAAAAGAAGTGATGGTGATAAACAACAAGAACCAGACATGACAAAGACATAAAATATGTTTCACTGTGGAGCTAGATGGAAAAGATTTTGTATGTGGGCTGTAGTTTCATTCCCTGCAGGACAGAGAGTGAAAACTGTAAATTGAATAACTGTAAATTCTAATTGAAGTGACAGCTGTAGCTGAACCACGTGTTGTGTATTCACAGGTGTGAAAAATACAGGAATTAATACTCATGCCAGGCTTGTGACAAATGCCAGTGTGGAAATACACAACATGTGTAGCACAAGGTGTCCATACAGGAATTATCTGCAGAGGTATTGGATGTTATACAAGCCTGTACAACAATGAATGCACCTTTTCAAGAACTGAGGAGAGACTTCCTTAATTTCTCTGACTCACTGCCACTGCCCAGAATAAAGAGTGAGTCTGTACCCAACCACAGAATCACAGAATGGCTGGGTTTGAGTTTAAAGATCATTGAGATCCAATCCCCTGCCATGGTCAGGAATGCCACCCACCAGATCAGGTTGTGCAAGGCTTCATAAAGCCTAGCCTTGAAAACTTTCAGGGATGGGGCATCCACAGCATTTACAGGCAGCATATTCCAGTGCCTCACCACCCTCATGGTGAAGAATTTGTTATAAGTAATCTAAGGCATGAGGAAGGGGCAGAGGAGTCACTGAGCTCAGATTTTTGGAGCCTAGGACTTAAAAATTCCAAGATTGCTGTTCCATCCCTGCACAGGCCATTGTAAGAGTTTCACTCGATGCTTCTTGTGTCCCTTCCAGCTCAGAATATTCTGTGATTCTGTCAAAATTTTGAAATGCATGTGTAGACTTGGAGGACAAATAATAAATAGATAAAGGCTTTATTTTCCAGGATTGTTTTTCTGTCCAATGATAACACAGGAGAACTGCTGCCTTTTGTGACTCCTGGCTTTAGTGGTTTCAAACTAAATGAGGAGACTTAGATTAGAGTCAGTTTTATGGATGTTTTTCAGACACAAGGCATTCCAGCCCACATTGCTGCTACAGTGAAGGAAAACAGCTCCGACACCTTGCAGATTGTGCCATCTGATTTTCATGGCACAATTCTCTTTGCAAGGAAAAGGAAAAGGAAATACACTGACAATGTCTCCAGAACTTTATGTTTTGTAGGGTCTTTATGAGATTTTTTTGGGGGGGGAAACAATTGAGGCAATGATGTGAATTTTACATGCAAACTTCTGCATTGGGCTGTAACCTAGCAACATCAGCAACCCAGCATCCAAAAATTTTATCCAGCCTGCTGGTGAATTCAGCAAGTCAGACACGGGGGAGAAGTGTGTGGCTGGTGTCAGCTACATCTTTCTGTAAATTAGCTTTGATAATATCTTTCAAATCCCTTATCCACAAAGAAGAGCCTCTCACAAAGGTGGAAGGAGGTTTGCTATTTATCACTACACTGCTGAACTCCTGGAGTGGTGAAGGAATTTTTTGCTGACAATTCTTTGCCTTTTGGAGCAGTATCACTGTTGTTGGAAACTCCAGATTGGAGAGAAACTCCCCCAAATTTTTGACATGGAATTTTTAATGGTTAAACTTTGACTCCTAAAATTAAACAGAAGGAGCCTGAAAAACAAAAACAAAAACAAAAACAAACAAAAAAACCCAAACAAACAAAAAAACAAAAAACAAAAGCCACCAAAAACAAAAACAAAAACAAAAAACAAAACCAAAAACAAAACAAAAAACAAACAAAAAACAAATAAACAAAAAACCAAACAAACAAAAAAAAACCTTTCCTTTTTGCCAATGAACTTCCAAGTGGAAAATAGATCAGATCAGCAGACTGGAGAGGCAGCCATGAATAGATCAAAGTCTGACTGGTAACTGGTCATGAGCAGAGTTCTTCAGGGGTGACACACATCCCACCAGATTAAAAGTGTATCTAAACTGCCCCCATCATGGGTGGAGCTGTGGAAATTACCTGGTATTAATAAACCATGACTCCAAAGAGGCTTTAGCTCTCAGGATTGAAAACAGCAGGGTAAGATCTACACAGAGAACTACCCAAGAGATGGACAACAGCTCCATGCACTTAAAACAGCAACTTCAGGGAAAAAAAAATCCAAGATCCAGATGCAAACATCTGTTAACAATAAAAGCTGACAAGATGCATTTATGCATGGCACAAAACATAATCAAGATTCAATCTGCCAGTTTTATTCTCAGAGCTGTTAAGAATTCGAAGTGCATTTTGCTGTACATGATCATGTTGCTTCAAAAAGCATCTGTCTTTCAGCCTTTTGTGCTCCAGCATTTCACACCAAATAGATTCTGTTAACTGTTGTCATCTTCAAGGCTGTAAAAAGGTCAGATGGATAATCTGGCATTTTGAAATATTGGCAATTCTTCATTAGATGAAGGGCTACTCTGCTTCCCCTTCATTGACCTCACAACACTAGAAACTGGAGGACCAATGTAAATCCCTTTTCTGATAATTCAAGAAGAAGGTGCAAATAAAAAATTTTCAAGTTTAGGAATTTTTCTGACAGATTTAGTTATTTTAAAGACAGCTTGAGAATCGTTTTGTAACTCTAGCTGATCAGAATTCATATTAAAAGGAAGGAAAAATAAATGAAACTGTATTTTCCAGGTCATAAAAGCAAGCAACGTTAAGCTGAAATTAAAAGCAAAATGACAATCATACTCTATGCATTTAGTACACCTTGAAAATAAACAATAACCTTAATAAAAAATTAGA
Source organism: Aegithalos caudatus (assembly GCA_013389925.1). NCBI lineage: Eukaryota > Metazoa > Chordata > Aves > Passeriformes > Aegithalidae > Aegithalos > Aegithalos caudatus. The sequence continues at coordinate 542,783 of WEIU01020879.1, read as the reverse complement.
AATAAAGAAAGAATGATTAAAAAAAAGATGAAGCAAAATTGATAAATGGATTGTTGCAGTCTTGATGCCTGCTGTAGGTGTAGTGCCTGAGGAGCAATAACTCCAGGCATGAGAACAGCTTGGGGGAGGTGAGCTGATGGAGAGCAGGAGAAGGACCTGGGGGTGGTGGTGGCCAGCAAGCCAAGCATGAGCCAGCAGTGTGCCCATGTGGGCAAGAAGGTCACTGGGACCCTGGGATTCATTGGGAAGAGTGGCCAGCCTGATATTTCTGAGTCTGGGAGGTTTTCACCCTGTCAGTGGCTGATTGTTCTTCCCAAGGGAAGATTTCTTGAAAGAGTTTTCTTACGAGGATAATTTCCGTAAATAACTCATAACATTTCTATTAAACAATATTTTTCTCATAGCAATTCCTCTCCCAGGTGTTGTTTCTGTTACTTAACCAATGGAGAGAGGTGTCAATTCTATTAAGCAATAATGTGCCTTTTTAGCACAGCATGTTATAAAAAGGCTGGATGAATTGTAAATAAAGCCTTCTGATGTTCTGCCTTTGAACTGGAGTCAGGCATCTTTATTTCATGTCCAACAATGACATCCAGCAGCTGCAGGGAGGTGACCCTGTCCTTCTACTCTGTCCTGGACCTGAGTCCAGCTCTGTGCTCTCCAGGTCAGGACAGGCAAAGAACTCCTGGGAAGGGTCCAGCAGGTGAGAACATTGTCAAGTTTTCTGTGTGTCCTCATTGAAGGAAAAAAGCTGGCTAGTTGTAAAAGTGAAGTCCTTTATTGCATGGCACAATCATTCCCATGAAGGTTGTTCCAGCTTGTGCCAGCAAAGTCCCAAGCAGAAGCAGTAACATCTTACCACAGTAGTGACAGCACGTGTTCTGTGTCCCCTAAGTGTGACCATCCTAGCACTCTCAAAGCAGTGATTTTTTATTCTATTTTTAGCCAATCAGGCTTAAACACAAATTTTCTACAGCATTGCTGTGTGAAGGTTTTGGCCTCTTTTCTTCTTTTGGTAAGGTCAGGATGAATAATACAGGAAATAAAGATGTCGAGTTTGGACTTGGAATGTTTATTATAGCTTAGCTATTTACAATATTTACAGGTTTACGTGAGCTGAACTAGCAAGCCAGGGAAATGAGGTAAAATTGAGTGCTTCTAACTCTTCCTAGGGTCTTTTAAGCAATAATCACCCAGTACTAAAGTGACACTTATTTATGTTTTAACCCAATAATGGCCACCAATAAAGACTTGCAATGCAGACTTTTTTCACCCAATTACAGAAAACCATCTAAACTCATGAGGAAGGAAGAAAAAGGTGAAGAAGAAGGACAAAGACAACACCCAAAATCCCCTGTCTTGACTCCTATGTATTACTATATACTAAAATCTTAAAACTAAGTTTCTAGCATTCCAACAGTGCTGGACCTATCCTAAGCTAAAATTGATGTGCAACAACATTTGTAAATTCCTGCACAAATTCTACATGTATAGTTCTATCTGTTCCATCTAGGAATGCTTAGCAAGGCTACATTGTTTTCATTATGTTTAGGATTTAACTATCTTTGCAAAAGGCAATGCCACTTGAACTTTAAACTAGGCTTTAGGGCTTCTCTTGCTAACTAATACAGGCTCTTATTTGTTTAAGACACTTAGAAATCCTCTATTTATTTTAAACTAAACTTGCATTTCTACCTCATGTCCATGTGCATTTATGTATCATAGTTTCTCTGAAGGTTTTTACTCAGTCCTCACATCTTTGGACACCCCTGGACCTTTGTAAATGGGGCCCAAGGGGATTTGTACCCCAACAAGAATGATGACTGGGGGTGTTGGAGCATCTCTGTGTCCCCACTGTGGAACAAACTCCCTCCACGAAGGGAACAAAGGCAAAGCCTCCATGTTTTCTGTGTTCTGCACAGTGCATTTTCCCTTTCTGAGGATGCTGCTGTGAGCAATAGAAAATGAAGTATCTCAATAAGCAGAATTTATTGCAAATGAAGCCTCTGGATTTCAAAGGTCACTTTTGGAACAGCTCTGGTTGGGGAGGTGCAGGGTGGGAGACCTCCTCTTTCCTGAGCCCTCCAAACACACAGGGAAAGGGAAAGGAATAGAAAATAATGTGATCATATGTCAAGAAATGCAGGAAAAGGCTTAATTGGTGAGCAAAAAGAAAAGCAAATGTTTTCATCAGAAATGAGCTTGTTTATTGTTGAGAGAAAAGGAGATTTTACACTTTTTTACTGTGCCAAAGAACAAAGTCAGCTCCATGTCCCCAAAAAGACAATATCCTGTGGGTAGGCACAGAATCTTCTTGACTGAATTGATGCAATTCCAAGATGGCACTTTGAGCTAGGAAGTCTGTAATAGCTGGTGATTCCAGGGATTGCAGATGTCCTCCAGGGTGCACTGTGAGCATCAAGAAAGACTCTCAGGAGCTCAGTGTGAAGACTCAAATGACAATTACAAACTCGTGGGTCAATTTTTGCCATGTTGAAGAAAATTAGAGGTATTAAAGAAAATAAATCAGTATTTTCCTCTTGGCCAGGATGGGTAGAGACTGAAACTCAAGAGCATGATAATGATGTTGGTCACTTCCTTTTTACAATTCCTTTTCCCCAGCATGATTCCTTGACTTCTTCAATATTTCCCTGTGTTTGAACTCCCGTCTGGTTTCTAAGGAACCTTGATTTGAAATTATTTCTAATATTCAAAGAGCTTTCATGTTTCAAACAGGTTTCTTTTTCTTTCTCATTGAAAATCATTCTATGGAAAAAGATCATTTTGATATGTTACGTAGATATTTTATGAAAAAAAAAAAATTAAAGCAGAAAGTGGCTAGAACCATAATAAAATACTTTACTGAAAGGTACAGATAAGCACTAATTAAATAACTAGGGAATCCACATGAATAATTTCACAGAAAGGAATGTCTTATTCCAAGTATCAGCAGAAAAACAGACAAGAAAATTCCCTTATCCTTAGGAAGATTATCAGGAGGTCTGTCACTAAATATGGTGTTGGGAGTGATTTTTTTAATGTGAATTTTAATTCAGTTTCTCTCTAGCCCAAAATACTTCAACCAGGAGCTGAGAAAATATAAAATAAACATTGTTCATATTAGCACACAGTCCTTAAAACAGTTACTGAAGGAATAATCTCAATAAATATTAAAGATTACAGGAAATAGTAATAACTCTCTACTAGCAGAGAAATGTGATGTATCAAACCCCCATCAGATCTCTCCTGGTTTAGGGTGGGTTAGATGTTTATCTGCTATAGAATTATCTAAGGAAATTTTGAGAAAAGCAAATCCGGACTAAAATTTACTATTAGGAGTAGGGCAAGAAAATAAACACAAAAAGAAAGGATGGGAAAAATAACTGCAGGAAAGAAAACTAATAGTGGGAAATGAATGAAGAGGAAAATGGAGAAAAAAAAGGTAAAAAAATAAGAGCAGAGAAAAGCACAGGAGAAAATGGAGAGTTTTGATAGAAACTTATTGTTCTAATTCAGAAATTGAAAGGTTGCAGCCTAAAATGCCAACATTTCCCTTGCTATCAATATCCAGAATATGATCTATTACTGTAATTTTGCAGAGCTCACTACTCAGTGAATATGGGAATATTTAACTGTCAGCAGTAAACGTCCATATTTACAGAAAATGCAGGGCAATAGAATAATAGCTATAATCATTAGGATGAGTAGAAAATTGGGAAATGACATGGAAGTCAGTGGAGGACTCAGTTACTATAAATGTTAAAAAATAGATTAAAATTGATGGGCAAGGTCTTCCAAAATAATCGTGGGGGAAAAAAAAGGTTTAAGTAGTAATAAAAATATTATATTAAAAAAAAAAATAGATGTTATTTCAAAAGACAAATAAGAAGATTTGGAGAAAATGACAGATTTTTCTATTTTGAATTAATGCAAAAGGCAAAAGAAATTAATCAGGTACTTACGAACTACTCTTGCCTCAACCAGAAAATTGCTGCATTGTGTCCATTTTCCCTTTGTAAGAAGGACTATATTTAAAAAATCTTATGACAAAGTCCAGAAATGTTTATGATCTAATTTTACAAAGCTGTTAAAAACAATATGAAATTTTGTACTCTCGGAGTTATTAACTCCATTGTGGAAGATAAACACGTCCTCCCTCTAGAAAGAAAACAATGATGACAAAAATAAAGCTCATGGAAAAGGAGCACCAAACAATTTATAGCATATGAATCAGGTTTTTAACATTAAAGATTTTAGCAAAAGCAATTGCATGTTAGGTGGACACACTGAAGTTTTATTACCATAGATCAGTGAGGTTATTTTTTCCTGAAAACTCAAAATAACATGGGAAGAAGGTAGGGACAGATTTCCTACTGTTTTATTAATGTGTATACACACAGAGAATATGATGTTTTCAGATCCATAAAAGCTCCAGGCTTTATTTATTACATCTATTTGGGCACAAAATAATTTGCTTGCATGAAAAGAAAGGGAGTGAATCTCAGTCATATTCAAGGAAAAGATCAAACTCAAAACTCCTCTTTCAAGGCCTGCTGATGTTCCCAGTACATGTTCGTTATCATTTTCAAGTCAATTTTTTGTTCAATTGTCTTTTTGGGAAAAAAGAGAGAAATTAGGAAGACAGACATTGTAAAATACTCAAACTGCACTGGGTGACATTTTTTTCCAGTGCTCAGGAGAAAATTTTCTCAGATTGACTATGATTTAGTAATATTACCTTGTCTCTGTTCATTCACAAGGTGAGCAGGGTGGGCAGGTAAAACAAAGAATTCCCACCATAAGGAAAAAAATATTTGTCCAGACACCAGCATTCTGTCATCTCTCACATCCACTGTTCATTTCCCAGCCACTTGGAGCCTGATCTAGGCCACTTCTTACACCCACACCACAACAAAGTTCATTCACACTAATGTCCAGAAGTCAGTTTTTGATACTGGATTATTCCCTCACCCAAACAAGAGAATTTGAATGTTGGTTTCAGAACTGACCAGTTACCCAAGGCCCTTGCTTGTATCCCTGTTCAGAAAAGTAAAGGCTCTTTTTTCCAGCCCCTTCAAAAATCCTCCCAAATTTAAGCCAAAGGGAATCTTTCTTCCCAATGCTGTGTGTCCAAGATATGTTTGGAATTAAAATTTCCTGCATGGCAGTGAGAATACCTAAGATCCATCAGCCCACTCTCAACCCTGAATTTTGCTAACTCCCTCATGCCACACAGAGGCAGCCTTTCTCCCAGTTTCAGGGCACAAAAGGTGAGTCTTGAAAAGCAAAGGATGTTTCCTCTCCCATGAAATACAGCCTGCACAAACCTTCCTTTAGAAACTCAGCTCCAGTGGCTGCAACTTGTTTGCATCTGTTTTTCTGGAAGATCAGAGAGACACAGAATAATAAAGTGTTGAATATTTGGTTAGACTTGCCTCTTGTCTCCATGTCCTTGCAGAAAACAAAAGGCAGAAGAGATCAATAGGACAAGAGAATTATAATTAAAAAAGAGAAAAATTTGCTACATCTGAACTAAGTTTATGGGTCATGTTGACTGTAAGCTGATTCTTAGTGTTTCTGTGCCAATACAACACAGTCATTATATTATGTGGAAAGAGAATATTCACTGTACAGCTTTCCAAAGAATAAGTTAATAGTAATAGCAAATACAGGCACTCTTACCTGAGTCTCTTTCACCTCCTCCATTCCAATTAAAAACAAGCAAACAGAACACAAACCCAATCACCAAACTATCTCAACATCTTGACACTCACTTTCTTTGAAAATATAAATTTACAATATATATTTGAAAATTTTTGATTCTTCCGATAATATTCACCTTGGCTGCTGGATTACTCCAGTAAAGGAAATGCAACATTTTGGGGATAAAAGAATGAGATGACCAATAGGAAATGCAAGATAACATCTAGACTGTCAGATTCCTTTTCATGCTGTCAGAGCAGATCAGAGGAACTCAAATCAGCCACATTTGCTATTACACCTCAAATGTTGCATCTGCTCCTACAGCCATTTAAGGAATCAGAAAGATAATTCTTCTGCTTGCGCACAAATCCCCAGCAGACACAACACTCAGCAGAGCCCTCCAGGGCTTGGGGAATGGCTGCAAAATTAACCCAGAGCAGCCTCAAAGCAGCAGCAGGATAACGCTTTGTCTTGGGTTGCAATGGAAGATGTAAACAAAAGTTTGTATTCTATTATCATCTCTTATAACTAGGTGTGGCAGTGTTCTTTATCCCTTCCAGGACCCACCCTCCCTCCAGGGGACATCTGCTGTCCATGGGCCATCCAAGCTCACTGCATGCCTGATACAATTCCATCATCCCAGAGGGAGATGCTCCACCCAGGGGGAGGAGACCAGCATTCCCACCTGGATAAAACCTGAGATTCACAACAGCAGCACAGCCTGTGTGCACTGGATTCCCAGGGGAAAACCAGACCCATCTCAGCACCACTGGACCTTCAGAGGAAACTCCACCCTAGTACAGGATCATTGCTCCAGCAGAGCCACATCTGTCACTGCAGGAGGACTGGATTGGGCTGCTGCCAACACCCTGACCAACAGGCGTCAGGTTGTGTTCTGACTCTGTCAGGGTTTTATTTTTATTGTTCGTTTACTTTTTTGTACTATTGTGTTTGTATTTTTAATATTCCTAGTAAAGAACTGTTATTCCTATTCCCATACCTTTGCCTGAGATCCCCTTAATTTCAAAATTATAATAGTTTGCAGGGAGGAGGTTTACATTCTCCATTCCAAGGGAAGCTCCAGCTTTCCCTGTCTTTCCAAACTAAGATCCCCTTGGGCCTCAAATGTGCATTGAGGGTTACACTGAGCTCTGCCACCCTTGCAAGAGCAGACAGCAGCTTTTCCTTTTGGATAAGGGGATGTTTTCATGGCAGCCTGAGGAACACTGGATCATCACGTGCTCTGGCAGCTGCACAGTGCTCGAGACAATGAAAAAGTCACAAAGAAATTTACTTTTCACAAACACATTCATGCAGCAAGGATGGAAAACCAAGAGTAAAATGCTTTACTGGTGGAGAGGAATGATGCTTCAGCCTGTCCCACAGGCATCAAACACACACTGCTACTTAAGACAGGTTGAAAATTGCTAATAAGGAAATTAAAATTACTGGTTCTTACTTTACTTAGAACAGGTTGAAAATTGCTAATAAGAAAATTAAAATTTCTGGAGCTCAGGTGAAGCATTTTTAATGTATGTTAGACTTGTCTCAATATCTGTCATGAAATATTTCAGTATTTTAACTCAAGACACCGATTTAACTATCTTTATAATGTCTGGCTAAAAAAAAAAACCACAACAGATATCTGAGGAATGTTTCAAAAGTGGTCTGTTTGGGCTTTTTAGTTCCCAAACCTGCTTTAATGATTTGTATAGAAAAGATAAAGATCTACATCTGCTTCTGATTTGGAAACAGAAGCCTTAAGGCTACTGAAAGTCTACTAAAATTAATGGCAAACAAACCCCCTTTGTTTATATATAAACAAAAAAAAAATATAAAAGGTATAAAGATATAAAATACATTATTTATATAAAAACAAAATAATGTGTTTGTTTTCATGTATAAACTTCATGAATGAAATTTCATATATAATTTCATACACGTTTCAAATTCCATGTGCTTACACACACACATAGTTGAGGAAATCATTCAAATATGTAAACTAAAAATGGAAAAATGTGAAGCCTTTCTCTCTAGCTGGAATGAAACCTCACTCTGAACCAGCTGCCAAAGGTGAACAAAGCCAGGGGCTTGTTCAAACCCTGCCTGAAGCTTAGGTTCCCCCCTCTCTCCAATATCCTCCTTGTCAAAACCTTCCCTGCACTCTGCAGCTCAATGCAATTTATTTGAGGTGTTCTCAGAGCCCTCAAAGCATCTCTTAGGATCCTTTTCAAAGAAGCCAGAAGTCAAGGCAGTGAATAAAAAAAAAAAAAGATTGTGTTAAAACCCCTCACATTAAACCCAAAACTTTCAGGTTGGATCTTATTTGTTATGAGTTTGACCAGGGTTTCTGTGGAGGAAGAACACACAAGCACCAGATTCCCTTGAGATTATTGCTCCAGTGGAGGAGAGCTCCTGTCCTCCATGCCCTTCCAAAGAGCTCAGGGACAGCATCTGAAGGATGTTGTTCCTCCTGGGCAGCCAAAGTCATTGGAGAGGATTTGGGAATTCCTGGAAGGGAGAGGCTTTGCCACGCTTTGATCTCACCCTGTTTTTGTAGATCCTGACTGCCCTTAGCAGGAGCTCACTGGGCTAACCTCAGCACAGTAAAGACCAGGCACAGAATGTTGGTTTACAGAATCCCAGCCTGAGGAGAAGAATAATCCTTCAGACAAAAAAAAAAAAAAAAAAAAAAAAAAAAAAAAGTATCTAGACAGGTAAATTAGCTCCAGCAACCAGAGAGTTAAAACTAATTCAAAGGAAAATAAAATAACCAATTAAGAACAAATTAGGAATTTATGGATAATTACTCAAGCCCACCCCAACTCAGGACATAGTTCCTACTTATCCAGACTGAAAATGGAGGAAACTGACAGTAAAACCTCACTTACACTGTGTATTTACTCAGTAAGATTTTAATTATGGAATAATTGGTGAACTTGTGAAAACCACTGCAACATTTTGGGGATAAAAGAATGAGATGACCAATAGATAATGGGTGCTCAAATTGAAAATCCAACTACATTTGCAATCTGAATCTCTAAACTGGAGAGAAAAAGCTTTGAAAATACCTGACAGAAGTATTTACAGGGATATTTGCATCAAGAAGCCCAATATACCCTAAGACTGATGTCTTGAAATCTATACCTGTAATAGCATCTCCTCACCAGGAAAAAAAGGGCTAAATTCTCATTTATTTACAGAAAAAATCAAGGGATTCTTTTTTGGGGTTTTTTGGGGGGGAATAGGTTTAGATGCAAATATTTTTCTATTCCTTTCCCATTCTTCTCCTCCCTCATCTAATAAACTAGTGTTCACAAAATCAAATTCAGTCCATTTTTTAACTGACAATTAGAGTTAAATAAAGACACAATCTGAATAATTAAAGCAGTGTAAACAGAGCACATCCCAGTTATTCTGCTTAGCTCTATGATTTATCAGGTGTCCCATAGCACAGAAGCCATGGAAGCGAAGCCAAGAAGCATCAGGACTTTGGAGCTGCACATTCCCACTCAAATTCTAAACACAAATCTAAGTTATGCCAGATCTCAATGTTTCATGACATTTTTTCTCTTATTTTAACCATCAAGCTGGTAAAATCAAAACACTTTTTTTTTTTTTTNCTTTTTTTTTTTTTTTTTTTTTTTTTTTTTTTTTTTTAAAGCAGACTTCTCTCTTACTTTGTTCTTAGCTGGAAACTGAAGTGATAAATGCAGTTGGATCAGGACTTTTTGCTGTTCAAAAGTACATTTTTACTTGCAGACATCAATAATGCCATAAAAAGATTAACAGCACCATGGATAGGGCTTGAGGGAAATAAGCTGCAAACACAAAGTTACTGAAGACTCAGGATTTAATTGAAAGTGACTTTCTTACAAAATGAATTAGTGACACTGTGTCCTGAAGCTCTGGGTCTCAGAGTGATTTACCCAATTTTCACAGAAATAAAAGAATTTTTAGCAGAAAAATCATTTTTAAAAATACAGCCTCATGTTTTTTTATCAGTTATACAAGTAATTTTAAAGATGAAAAAGATCATTTAAGCTGTCTAAGCAACTCTATTAAGAAACAAACTAATTAGTAAGGCCGTGTCTAATCAATACTTGTTTTCTCAGTGAGATGAGCCACAGCACAGGGTTACTTTTCCAGGCTGTTAAGAGCTGTGGAATTTCCTGGGAAGAAGCTGTCACACCTGGGTGTGCCAAGGCTTTCTGTCTCTGTCCTCAGGGGTGTGAAAGGCACCCCCACATATTCACAAACCACAGATGAGGACTTCTGAAAGGTGCTTGAGCAGCTGAACAAGCTGAGCAAACCTTCTCCTGCTTCTCAATACAAAGGGCAAGTGCTTGGGCTGTTTGAAGTATCATCACCCACAAGTGGCACTCAGCCCAAAGGCCACGTGCTCAAAGAACTGGAATTTCTGTGGTTTTTTAGGTTTTTTTTCTCCTTGGAGGTTGGCAGTGGGCTTGTGCTGTCAGATGCCACAATAAACACAAGGGTGACTGTCAGGCTTGAATGGTATAAAGTGCAAAAAGTGTAAAAAGTGTAAAAAGTGGCAGCTGTGTAATTTATTTAATTTACTCAGAAGTAACTCATGACCTCGAAGCAAGGCACTCCCTATTTTGTGCTGAGATGTGCTCGCTTCCCTGTGAATTTGAGAGCCAGAAATCTGCACAGTTCTTCTGAAATGCTCCCTTTGAAAGCAGAATAACAGAGATGCTTCTAAGTCCTTTCATCTTCAGTGAAAGCTCTAAGTAATTGTCATTTTTTTTTCTTCCTCCTCTGGACTGGTGACAGGGATTCAGTGCAGTAGAAGAATAATCTTGCCCAAGTCTTCAAAGACAACATGAGAAGTCCAGTGAAAAATTCTTAATCAGATCTGCTTATTACAGCAGAGGTCAATCACACAGCCACTTTTTGAAGAGCTGGAAAGTTTTAAAGTCAGGTATTCTTTTACGAGCACAGAACTTCACTTTACTGCTCTGTTTCCACTTTAATTGCCAGCATTTCTCTTGACATGTTTTCTCTCCAGCCCGTGTCTACTTTAACAAGTCCTGCAGGTCTGGAGAGAGAAACTCTCTTGAGGAATATAATTAGTGTCAAAGAGTCAGTGTTCACACTATGCACTTTTCACAAGGTTTTAGTTTTAATTATCCCACCCTACTGTCCATTGGCATTTTACATGTTTGTCAGAAGTGCACCTTCTAGTTAATTTGCACCCAAAAGAAATTCAGCTGATCTACTCTGACATGGCTCCATGAAGTGAAAAGACAGCATGGGAACCATGGAGAATTGGGAGAGTCACTTTCAGAGTGCACTTCTGATCTGTAGATAATGTCTGCTTTAATTCTAGGCAGCTAAAATCTGCTGCTTTTCAAAGTGTAACTCTTTTCCCCAAGGCAATTCAGATCCACAGGATACAAGATCATCATGACCAACTTGGCAGCAAAAGAGCAACACACAGCAACAGCTTTCTGCTACAAGAGAAAAGGTAAAAAGTCTGAAAACAGAGAGGACATTGGTCTTGTTCTCTCACAGTTATGTCAAGCAAAAAAATAAAGCAAAGAGCAACTGTGTGGTCACTGTTTTGTTCTCTGATGGGAAACTTGGTATAAGATTAAAATTCCCATTTTATTATTGTTATGCACCTCAGTCCAAGGAAGTCAGCACACCTTCCAAGTGAAGGCTGGAATTTTCTTGAGCCATTTTGAAGAGCTGCTGCTTTTCAGGTGCTGAACTTTTTTGTTCCCACAGCTCAATGCTGCAAAGATTTTAATTTCTGAAATACTCTGCTTCCACTGCCAGGAGCACAAAGTCTGACTGCTTGTATACATTTGATTCACAAAGCTGCATTTATGAAATGTGCTTTACCCTTTAAAAAGATGGATCAGCCTAAGGATTATCAACTGAACTTCCAAGTGAATGTCCCTGCAAGTTTTCTTTGGGGAATTACCTTGAGAGTGGTAGCACAGCCTTATCAACAGTTTTATATAGACCCTTTTTTTTTTTTTTTTTTTTTTTCCTTGGGATGGATGAATTTGTCTTCATATCCTTGCATTATTCAAGATCCAAGAGAACTGACCAGATTATGAGTTTCCCAGTAAATGGAATACTGGAATGTCCAGTGGTGACCTCACAGACCACAGCATCTCTGTCAGAGAAAGCCAACAACCCATGCTGCAGAGGCTCAGAGCGTCAACATCTAATATCCAGTCTGAAGGAGGAGAAGTTTAGATTCTATATGAAGAAATTTCTCCCTGTGTGGGTGGGGAGGCCCTGGTACAGGTACCCAGAGCAGCCTGGGATAATGGAAAGTGTCCCTGCCCATGGCAGGGGGTGGCACTGGATGATCTCTAAGGTACCTTTCAACTCCAACCATTCTCTGATTCTACAATCTAGACACTCTAGGAAAACAGATTTTCTTCCCAGCAGCCTTGCAACCCTGTCTGCAAAAAGGAAAATTTACATGTTCCTTTTGAAACAACTGAGAGCACACAGAGTCTCATTACAATGATGGGAGCACATATTAAATTTTGTACTGGATACAGTCACCTGTGTCTATCAGAAGAAAGTCACATTACCCAAAAGTTGGAGCCTCCAGCAAATTTTTAGCAAAGAGGGTTCTGGGGAGGTTTTCTGGAAGAGCCTTTGACAGGCTTGTATCTCAGTACCAAAAATCTCCTCCCTGTCTGGGCCAAACCTTTTCTCACAAGTGATCAGAGGCATCATTTTCCTTTTTGGTTGGCCAACTACAATATCCAAACTGACACCATCTTCTCATCTTTTTGCATGATCCTTCTCATTCCATCAAGTATCAATCACTTGTCTCCTCCAGTATCATGAAATAAGCACAGCAGAGCAGCCAAATGTAGTGTAAGTGGGAAGTTTTGTATAGAGATAGGCAGGAAGAGGATGCCTGAAAAAAATTAAAAATCTGAGGTGATACCTCAGAGTCATCTAAGCAAAAGCAAAGCACTTTAGCTGTAGAACCTTGATGTGATTTTTCTCTCTGCTCTAGGCACGGCCTCCTGGTTTTGCTTTGCACCTGACCTCCCTGTAGCAAAGTTCTAATCAAGCATCATTCCCTGATCACTCTTAATGAATGTGTTGAATAATTGAGTATCAGCTGACACCTATAATTAGCAACCTGGGGTTTTAAAGTTATCTTCCAATAGAGTCCTGAGTGCCCATTCCATGGGGTGATTCCAAACAAGTGTACTGACCATTCTGCCTCTTCTAAAGTTGCTCACAAACCTGTAGATATGGTTCTTTCCTTTGCAGTTCCCACTAAAATCCCCAACAATGGTAACCCCATGTGGCTACTGCCAGCCAGATCCCACCTGCAATGACAACCAGTCATTTTCCTCATTTTCCCTGTGCTCACTCACCAGTGTCCCTTCTCTGTCTGCTTTTTGTCACCTCACACACTTCCCAAGGATAGAGCCTGTTTTTAATTCTGGGCTCACGCAGCAGGATCACAATCCATGCTGAAATTTCACAGGTGTTACAATAATCAATAGCAACCACACCAAACACGGATTACTGGTGAATGAGTCAAGCACTGCATGTCCTCACAGTGAAATTTTGCATATAAAGGAAAAGCTTAATGGAGTAGAAAACACGTCCAGATTAACAGTGTCAAAAGCAAGTTGATGCTTCAGTGGGATCCAAACCTGTACCAGGTTTGACTTTGAAAAGGTTAAATTCATCCTCTCACCATCGAGGCTTGCAGCAGACCCCACACTGTCCCTGGGAACACATTGTCAATTTACTGTTCTGACAGATGATCGTGAAGATGAGGAAATGATCCAGAAAAGTGGCATTGATTTTGAAGAGCAGAAAAATTTGCCAGTCATTGCTTGTTGCTAAGCTGCAACAAAAAAAAAAAAAGAAAGGGAAAAAAA
>WEIU01020879.1:507736-521654 GCA_013389925.1 Aegithalos caudatus | reverse complement strand
AAAAAAAAAAAAAAAAAAAAAGCCAGGACTTTTTAAAACTCAGCCATAAGTCAGAGTAAACTTTATGTTGAATCTCAGTTTCTAACCTCAGGAAAGGGAAGAAAACCTGCAGCTGAGATTCTGTCTCTGAGGTTATCAAGAAGTGTGACTGAGATGTGTGAGGGTCACTGCTGTGAAGGGGAACAATAGCAGGGATAATGCAGCTTATAAATCAGAAATCCAAATAATTACCAAGCTCCCCATTGAGCTCAATTCACTTTTGCATTGCCCGGCTTGGAAGAGGAGACAGGCAAATAAAAGCTGGAAGACACATGCAAAGAAGATGGCTTTGTATCTTTCATTTAAATCCCTGTGGGGATTTAGTTCCACTTCTGCCATGGAATTGTGGATGTTTATTGGAAATTCTTCACACCTGAGAGCCCTGCACCCTCACAGGTATCATTCAATGGCTGATTTTTCTATCTCAGGACAAGTTTACCAGGACTATGGAGGAGTAAGCAGACAAACACCATTAATTTAGTGCCTGTGAGCATGAGACCAACCTTTTTTCATGCTTAAAGCTATAATATGACAAAGTGTTAACAGAGAGGCAAGCATGGATTCCCACCTGGTATCTTGGTGAAGGGGAGTGTCATACCCAGAGAGGCACGGAGTGGACAGGTGATGACAACTCAGAAAGGAACTCTACAGTGCTTCAGGTCATCCAACCCATCCTGAGGGTTCTCGCCCCTCCCTGTTTTCTCAGGAGCCTTGTGATGCTTGATCTTGGAGTGACTTCAGTGGGATTTCATGGCCATGGAAGTGTCTAGTGCTTCCAAGCCTCTGGCACCAGGTTCCTTATCTTCATGCAATACTTAGAGATCTTTTTCTAGCCCCAAACCAGGGTGAGCCATCTTCCACTGAGGGTTTCATTAAGGAGGTTTTACAGAGCTCTGCTGGAGGAGAAAGAGCAAAAAATAATTCTTAATTTATGAATTTTCACTCTGAGCACAGCAACTCCCTGTTCCAGCTGAGATTTTCATGTTGTTAAAACCATGGCTTCAGAACCTGGTAGCAATTTGAGTTGCAGTTCTACACAAGTAGCCCTTAAATAATCCATCAAGACATTTGCACAGGTAAAAGGAATGACAGGCTTTCAAAAAAAGGAACAGGGAGCTTTAAAAACTCCTGATTACATTGTGCTCAGTATCAGCTTTATTCCCTTTGCTTTGTCTCTGTCCCATTCCACCACAAGTGAGCAACATCTATTATTAATCCATCTCTTTGGAGCCAGTCCCTATGTGTCTCTGTCCCCTATCTGATCAGCCATCTGGAAAACAACAGGTTCTTGACAGCTTTAAAACATTTTCCTTTAAGATGCAGCATTGTTCACATGCAGAGAGCACATTTGACATGATGAGGGCTTTAGTAGAAAGCTTTGGTATCAAGTAGGGAGAAAAAAACATATGCAGAGTGATTAAAAAATGCAACAAACCAAAACAAAACAAAAAAAAACCTCACAAAAAATCCAAAACAAACAAAACCAAAACCAAAAACAAAAGAAACCCCAAAATAAAACAACAAAACAATGAAACAACAAAATCCCAAAACAAACCAAAAAAAGCCCAAATCAAACAATCCCCCCAAAACAAAACCACACACACACAAAAAAAAAAAACAAAACCAAAACAACAAAAACCACACACAAAAAAACAAAAACAAGAACAAACAAACAAATAAACAAAAATCAAAAAAGCCCCCAAATCATCAAACAACAAGCCCAAAAAAGGAATGATTTCCAGTTCCATGACAGTTGTCAACCCAAGTAGTTCAACCTTGTTTGCCAACTCAAATCAACCCATACCTTAGGACAACTGGAGCACTAGAATGTAGGATAAAATGTGGGATAGAAGCACTGGAATTGGTCATATGGAAGTTTAAATAAACAGTCATTACTGGGATAGAGGGAACTGAAGTAGAAGGAGTTTGTTTCTGTCATCTACCAGTCAATACTTGAATAGCTTCTAGTTAATGCTATGATTTACCCAAAATAAAGTCTTAACTGCAGATATTTGATTAAGTGATAGCAGTTGCCAAAGGAGAAAAGACACTTTTAACTGAGAAGAGAATGAAATTTTACATTACAGCTCCATGTAGGAAGAAGGAACATCTCAGTGTTGTTCTTTTCTTGGAACATGACATTTTGGATGACTTGAGAGAAAGATATTTAGAGTGGGTTTGTCTTTGAACAACAACAATAATTTTGTGTACAAAAATAAAAGATAAGCTGAAAATTGACCAATGGAAAAAAGGTCCTGGAATATTTCAGAATATTAATCTCTGATGTAAATGGAATTATTGAATTTTTTTTTTTAATATGCAGTTTATTTCACAAGTTGTACAAAGCTTTATTTAAAACACATGACATCTCTCTGAAATCCAAGCCCTGACACCAATAAATGTAATTTCATACTTTAAAAAAACCCCTACAGATTTCAGTATTATTTGCATGCTAATAAACAACTTTCCTGTTTACTGTTAAGTATAAAGGTGAGAACACCAGGAAAAACAAATTGTAAAGCAAAACATGAAAAAAAGATGAGCTTCTGCTCATCTCATCCTAAAGAACCAGCTGGAAGCAATGCCAGCACTGCAGATCCACTCTGAATCCAGGGAAAAGAAAAAGAAAGATAGCAATGCTTTTTACCCTTTGTCTATAGCAGAAAGGCAATTTGATGACGAGGATTCTAACTTAGGCTTCAGCTGAATGCCTGGAATTTGCTGGGATTTATCTAAAATTAGGTGCTTCTGTCCAAACAGGGAAGAAGCCACGGCAGATGGGAAGGGAAACAGGAGGGTGTTCTGGCAAGAGGCTCGTGTCGTGCTTCATGGGAGAAACGTATTTTGGGAAGGGACAAAAATGTCCACACAGAGAATTCCAGGCATGTGGAAGAGGCTACGTGTGAGACTGCACAGAGCCTCAGAGGAGGAGCAGACACAGCAAGGATCACGTTGTGCTTGCATGGAGAGCAATGCATGCCCTGCTATGGAAAACGCTTTGGAAAGACAACACAGAATATCAGAGATTAAAAGCTCTCCAAAGTAAAAACAAGGCATGTTAACATGACTGCTTTTTATTATTATTATTTTCTCATGGTTTATGAAGTCATGCAAGGATGAAATTTCAGTATCTGACTGTGTTTGTGTGACTGGTAAAATCATAAAAGGTTTGGGATGCTGTATGGGAAGAAGATTTTGTGAAGAGGGGTCTGAGGACCAACGCTTAGAAGTGCTCTAAAATGTAGAAATTTGCCATTTCTTAGAAGGAACGGAACACCAGAGTAGTAAGCACACAAAGAATTGTAGAATCATAAAATCACAGAGTGGTTTGGATTGGATGGGACCTTAAATCTCATCCAGTTCTACTCCCTGCAATAGGCAGGGACAGCTTCCACTATCCCAGGGTGCTCCAAGCCTTGACCAGCCTGGTCTTGGGCACTTCCAAGGATCCAGGGGCAGCCAAAGCTTCTCTGGGAAACCTGTGCCAGGGTCTCACCACCCTCTGAGTAAAGAATTCCTCCCTAAAGATGATCTAAACCTGTCTTCTGTCAGTTCAAAGCAAGAGGAAGTTCATTTCTCTCCTTTAAAACAAGAAAAAGTCCATTTCTCTCCTTTAAAACAAGAGGAAATCCATTTCTCTCCTCTGAACAATCTCAGTGGTTGAATGTCCATGCTCATTCCAGGGGTTTGGACTAGGTGGTGTTTGAAGGGCCTAAGTGGCTTCAGGAATTTATTTTTGAGCATGCCTTTGGGCCAGCAGAGGTAAGACAGCCCCATTTTGGATGCCCTCTATTAATTAATGGGTTTAGATCAGCACATGGCAAGAACCAGTAGGGAACAGGGATTCTGGAGGGAAACCTCCCAGGGAATGCTGCCACCACCAAAGGGAAACCCTTGGATGCACCAGCTTTTAGTGCTAAGGAAAAGAAAGAATTGTTTCACACTTTTAGGGCACATTTTCATCTTGGGGAAGGTGGACTTAAGCTTTGCAATGTATTACATTCTTAGCTCAGCTCAGTTGAATTTTTTTTTATTAAAGTGCTGCCCCAAAATGCCAATAAATCCCTGTTATTTGAGTTCAGCTTATCCACTAGTGTTGACTTTGGCCTTTAGATATTCCCTTGAACCGTCTCTCCTAAATCAAGGTGAAAAACTGTGAAGTTTTTTTTTGGTTTTGATTTTTTTTGTTTTTTTGTTTTTTGGTTTTTTTTTTGGTTTTTTTTTTTTTTTTTTTTTTTTTTTTTTTTTTTTTTTTTTTTTTTTTTTTTTTTTTTTTTTTTTTTTTTTTTTTTTGTTTTTGTTTTTGTTTTTTTTTCACTTGCCAGTACAACTCCAGTAGGTTTTTAGGGGAACATATTGTCTCAAAGTGCATACCTAGGTCACAGCCTCTCCCCTGAACCTCTAAGCCTGGCTGAAACTCCGACTCAAAAAAACCTTCTCATCATTTTGGAGAGTCAAAGCAGACACATTTCTCAAAGCTTACTTCTCTAAACATAACCTCACACACTCAGTTTGGGTTTTCAAGCAAAAATAATATAGTTACAGCTTAGTTCACTGTATTTTAGCCCAGCATTTTTATTTAAGCCCAGCCTGAGATAAAGAGAAAAGGACAGCGTGGCATCAGCAATACCAGTAAGCAGATGATGGGTAAGGAAGGGAGGCATTTGGCTGCTCGAAAAATAAGTTTATTTGAGATACATTGCAAAGGGAAAGAGAAGGGAAATAAAACCTAAAGAGGAAAAAGGAAAAGATTTTTTTATTTAGCAGCCTAAATCTACATGGCAGTTAAAAGTTTAAAATTGAGCTGGCAACTCAATTATTACTCTATAAAAAGCAAAAAAAAGAGGTATCTTGAGCTGTTATTTTAAGTCAGAGCTTTTAATGTGATGCTAAGAGGCTCCACATTCCATTTATTTCAGTTGGATTCACTCTGGGTTTTTTTAACATGGTAGAAAACTCTTTTAGACACTCAATCTAAAGAACTGCATTTCCTTTCAAGACAAATCACCACCATCTGAGCAGATGTAACAGCCCATTTCTTTGTGCTCATCAGTGATATCAGCTGCTCCTTTTCTCCCTCAAAAAGAGGATAGGGAAGAACAGCAGTGCTGAGAAATCAGGAAATATATAAATTCCAGAAGAAATAGCAATGTTATGTTTCTATCCCCCTTAAACAGAGGGCACAGAGGCCATGTATTAGAGACTGCTCCTAATTGCCAGATATTTGTTGTTCCTCTCCTATCCAACCCTGAATCAGCTGTGAAGTGTAATAGCAGTATTTTCTCTACTGTAATATATAGTTTGAGAGAAAAAAAAAAAAAGATGTTGAGTGCTTGGACATTTCAGACAACATGGCCTCAGGCCATGGTTAAAAAAAACCCTGGACTTTTACAGGAATGTGTTTCTGGAGAGGAAGGCAGTTTAGCATCTCCTTCTCTTAAACTATCATTATGTGGAGGAGCCCAGAAATGAAATAAAATGTGAATGAGGTTGTGAAATTTCCTTTCTGCTGTCAGAAGACAGCTTAGGGCTAGAACTGACCCAGAGCTTCTTTCCTAGCCAGGAAAGGCTTGTTTGCATGGTTTTAGAAAGGGAATTTTAACTGCTGGTGGCTGGTGGAGGATCTGCCATTTCTGAGCTAGCCCTTGCAGATGAACCTGGCATCATCCCCACTTCCCAGATCCAATATTCCCAATATTGCCACATCCCAGATCCTCCTGAGGGCCAGGGAGGTCAGAACACCTGAGACAACATTGACATCATCCGACACAACAGGTTGGAGCAAAATCTTCACACCAGATCATCCAAAGCATCACTGAGTGGACAGGGAGGTGGGACCTGGTTGCTTTGGGTTGTGGGGATTCAAATTGTCCATCACTGATTATCATGATTATTAATTAGTTTGTAGCTTCTATTTCAGTTTTAAATAGGCCTTTATGGGGGTTTACCCAGTAACTGAGTAGACACAATCCACAGAGAGAGAAAAAGATCTTCACTAAACCTACACCAGGATTTAATCTGAGCCATAACTTTGCTCAACCATGGGTTTCAGCTGCAGATTTTTTACTACATACTGATTAATGTAATGAGGAACCTCATTTCATTTGTATTCTCCTGGGTAAATGCTGCCTCAGGAGGAAGCTTTCACTTCCAGCAACAATCTTTTCAAGCCCTCCAGGTAGATATAGGATAAGGTGGAGCTTAGATAATGTTTAATAGAAAAGTCAAGTCACTGCCAAGGTATCAAAGCAGCACCTGCCTTTGTTAAAATCAACCTTGACAAATGCTTTAAAGTTGTTTCTTTCATTCTCATGCAGTGGCAGGCTAACAACCCCAGCCACAAAGAGCAGAAATCTCTCAGCAGATCTTCAGTTCCACACTCAGCCAAAGGGTTCATGTTTTCTATTCTCCATGGCTCTGGGGCTCTATTCTGACACCCACTATTGATGTTTTCAGCCAAGCCAAGTAATTGCTCCTGAATCCACGGGGGTCCTCCCTTCTCAGGCTGTCTCAATTCACTCAGGTTAGCTCAGTTTAGCAGCTGGGGTCAATCTTTTTGTTTCTGCAGACAAAGGACAGGTGAGCCCAGGGCAGGAGCATTTTCTCTTTCTTGGAGGGGTTGCTGCTTTTTCCTTCCAAACATTTTTCATACTCTGTGCCCTTTCTGAATCCTCACATAGTTTGGCCAAGGACTGAATTTCATTCTTCCTCTCAAATTAAATAAGTATTGCTATAAATAAAGACCAAAGTGCCATCCCTGTTTGGCTGTTTATGACCTCCCAGGGGAGTTTCTCAAAATGCTTTCCCTCTTCCTTGTGGATTCCAGTCCACTGTGACTCCATGACTCCTTTCCCAGCCCATTTTACTCATGAATTAGAAAGACTGAAAAAGTTTTATTTCTCTTCTTTATATTTTCCTCTTGCTTTGGAGTTTCTTATCAGGAAGAGGACAGAAATTGGCAGCAAGGCCTTGTTTTGGTGTCTTATCCTTCCCTGTCAGCTTAGAGGTTCATGTAGAGAGTTCATATTTCCCAGAGGACTCAGCCCATTCAGGACTTCATTTTTATAAGCATAGGGTTCACCTAGAGAGGGATAAGAGTGAGATAAACACTCCCAGCCCTCTCCTTACAGTTTTCCAAGTTGGTAAATGTTGCCTAACTCACTCAATATTTTGTTTGCACTTTAAGGTTTCTAGTCTGGTTATTTTATAAAAGGGACATAAAGGGCAGATATGGGGTACCTGGGAAGACACCAAGAATTCAGAAAGTTGCAAGAGAGTCCCTCTTTTGGTAAACTACCTTTCACAGAATCACAGAATCATGGAATTGTTGGAGTGAAAGGGACCTTAATACTCCTATCATTCCACCCCCTGCCATGGACAGGGACACCTTCCATTATCCCAGGTTGTTCCAAGCCCCATCCAACCTGGCCTTGGACACTTCCAGGGATCCAGGGGCAGCCACAGGTGCTCTGGCCACCCTGTGCCAGGGCCTCCCCACCCTCACAGGGAGGAATTTTTTCCTAATATCCAATTTTAACCAGCTCTCTTTCAGATTTTTTTTTTTTTTTTTTTTTTTTTTTTTTCCCTATTTTATCACTCAAGGCTCAGGCTGGTTTTGGCCAACTTTTAAATTATCACCTTTAGTGACTTAACTGATGGAGCTTTTCCACAAAAAAACCTGCAAAATTACAAGGTTGTCCTTTCACAAGTGCTCACCCAAAGGTTTGATTCACTCAGTTCAGCTCGTTCTCACTCCCTTCACAAGCGTTTTAATGAGGTAGTGGCAGGGAAAACTGCTTACATAAGAAATTGTATAACAAATCTTATCTTTGCCTCAGAAAGTTGGGTCACAGCAACCATCTGGGAAATAAAAGCCTGAATCATCTGCCATGCATACACACAGAGATATATATATATATATTTATATATATAAAAATATATGTGTGTGCACATTTTACTCTTACATGAATCACACCCAAAGCTCTACTAAAATGCCACTCCAGCTGAAATCTTCCTCCAAAGCTGTTATTTCTGAATGAAAGCTGTCCCCGTTCAATGGATGATGCATTTGAGCCACTATAGATATGCAAAGACATCTTGTTTGCTCTCTGGAGAATCTTTCAGCACTCAGCAAAGCTTCAACAACTCTCCTGTGCTGCTTCAGCACATGACTCAGAGTAGGTGTCACCAGGACCAGTGGAAGGGAAAATGGGGAGGAAAGTGTTACTTTGATGATGAGACAGACTCCTGCCCATTCTCTGCTGGGCTGGGGAAAAGATCTGTGATGTCATTGAGCTTTGGAGGGCAGGAGACAATGCACCAAAATGTGACAATTATAAATTCTGTCACTGCCATGATACATAATTTCTCAGGACTTTGAGACAAACACTCGTTTCCCAGATAAAAACGAGGTGTAAATGAGTCCTCAAACAGAGGAGTCTTGGTTAAATCATGATCCAACTGATGCCTTAAGTTTCAGCTTCCCTGTATCCCAGGCTCTGTGGTGCCCAGGGTGCAGCTCTGAGCTCACACTCAGGGTCACTCAGCTCTGCACACAGCAGGGACACAAAACAAATCCTTTTCCTGCTGCACTCCAAGGACAACTGGCCCAAGTTTCCAGGCCCCAAAGCACAACCAAGGGGGGCTGAAGGGAGAAAACAAGGATGGGACTGCAGAACCTGGAGCTGGAATTGGACAATTCAAGCCCAAGGTGCAAATGGACCCAAACTGATCCAAGTGTGAGACCTCGTGACCCTTTGTCCATTTTGTGTCCATTTTGGGTCCATTTTGGGTCCATTTTGGGTCCATCTTGAGTGCAGCCCTGGCCAGGCTCTTGTACTGCCCAAGGTGTGTCCTTCAAGGCCTTTTAATAAATCTCTGTTTTATTCTCCAGCTCTGTCCAGTCTCTGTTCCAGCTCAGCTTTCCCAAGGCATCAGAACTGTAGCCCAGGAGGCTCCTTTGGGTTAAAGTGATGTGTAAGCCAGGCTGCCTTTATGGGTGCAAGATGTGTGCACCACCAGGCTGCCCATCAAAACAGATTTAACACGACCCAGGTGTGGGTACACACGTGTATTCCTTTCAAATTAATCAAAAAAAACTTCTAATAATTTAGTATTTATAGCAACTACTGTCTTAAAAACTGAATGGTGTCTGCTGAAGGGTACAGATGGTATTTGAGTTGACCTCGAGACTGTCAGGACATGTTGCTCTGTCATTTTCATTGTTCTGTTTTTGGAATAAATTTGAAGTGAATCTCTGTACACATTGATATTCTTGCTCTGCGAGGTTATGGTTGTTTTTGATCTGATGTTAAGATGCTTCTCCTCAGATTTCCTGTTAAATGGAACCATGGCCTAGGGGTGTAAATGATAAAGTATCATTTGCATTACAAACCTCACATGTGGTGTACAATATTTCATATACTTAATTAATATGATATTGAATAACTACCTTATATGAGTAGGAAAAGAGAATACAATGAAATATTGTGAATAACAAAAACCACTTGGAACTGCCAATAAAAGAAGCAGTGGTGAATCAGAATCTTCCCTGAACAGAAATGACAGCTTTCTCTACAATGAATGCAGAAATGTTAATGAAAGATTTTTCAAGGAAATGTGAATATTTGTGTCAAATGTGAACTATCAGTTTAGAGCTTTCTTCATCTACAGTTTCTATCAGTACAAACACTTCCTCTGAGAGCTACAAGAGAGGGATCAAAGCATTTGTTTGCCAAACTCTTTCTTGGGAAAGGCATCATATTTTCCTTATGTGATCCATTTTCACTTTATGGAAACTCTTACCCTTTGTGCTCTGTTCACTATGGATTTTTACATACCAAAATCTTGGGCCAAACATCTGATAAAAAGGCTATCTGAGAAAATAATTATTGCTGAATTAGAGAGGAGGACAATTTGGTTTAAAAAGTTATATAAAAATTTGGAAAGTGATGATAGGAAAAAATAACTATTTCTCCCAACGTCGGCAGTGGGATCTTTCTGAGTGCTCTGCTATAACCTGGGATGGGCAAAATATTTGTAACTGATTTAGAACAGCAAAGGGTGAATGATGCTGTGACATTTTACTGATGACAGTATTTGATTGGGTCAAGAGTAAGTACAGCTGGGGGGATTAGAAAAAGGTATTTTGTTACCAGTTGGTTTTTGATTGAGTAGGAGATGACAAAAACACAGCACAAATAATAACATCTGAAATAGAAATTTGAGAATTATAAGGAAAACAATGGAGAACAAAATGAGAGTATCAGCATGGTGCTGATTCATGGACCTTGGGATGTTGAATTCTGATTTTTCACCTCCATGATTCATGGTTTATGAAAAGCAAGAATACAGGATAACACCATAATAAGGAAATACTTGATTAACTTTGCAAGGAATGAAAATTATTTACAATTACCTCTTTGGGCTATATAAAATGTGCAGCATTATTTACTTCTATTTCAATGCATAATCCTGTGAAAAAGTGAAAGTTTTTAATCAATGTGGGTTTATTAAATAACTTCCTGTTTCCTTCTGCATTAATAATGTAAAATGTGCAGATGATTTTATCACTACAGATTCATAAAAATATTACATATGTCATCATGTACTTAACTGTAACCTCCTTACAAGGGAAAGATCCTAACACCCAAAATATCTTTTCCAAACATTGCTATCTTCTGCATTTCTGGCAATATTCCCAGCAAAAAATAGAGGATTGGAAGAACCAGGATATAATATCCAAAAATGATTGCCTGGAGTTCTACCAAGTTTTCTCTCATTAGCAATAAACTCAGTGGCTTTAGCCAAAAAGAAAAAAATCTAAATCTGGTAATAGAAAAATCCTGGGCAATAGTAAATGAGTGTTTGCTGCTATAGCTGGAGAAGGCAGAAATCTCCCAGGATTTGTTTCAGTTTTTGACCTATTGTCTAAGCAAGGTCATCAGCAGAGAAATTAGCATCAAGATTAACTAAACTTGTCTGTTGATTCAAATATTGGGCATTTTGCATTGATACAAAATGCATCCTTGTTCAGACAGGAAGAAAATGAAGAAACAGTCTGGGAGAGCTGGGAATGTCCACCTGGAGAGGAGAAGGCTCCAGGGAAAGCTCAGAGCCCCTTGCAGGATCTAAAGGGGCTCAGGAGAGCTGGAGAGGGACTGGGGACAAGGGATGGGGGGACAGGACACAGGGAATGGCTTCAAACTGAAGAAGTTTGCCAAGGGCAAACTTGGTTTAGACTTTAGGAAGGAATTCTTCCCTGTGCAGGTGGGGAGGTCCTGGCACAGGGTGCCCAGAGCACCTGTGGCTGCCCCTGGATCCCTGGAAGTGTCCAAGGTCAGTTTGGACAGGGCTTGGAGCAGCTTTGGATAGTTGAAGGTGTCCCTGCCCATGGCAGGGGGGGGAATGATTTTTAAGATCCCTTCCAACTGAAACCATTCCATGATTGTATGAAGAAACAGCTCCTCATAGGCTACTTCCAAGTATTTTCTGTGTCCTAATTCATTAGAACATATATGGCTTCTATAGTCATATAGAATATAGAATATTTGCAATATACAGTAAAAAACTCTCATCCTTAGACATGCTGTAAGAATTTGCCATTTAAGGGGGAGACTGTGCAGGCAAAACCTTTTGAAACTGAGAATGAACAGTGATATTGGCCGTGGGATTCCAGTTGGGATCACCCAAAACCAAAATGGACAGATATTCATTCTCTCCTGGTACAGAAACCGATGAGAGGAGAGATGAAGATACTTTCTCTCCATCTCCCCATTAAGTAGTTGAAATGATAATGTTTTTCACTTTGGTTTTCTACTCTTTCAATCCTTTAAATGCTAATGTCAGCAATGTCATCACTGGGGCATATGACATGGGAAAAAGATTGACTTACAGCTAGGCAAGAGCCCAGCTCCCCAGTAGCATCCTGCCAATTATATGCACTTTAAATTAAGGGTTTTTCTTCTCCTCAGTAGACTTGGGATATTTTTGACTCCCATTTAATTGCCATGCAGGCTGCATTTCATAAGTATACATACAAAATGTATACTGAAAGGAAAAAATAATAAAAAAATAGTTTCTAAGTACCCCTACCAAAGTTTTCTTATGTAACCAAACCTTTTTCACTCTGTTCCTTTTTACCACTGCTGAAACCTCAGATGAACAAGTCCCTGGGCAGCATATTCCCAGACCCCACCATCAAAGCCAGCCCCACACCACGTAGCAGGATGTCTCAACACACATTCCAGCAGGCAGCAGGCCATGGAAGTCTCCCACATGTGAGGAAAAAAAGAAGTTAACTTTGTCCAGTGTGGTAATGGTGCACACAGTGGTAATTGACAAAGTGTGGGATTTATTGACAACGTTTACCGAGTGGTTTGCCTTCACCATGTTGTGAACACAGAATGGTACTGTAAAGATATAACCTCTAATTATTTAAAACACTAGCAGCCCTATTTATTTATTTCCAATGGTGGAGATACTGAAGTTGAAGTCCGGAGCCTTTCAGAAGTTTCCATGGCAACTGGACACTTTGATGGGTGATTATAGTGGTACCATTTTGGCATCAGGCATGAACTTTGATTGCTATGGCAACGTCACAGCCATAACTTCTATTTCATTCAGCTCATACTTTGTTCCTGAGGAGCCTCTTTGCTTGCTGCTTGTGAGGAAGCTGAGAACTGTGTCAGCTGCATCAGAGAGGAGCTGTTAGGAGCAACACGAAATGGGCTTTCCCAGCTCAGAGAATACTTCACATCAAGGAACGATTCACTCAGTGCTCTCATTATCCTTGGGAAGGAGCTGAGCTTCTTGGCTGACGTAAATGGAGGTGGCTCCATTAAGGGCAGCAAAGTCTCCTGAATCCAAATTGGGCACCAGGGAAAAAAAACCACGTTTCTCTGCTTGAATATGCACTGCTAGAGGTGAAGAATCCCCCTTGTCTGGTTTGGCATTCAAACAGTGAAAGACAAGGAAATGCTAGAGATGACAGAGATCAGAGGAGGAGAGGAAGACTCAAAACCAAAAAAAAAAGCAAATAAACAAAACAAAAACAAACAAACAAAAAAACCCTGGAAAAAACATGTTTAGCAGACAGTTTAGCTTTTTGAAATGCATATCAGCTTGGAGATTAAAAAAACCCCAAATTTGTCAATATTTATGAAGTTTTAGTATAAAAAAAATCATGCAGGTTTCTCCAGGTACAATGAGATGAGATTCACCTGAACTGTGGGAATAATGGAGAGATTCTGAAAGGCAGTTATTTCTTACAGACAATATGGAAGTGAAGGCTTTTTATGATTCATACAGAACACGCAAAAAGGACAAATTTCTTCATATAACTTCTTGTTTGACTCATTCTTCACCAGAGGATGGACACTGTCATGTACAGAAAACTCTAAAGATATTTAATATGACAAAGTCCATTGAGAATTATTAATATCAAGACAAAATTTTCTTTCAGAATGTCTCCAAACTACAATTCACTGGAGTCTGGGAGAACAGAGTAGGGTGATATCACTGCACAGCTGAGCTTCTCCTAAACTCTTCCATAAACAAGCACCAGTGCAAGTGGGATGCTGATCTTGGTGAGACTTGGGTCTGGTTGCTTGTCGCCACCCTCATGCTCTTAGACTCACTAGTCTGTGAAAGTGTAAATAGATAAATAAATAAGGTTGTCTTCACAAAGTCACAGAATGATTTGGAAGGTCCCAAGTCAATCTCATCCCAGCTCCCCTGCCATGGACAGGGACACCTTTCAAAAGATGAGTTTGCTCAGAGCTCCATCCAACATGGCCTTGCACTCTTCCAGGGATGGGAATATCCATAACTTCTCAGAGCAACCTCTTCCAGTTCCTCACCACTTCCATAATTAAAAAAA
>WEIU01020879.1:496332-507718 GCA_013389925.1 Aegithalos caudatus | reverse complement strand
AAAAAAAAAAAAAAATCTTCATTATGTCAAATGTAAACCTACCTTATTCAGTTTAAAACCATTTCTCCTTGTCCTGTCAACTGTGGACCTTGGCAAAAAATCTCTGTCTTCCCTTTAAACTCCCCTTCATTTACTGAATATCTGGAATGAAGTTTCCCCAGAGTTTTCCTTTGTTCAGGATGAACAACCCCAGTTCTCTCAGTCTCTCATCACAGCAGAAGTGCTCCAGCCCTCTGAGCATCTTGGTGGCCCATTTCAGGATCTGCTCGGACAGTTCCATGTCTTTGTTGTACTGGGAACCCCAGAACAGGAAGTAGAGTCAGCATCCAGAATTTGGTGCCTAAAAGAACAGCATTTGTACCCTGTGAAGGACAGGTGACAATCTGTAACTCCTGGAAGTGCAACATCTCACAACCAGTCCTATTCTTTCTGATATCTGTCCTGCAGCATTAAGTACATGCAGTGACATAGTGATTTTGCTAAAAAATTCAAACACAAAAAATGATGAGTTGGAATAATTATTATGCTTAAAATTCTGCTCAGATTTTCTTAATTTATTACATCAATTTCAGTTTGCACTGCTCAGAAAAAAATGTCAAAATTCATCAGAGAAGAGCAGGACTTTCCATGAGTTGCAAAAGAGAAAAATATACAATAATTAAACAGGCTTAATAATATTACTCATCTGTATCTCACTGTGGTTATTTCTAGAACTGAACTCACCTCTCTCTGGTACAAGAATGTGAATAAACTCTACCTCTATATAAATAAATAAAGAGATGGCAGCACTGTGTGGGCTGCAGTAAAGGATTATTCATCTGCCACACAAGGCCTGCCAGGTGCTTTGCAGTATTCCATCCACCTGTGTGTTTAACATCCAAAACTTTAACGTTTACACGGTGACAGGATTTAATCTGTTCTGCTCAGCTCATACTCCAGAGCCTGGCACCAATACCTAAAGTGATCTGGAGATATGAGGCTGCTTGTGAGTGCTAAAGGTCATCACTACATCCTGAAATGTGCTGGGCTGAAATCTTCAGTGTCAGGATATTGAGAGATACAGGAGCACTGGGAGACATCTTAAAATATGATTTATTGCTCTTCTTCTACAATCTCATGTAGGGTGAGAACATCTTCAACCACATAAGCCAGGAGTCTGTGGTCGGTGGTCATCAGTGGTTAAAAGATCTATATCTACAAGGTCTTTTAAAGGTTTATCAGCCAATAAACTACTGACACAAATATTGTTTCTACTTTCACACCAATATTTAATTAATTTGTATCACATGCCTTTGCCACAATGCCGATTTTCTTAACCAATCACATAATGACACAAAAACCTACTTGCTACACCTTAAAACTTTTTACTATTTCTGTAATTACTTCTAAAGCTACACTTTAAAGCTTTAAAACTTTCCACTACCTAGCTTAATATGTTTCTGCTTAAAGTACAAACCCACATTCTTGCTTATGGTCTCTCAATCAAGAAGCTTTTTCCAAGGTCTCAGGTTGAACCCTGCATTCATTTCTGTGCTTGGGCCGGCATGCACAAGGTTTTGAGAATTTTCTGTGCCTGGATTTCCCACACTTTGGTTCAACATGAAATTGCACAACAAAGATGCTGGAGGTGCATCTGTGTTGGGCGTGGGTGTGTGGTGTATTTACAGAACCCAGCACCCCGACCTCCTCCTTCACCAACCCCCTGAATTTAAGGGAAGAGTTGGTCAGAGGCACCCGGGAGTGTTAGCTACCCATAATCTTCAAGCACCTTCAAACCCTGTATCTTTTTCCAGGATCTAGTCCTCAGTGGTTTGTGATTTTTTCAAAATACTGAGAAAAAGAAGGAAATAAGTGCTACTGAAAAATACATATCTGTTAAGCACAGCAAGAAGAGCACACAGTAGAAGGTGCAGGAGGACAAAAATAAAGTGTTCATGCTTACAATCTCTTAAAAAAAAAGAAGCACAAAACAGCTAAAGTAACACCTAACCCCAAACCATCACGACTATTTAGAGTTCCAGGAATTCTGCTTTTGATAAAAGAGTGAAGGACAGGAACCAAAATTGCCAAAGTTTGAAGTAATTCATGAGTGTCTGGAGTTTCAGCCTTTATTCAGTCCCATTTTTTAAACCTAATAAAAGAAGTTGGATTTTAGCTGGAGAGCTGAATTACAGCTTCCTTCCAGGAAAGCAAAAGTGGTAATCAGGTAGATCGTTTTGTCACTGATAAAGCTGTGAACCCTTGGCACAAAGACTCTCTGTAAGACACTCAGGCTCTTTCCCTGCCTCAGGTCAAAGGCTGTGCAGCCTGATGCTCATCAGTTACTTCACCTCCATGTGCTCCATTCTTCCAGTTGTGATAATGGGAATGATGGGATGCCCGTGTGGTATTCACATGCTTTATGTTTTATGTATGGGAAGAGTTGTCTGGTTTTTACTTCCTTACTGGGGTAAAAGAGGTTGATTTTTTCCTTTCAGGAAAAATACAGGTTTTCAAAGTGACAGATGGCCTTGCTATTGTCAATTGTCAGAGGCTTTTGATCAGCAGTGAAGCAGAAAAAAAAGTATAATGGATTTTATCAGGTGTGCTCTAAAAAGCCTCAGCAGAGTAAGACTTTTTGATCAAAAGCACAAAGCAAAATATCACTTTTTTTTTGGACTGCACATGTGACTCCTCATAGACATGAAAAATATGGGCTGTTCTGCAAAATGAACTTCATCTTTTCAAGAGGGGCACAGATTTGCGGGTTGTGCTTTTTATTGAAGAATAAAAAATGTCAATCAAAAAAAATTCACTGAAAAAATGCTTCCTTGTCAAGGAAAAACACCTGACTCAGTCATTCCTGCAAATATTCATAGAATCATGGAATGGGTTGGGTTGGAAGGGACCTTCAAGATCACCACATTCCCACCTCATGCCATGGGCAGGGACACCTTCAACTATCCCAGGTTGTTCCAAGCCCCGTCCAACCTGGCCTTGGACACTTCCAGGGATTCAGGGGCAGCCACAGCTTCTCTGGGCACCCTGTGCCAGGGCCTCCCCACCCTCACAGGCAAGGATATCTTTCTAATCTCTAATCTAATCCTATTCACTTTCTGTTTAAAACCATTAAAGCCATTAACTTTTTTTTTTTTTTCCTTTGCTTTGAGTTTTCCA
This sequence comes from Aegithalos caudatus, assembly GCA_013389925.1. Lineage (NCBI taxonomy): Eukaryota > Metazoa > Chordata > Aves > Passeriformes > Aegithalidae > Aegithalos > Aegithalos caudatus. Next base: position 504,562 of record WEIU01020879.1, on the reverse strand, counting down.
ACACAGTTATCATACATGATGCTGGTGCCTGGCATGAGGCTGCCATGACCCCCCAAAATCCCAGCGCAGGAGATCAGGTTTGTTGGGTATTTCCTACCATGCACAAATTCAGTGTACAAGCAGAGTATCAGAAGGAGAAAAACTCACAGGAAATATTTATTCCCTGACACACACTGTGGAGAGAAAGGATCTATTCTCTCTCAGATGAAAGATTAATGCATACATGACCCTAAAAGTGGCATTCAGAGCATCTTTGCTGGCCAGGCCTGTTTGCCCCTTCATCCTGTTGGTATGCCATCTTCCAGTTCTTTGTTTCTTCCCTGATGTTTTTATTATCTCCTCATGCCCATTTTTTTTCAGTCCTGGCTCAAAAAATTAACTTCTCTCACATGGATTTAACACACAGACTTCCTCACACAGTCAAAATTATGTTCCCATCATCTTCTGCACCAAACTGGGCCACATGGGATCACATAGATATTACCATGGGCTGTGGGTTACAAGGCTTCTGGAAGAGAATGGATTTGGGGAGTTTATCCAGACTTGACACAGCTCTAACTGAAAAAAAAAAAAAAAAAAAAAAAAGTTTCAGAATTTACTACATATTGGAAGAAGAAGATGACTGGTATTCCTCAAGCCTTACAATATTTAGGTTACCAGAACCTACAGGAAATGGACTTCAGAACATTAAAATTAAGTTGCACAAGCAGTTCATCAGAAGAAAACACATTTGAAAGCGAGGATCTTAATCATCTTTCAAGAACTACAACACAAAATGAAACCACCAAAAAAACCCCACAATAGATCAAAAAGAAGAGGGCATTAGTAATTCACAAAAAGCCAGTTCACTTCCCACTGATCTGAAAAATTACATCAATAGAATTTACAATCAAAATAATCCAGGATGGTGTACCAGAAAAGCAACGACCAGCATTTGATTTGATCTGATTCCTAGCATGGGTGTGCTCATAAATAAATGCAGAAGTGGTGGCATAAATCTCTCATGAATGTCAAAACCAGGATTGTTAGCACCCAAACCTGACCATAAAATATGCAGGGTGCCTGACATCTCAGTAGAACCTCTTCAGTGCAGCAAGTGAGGAGCAAAAAAACCTCCTTACAATCAAGAATTAATTCAGTTTTAGGAAGAAATTCTTCCTCTTGAGGGTGGTGAGGTTGCCCAGAGGAGCATTTTACTCACCAAAAACCAGAATTCAGAGGAAATTGCCTAAACAATAGCTAAACTTCAAGAGAATGACTGAGGACTCACAAAATAAAAGATCACAAGCATTAAATGAACCCTGTTTCAAGATTAATATATCCCCTATTTTGTTTAGGAACTCCTGAGAAGCACAGCAGTTATTCTGCTATTCTTTCTTGACTCATACATTCTTTTCTTGTTTAGTTTTGGTTCTGTTTTGTTTTGGTTTTTTTTGTGAAGTAATTTATTTGCATGACACCAAATATTATGTGTGTATAGAGAACATCTCAGTATCATTTTCTTCAGGCAGTGAATGAAGAAGATTCATCTTCTGTGGGTCTGGAACAAAACTGAAATATGAAAGAAATTATGAGGAACTAAAACAAAAAAAAATCAAAAGGGTAAAAATAAAGGTTTTATGCTCAGCTTTTTAAAACCCCTGTGGTTTAACTGGCTGGATAATACAGGGAGTTGCTCTATGCTCCTGCCTGTAAGTAGATTCTGAAGGAAAAACTACCACCCTGGAGTTCCTTGTTACAATTTCTCTGCCAAAACTTGCTTATCCATAGCTGAATCAGCAGAGATAACAGCTCCACTGTTGCTCCAGTGATGATTTTGATATCTTAGCTCAAAGCTGCCTCCTGAGGAATTCATTTGTGGCTGACTGATTCTTGGGTTAGAGTGGAATGCTGCCCTCTGATAAGCAGCCTACAGTGTAAAAAAAAAAAAAACAAAAACCAAAAACCAAAAACCAAAAACCAAAACAAAACAAAAAAAAAAAAAAAAAAAAAAAAAAAAAAAAAAAAAAAAAAAAAAAAAAAAAAAAAAAAAAAAAAAAAAAAAAAAAAAAAAAAAAAAAAAAAAACCAAAAAAAAAACCAAAAAAAAAAAACCTCTGGGAAAAGGTGAGAGTTTTGTGTTTTAAAAGAGTGGTGGAAAAGAACGAATGAAAAAATGTGGGATTTTAATAAATTTATTTGGATAAATTTAGCCATATTGCACTAGAGAGGTCACCATCATAGAATCATGAAACAGCTTGCGTAGGAAGGGGCCTTATTTGGTTCACCTGGACAAGAATTTACAGTCAGTGGTGATCTGGCCTGTGATATTGATGGTTTTACAAGAAATACCTAAAATCAGACTAATCATAACCTGAAATGCTTGTTCTGCTAATGGAACAATTGAAGTCCAGGTGGCTGCACTGCAGCTGAAAATTTTTACTCTGTGGTGATCTGAAGGAAGATGAATCTCAGCCTTAATGTGCTGATTGAGTAATACAGCAGGAAGGCACTTCCCACCCTGAGCAGCCCAGGGAAGTGGTTTTCCCAGGCTGTCAGGGGGGATAATGAACCTCAGTACGGTGATGAATACCATAAGATCTGCAGGGTCCAGCCTGTTCAGATTTGTGTCTATAAATAAGTGTCTTGTAAATCAAAAAGGTTTCTTAAATGGAAGAAAATAATACAGAAACAAAATATATAAGCCGTGCACAGTGTAAGGAGATCTTACACCTGCTATAACACCTAGAGAATGCCCTTGATTCTATTGTTCTGTCCTTTTTTCTACTCAATGTTCAAGGATGGTTCTATTTGAAAACTTCCAATAGGAAACCCCACAGGGTTTGATGGACAGAGGAAAGGTCCAACAGGTGTTTCTCTCTTGGCACTCAGCCAATTACAGAGGGACATGTACAGAACCTTCCAGATGAATTTCCTAATAAGTAAAGCAGTAAACTGAAACCCTTTCCTTATCTAGAAACACCTTCCCAAGTATGGGAAGTGCATTACTACACCTCAGGACGTTGCCCTGCTGAAGAGGCTCACTCAGGGATGGCTGTGCACAGTCCCTGGCATTTGTGTGCTCGGGTGATAAATGGGAGCTGTGAGCTTTGGTGAGGGAAATATCTCAGCTCCAGCTGTGCTGCTCAGCTACAGAGATGGAGCAGCTCATCTGCTCCCAGGGACTTCTTCATTCTCTCAGAAATACCAGAGAGACAAAAACAGGCTGCACCAGGAATAGTCTTGTTAGCTTTGGGGATTTCTTGCCACAGTCTGGAGGATTCAGGAGTAAGAGCACATGGGAAGTGTGAGTGAAGGACAATAAAACAATGCACAGTGAATTTTATTTGCTAATATCTAGTATCTATAATCTTATATAATACATAATATATAATATAAAATATAAAATAGAAAATAATATATAATATATAATAATATATAATATACAATGTATTATACATTATACATTAAAATTGTATATTCTACATTCTACATTATATTATAGATGTTATAGATGTTATAGATGTCATAGATGTTATATATATATTTACTTGCTAATATGACTCTAACTCTAACCCCTTCACACAAATTCCAAGTATGGATTCAGTGAGTGAATCTGCACCAAACCCAAAGTCTTTCTTGTGATTAACTGATTTCCAAACAAGATCTTCCCCTCTGAGTGTCTCACTCCCGCCTCTGGCCTCCAGCACCCAGCATAGAAATTGTTCTTTGCCTCAAAATCTGTCTGCTTTGGTGCTTAAAATGACACGCGCAGATAGAAAATCTGCACAATTCTTGTGGATGTGTCATTTAATTCAGCCCTGTCTCCAAAGACAGAATTCAGCCTGGTTCTGGAGAAATTGTGGAAGGTGGTTCTTGGAGATAATGGTCTTGAATGTCAACCTCTTGTCTAACCTAAATATTCCAAGAATACAACAGGAAAATTCAGGAGGAAAATTTGAAAACTCACATCACTTGTGAGCCCCAGAATGAAAGAGCTTCATGGAGAGAGTTGAAATACTTGGTGAAATTTGAATTCTTTTATAATTCATCATATATTCACATGGGAAATTCATATCTATTTGCCCTCCCACAAATGGGATTCCCTGCAATATATTTGTTTCAACTTCTTTTACTTGTCTCCCTTTTCTGATCCCCACAAGAACCTCAAATACCAACAATCTGGAGGTTCTTTTAGCCAGAAACAAAGATTCAGGAGTAAAAACCCCACTCAATTCATAGTCAGGCACATAAATCAAAAAACTTGGAGACAAATCTCTTTGAAAAATCAGAGAGACAGAAACTTGATTTTCACCCAGTGTTGTTTTTCATTTTGGAAATGTAAAGGCTATTAAAATGTTGTCCAGATCTGAAATAAGCCATTAGCAAAGTACACATGCCCTCCAAACACTTGCTGGGTTAACAATTATCTGAGCTGAGAAAAAGAGGTTGAATTCAGAGATTTACAAATTTGGATAAACTTCAGGTAAAAGTGAACTTCCATAATCCAAACTATTTCATGGCTCATCTGCAGTGCTGGTATAGCTAGGTTATGTTTGCTTCTGAAAATTTGTTCTCTTCAGTGCTGGCTTTCACTGCACTGGATTTCTCAATCTCTTTCAAACCTAACATATTTTTCTTGTCTGTGCCTCAGCATCTAAATACATGTTTCCTTTTCAGCTGCCACATTTCAATTCCACATCCAAATTCAGAGTCTGTTGTTTCCATTTAACCTTTCTGCTTGGACACTGAAGATCTCTGTCCTGCAGTTCCTTCCTGTGAGTAAACAGCAGCACAAAATAAAGGTCAGGTCAGTGACATAGGCTTCTCTGCTCCTCAGAGAGCAGTGTGGTCTGATGGAGATTCCCCTTGGGATGATAGATCCACTTGAGGTGTAGTGCTGGAGAGGCTGGAATCAGCAGCTCTTTCTGAATTATTGATACCCATCATGTTTCTCCCTGGAAGGAACATTATTCACATGTGCAGAAAGGCTGAGCTGGCCATCAGCTCCTCAGGGATGCAGCATTTATCCCAAAGGCAAGAAGCAGGATCAATGCCCTGGGAAGCTGAGCCTGTGAGAGCAGTAAATTCATCACCCTTGCCTGTGTTCTCATGTGGATGCACAGTTTGTGCCATCGGCTCTCCCCAGCACAGCAAGGACCTGGAGCTGCTGGACCCAGGCCAGAGGAACCACCAGGATGATCAGGGGGATGGAGCAGCTATGCTGGGAGGAAAGGTTGAGGGAATTGGGGTTATTCAGCCTGGAAAAGAGAAGCTTTGGGGTGACCTCATTGTGGCCTTTCATTGCCTAAAAAGGAGCCTGGAAGGAAGAGGGAGAGTTTACAAGAGCATGGAGTGACAGGACAAAGGGAAATGGCTTTGAACTGACAGAGTTAGGTGGAATATTAGGAAGGAATTCTTCCCTGTGAGGGTGGTGAAGCCCTGGCACAGGATGCCCAGAGAAGCTGTGGCTGCCCCTGGATCCCTGGAAGTGTCCAAGTCCAGGTTGGATGGGGCTTGGAGCACCCTTGGGACAGTGGAAGTTGTCCTTGCCCATGGCATGAGGTTGGAATGTGGTGATCTTTAAGGTCCCTCCCAAGTCCTGTCATTCCATGATTCTGTGACTCTTCTATGATTCTATGTTTCCATGATTCTGTGATTCTGTGAGTCCATGATCACACCTCTCAGAAATTCTTCAGGGAAATTCTGTCAGCACGCCAATAATAAGTGGACTCTGCACGGGGCTCCATCACATCAGAATGTTCCTCCTGTCCTGTAATACAAGGTAGAAGAGGAAAAAAATTATCAGTAGGACCATGCTTTTGTCTGTCTATACTTATTCTATTACCAGCTGTGATGTCAGCCTTGCCTAAACATAATAGAATCAAGGAATCACAGAATATCCTGAGCTGGAAGGGACCCACAAGGATCATTGAGACCAACTCCTGGCCCTGCACAGGAAAACCTGAAAAATCCCACCCAGTGCCTGACAGAGTTGTCCATGTGCTTCTTGATCTCTGCAGGGCTTGGTGCTGTGACCACCTGCCTTGGGAGATTTTTCAGGGCCCAACCACCCTCTGGGTGAAGAACCTTTTCCTAATATCCCACCTAAACCTTCCCTGACAGGGTTTAATGCTGTGTGGAATTTATGGATGAATACAGACAGATTTCTGACCTTCACTATTAATTTTCACCCTCTCCTGAATTTTCTAATTGGATCTTTATTGTCACTTCTTCACTATTTCATTTATAGATATTTCACCTTTCACTTTTTCTATTCCCCTCCATGGTACAAGNTTTTTTTTTTTTTTTTTTTTTTTTTTTTTTTTTTTTTTTTTTTTTTTTTTTTTTTTTTTTTTTTTTTTATTGTTTCATATTTTTCCCTCTGTTTGGTCCAGATGGAGAATTTCATAGCAATACTAAATGACACAGGAAGCAGTTTGTGCCTGATTGACTCAGTCTTTGAGTAACAGGAGCCGTACTGGGAATCTTCACTTCAGTGCATAATTGTGGTAATCCAAAGGCATTCTCAGCAATGTGTATTTCCTTGTGTATGAAACACACTTGAAGCTGTTGATTGATGCACTTAGAACTGCTTCATGCACCATCTGTATCCATCTGTGCCTGCTTGAACACTGTTTAAAAACCTCACTCCATCACCAGTACATTAGAGAGAAGCAGTATTTCAGTTAATAGAGTGTATTAATAAAGCTCAAACGATATCTCACTTCATTCAGCCCTATCAAATACATTCATTGGGTGATCAGTTTAAAATTAGAGAAGTCTCACTTAACACGTGTTAATGCCTCAAGCTCCAACTCTCATCATTCTCACTGAAATTACTGCACAGAACAACAGACTTGTTTTGGAAGAAATCAAGCAGCAGCAGTTGATGCTTCATGATTAAAAACTGAAAGCATTTTTAGAAAGAAATGTTTAGAAGTTCTCTCCCCCTTTTATATACCTTTTTAGCTCTAACATGAAATTTGACCAAAACTTGAAAGTTGTCTCAAAAATTTATCCTGAAACATTCTTCAGACCAAACCCTTTTAACCCAGGCCTTCTCATTTACATATTAATTTGCATCTCTCAGAACATACCAGGGATGCTTTATTTCACTAATTATCAGTTCTTTGCCATTGAACATCAATATCTGGGATTTTGATAGGAATTTAATGGCCTTAAAATCGTTACAAATACAAAATGATTTTAAATATAGCCCCCCTTAATAGCAATCCTCAGAAGCTCTCTGGGATCTCACACAGATTCAGGGAATCATAAAGTCACAGAGCTATAGAATCATGGAATTATAGAACCACAGAGTCACAGAGTTAAAGAATCATAGAAACACTGAGTCACAGAGTTAAATAATCTTAGAATCATAGAATCATGAAATCATAGAATCACTGAGTCACAGAGTTAAATAATCATAGAATCATGGAATCATAGAATCACTGAGTCACAGAGTTAAATAATCTTAGAATCATAGAATCATGGAATCATAGAGCCACAGAGTTACAGAATCACAGAGTCATAGAATCATGGAATCATGGAATTATAGAATCACAGATTCACAGAGTCACAGAGTCATAGAATCACTGAGTTATAGAATCATGGAATTATAGTACTGAGACACTAGAACAGTTTCCTGGAGATATTTTGGCTGCCTCATCCCTGGAAGTTTTCCTGGCCAGGATGGACAGGGCTTGGAGCAATCTGGTCTAGTAGAAAGTGTCCCTGCCCATGGCAGGGGTAGAACTGGATGATTTTTAAGATCCCTTCCAACCCAAACCATTCCCTGATTTTATGGTTTTGCCATCCATCAACCCTACATGGATATCTGGGTACCTCTGAGCATCTTGAACGACACCAGAGGACTTTCTGAGGACAACAGAATCGAGTCCCTTGTGAGAATGTCTAATGCTTACCTCAACACACATCTCTCTGAGGAGCTGAATCACTCTCTGAAGCCCTCAGACAGCAAAAGGCAGCTCTGTCCTGACTGTGGGGGCAGTGCAGGAGCCTGGTTTGCTCCCAGAGCTGCACGAGGATGCCCAGCACTGATGTCTCACTCCATCAATTGACTTTCATCTAAGGAGACAAAGGTGAGAGGCAGTGAACATGACTCAGAGCTTCATGTCATTAAGTCCAGCAAAAGTTGTTTATCTGCACATTTTAAATGATGGACTCATTTTAGTGAGTCTTAATTCCAGGTAAAATTCCATAACCAAAATTTTAAATATATATATATA
>WEIU01020879.1:485168-496255 GCA_013389925.1 Aegithalos caudatus | reverse complement strand
TATATATATATATTCCATCTATAGATATAATGGGATTATCACTAGACAGGATTTTTTGCCTTCCCAGACATAAGCTAGGGATGGCTCTAGCTGAATATTTCAGAGGGATTCCTCAGATGTGTATTTCATTAACTGCAGAATGTCACCCCTTAGTCCTGAATCTGGGTTTTTTTCCTTGACACATGAAGCTCTCCATCCACCCTGCACTGCATTTCTCTGTTCACAGAGCTGCTCCCTGCTCAGGAGAGCTCATTTCCCAACAACCCAAATTACTGTCATCCTCCTTTTACTTGACATTAAATTACAAGACAAGCAGAACTAGCTGTACTTAGGCCTGCCGCGCTGATCTGCAACAGATTTAACAGCTGCATTTTTGCTTGCTGTTCAGTGCAGCAGTACAGAAAACAGCTGTGGTGCTTTTTAGTTTAGGGGAAAAAAAAAAAAGCTTTCATTGGCTATTTTATCCTAAAGGATCCTATATAAAACATTTTTAAAAAATCCTGTCTGAAGCAAAATGCTCTTTGGAAATCAAGCCATACAGGCAGCATCTCTCATGTACAACCTTAATCATCAGATTTTTTTTTTTGGGGGGGGGTGGATTTTGCTTTCTTTTTTGATTATAATAATCTTGAGGAAACTGATTAACCCAAAGTAAGTGATTACAGTCAGAATATGCTTAAAGGGAGGGAAAATGAAGAGGTATGAAGCATTTTTGTTAGTCTTCAATTTAAAAAAAAAACAACAACAAAAAAAACCTCCTTAATTCTGTTAACTTTTGCTCATCTTTAAGAGGGAAAGAAGTAACATTTTATACAGATGATATAATGATATAATTATTTCTATACATGTGTTTACATGCATTCAGTCCCAGGCTGAACTGTCCTCATCCTGCTGACTTTCAAAAGGTCAGCACATCTCTGGAACTGAGATAATCTGTGTACAAAAACAGACTTAAAGGTTTTTTTTTTTCTCAACAGGAGATGGAGCCTGAAGTTGAATCTGTGGTTCTGCTCAGACACAGAGCAACATCCCTGACCTCTGTGTGCCTCTGCCTTTGCCTCTGTCTCTGGGTTAATCAGGGCTTTAATATCATCTATGCCACACTATTTTAATGCATTCAAACAATTCCATGGGAGTAGAGTCCAGGCATTTCCTCAGGGGGCAGGGAGTAGGAGCTGGCTCTGTTTTTAATTACAGTAATTTAGTTCATTACCCATTGCTGTCTTTTGAGCACACACAGGGTAGGAAGGCAACATGACCCCCTGGGAGAGGAAAGGTCCAGAAGTCTGATGTCTGAGATGATTTTGTTCCTAATCTGCTTCAGAAAAAAAAAAGGCTCTTCACCTCTGACATCCTTTATCTTGTCATCTCATTTCAAGTTGTTTTAGTATCAAAACAAGATTTGTCCTTCACTGTATTTCTATATAATACTTGAAATTATGTGTTTCCCATCTGAGCTGGAATATCCATAAAGTGCTAAAATAGAATACCAGGTTATGATTTCCTACCATGGTAGGGGTCTCTCCACTTAATTGCCCAATTCTGGTATTTACATATTAATTTCCCATATAAGGACCCATTATTTCCAGAAAGAAACTCACTCTTTTGGAAATTAAAGTTTTAATTGGGTTTCTTCTGGGACACATCAGGTGGATTTTTTTCTCCAAGGATGTCTAGGGCCTGAAGATTACCCCTCCCTATGGGATGAGTGGTGAGCTAAAACGGCTTTAAACCCCCTCAGGGAGTGGTGAAGTTCCAGATTGAAGCCTTTTAAAATCCTACTGGGCATCCAAATTCCTCTTTCCCGTTGTGGTGGGTTCTTCAGGGATGTGAATGCAGAGGTGGTTTCTGTGAGGAGCTGCCAGGAGCTGCCAGGAGCTTCCCCTGTGTCCCACAGAGCCAATCCCAGCCATGAGAGGTTCTCAATTGACTTCAGCAGCTCCCAGCAGCTGCAGTGCAGGGATCTATGAACAGTTTGCAATCAGGAGGAGATAAACCCTTTGAAGCATGGTTCCTCTGATGCATCAGCAGTGTCTATCCTTCTGACGACTTGATCTGCTCCCAGTAAAACTTATTTCTCTCTTCTGATGTTAAGGAGAGTCTCAGCTGAAGAAGTTTACATTGCAGATGTCTATAAATGGTCAGGCACCAGCCAGTATTTACAATCTGGATGTTCACCAACTGATTCAGTCTGAAACATGAGGCTTCCTGGCTCTTCAAGTCCATCTTATGAAATTAGAGCTACATGTAAAGGGTATTGCTTGTAGTCAGGCAAGGGAAACTGAACAAAGCAACTTGTGCTCCTGCAGCTGCCTTTGGGGAATTTTGTGATGACATTTCTGAAAGGCATATCAGACACTCACCTTTCTGGAGGTTTTGCCAGCCTTAAATAATCTCAGCCCCCCTGAATTACTGAATTTCAGCCTTTCTTCACCCACCAGCTCCTCCGTATCTCCAGTGCACCCACACACGCACATCCATCTCTCACTGCATACACATAAATGAATAGGATTTTAATATGAGCAGGGGAAAGTACTCTAAAACCAAATAAGATTATGTTACAGGAATTAAATCAGATTACATCTCAGCTCCCCAAGTTGATGGGAGAATGGAGGGATGGACTGTATTAATTAAAAAAAAGATGATGTTTAGACATGCATTCCTGTCCATGTAAAAGCTGGGAGCAGCCATTTGCTGAGGTGACTGCTGAGCTTGGAAGGGGAGGTGCATCACTGACAGGTGAAAAATGCTCTCCTTTGGGCTTGGCTTGCAGAGAGAAGCTGCTGCCACAGCACTGGGGTGGTGGAATGTCTTTTCTAGAGCACTTTTTGCTATGTTTTCTGGACCGTTTTTGCTATGCTGAGGGGTTTGCTGCAGACCGGGGTTTTAGATTGTGTTCTCACCACCCCAAGGTGGCTTTACTGGAGCCTGGTGCTAGCAGATTGCTTCCAGCACTCTCAGATTTTACCTTGTAATAGGAGAAAAACTCTAATGCACAGGTCAGACAGACTCTCTGACTGCCCATTGCTATGCATGGGTACTGAGGTAAATTTGCAGAGGAATAATAATCTCTAATCCTCCAAACCCTTCACCCTGATATCTCTCCAGCCTCCTCAATAAAGAAAAAATCATGCAAATTTTGTTTGTCAGAACAAAAATATGATGGGCCTCCAGCCTCCTGGTGCTGCAGCAAACCTGGATCTGGCAAAGGAAAATCAAAGCAGAGAGGGAAAGAGGGGACTTTTTACCAAGAATCCTCCCTCAAATCAGCCTGAAAGCACATTTAGCTGCTTGTAGCGTTTCCTTTTGACAAAGAAAAAAGTAATAATCATCCCCAGCTGTGACCCTAGCAATAAACACATTCCTATTGTCGTTCTCAGGCCATAAACCCACAGTTTCTCTGCTGGAAACAAGGGCTCATTCAGGTGCCAAGCATGAAGGGCTGTTATTTGTACAAAAACTGCACTTTTAGGGGAAGTTCACAATCACCCTGAGGAGTCTGTGTGCTTTCAAGCAGTGTGAATCCACCGTTCCCAGCAGTCTGCACATCATCTGGTTTGTGTTGACTTCTCTGCAGCCACAGAAGACACAGAGTTTGAAATACTGTTGTGTTCTTCCAATTCAATTTACCATCTTCTGCCTTAGATGGCTCACCTGCTGTGGACCTAATTCAGCTTCCAGTTATACAAGAGTAAACCAGCAGGAAAAGCTCTCCCCAACCCTGAGTTATATTGGAGGGAGGAAGAAAAAAAGCTGTACAGGTTCCCTTTGTTACAGGGACTGTACAACACCACCAATCCTCATAAGATCTAAAGAAAAGGGTTCCAAGAAACCAGGACAATAAAACATTTTTTTTCTTTGATTTCAGCAAAAAAATATTGACCTCCTGAGCCCTAAAGGGGACTTACACCGTGGTTTATGGAAATTTATTAGGTATTTCATTATTCAGTCCTTTTAATTTTGAAGAATAATAATCATTATTATGATAATGCTGTTGTGACCCAGAAAGTCAGTTGGTCTTAGAGAACAAATAATAGTCTGAAAAAACCCAAGAATTGTCTGAAAGGATATGATTTATCTGAAAGAACTGTGTAGATGTCTGTGCCTTGGTTGTTTCTCTGAACTGTTTCAGAATCACTGGGAAGTAAGGATTTGTTGGGGATGATTAATCTCATGTTGAAGTAAGTGTCTGCAATAAGTCAAAGGAATCATCTGTTTCTCTGTGTTACTCATAGCAAGAAATTCAGCTCCTGCTGAGCCATATTCATCAACAATGCAGATATCTCACTTTATAGGAGGTATTTAATCATGGGGTCAGACTGTAAGGTTATACTTTTACAGAGGGAAAAATAATTTATGTGTGGAGGGAAGATTTCTAAGCCTTTAAATTCAGGATCTCACAGGTGTTGTGCTGCTGTGTAGCAGCAGTATTTGCTCATCTTGAAAGTTTTTATGGGGTGATGGGAATGGACACAGTGAACAAGAAAGTGACTCAGAAAACTGAGTTTTATCCATCCCTGCTTACTATGAAAATCACCCTTTAAATTTTTGCTCATGCTGTGGCCAGTAATTTTTCCATCCAGGTAAATCTGCATGTCTTTATGAGGCAAAATCACAATTTCACTGGATTTCTGCATCTCTGGAGGCTGACTGGAAGTCAAGATTCACATTGAGCTGCAAGCAGCTTATGTGCAGTTCACTTACAGATATATCCTAGCATCCAAATCCTATTAGAAACTCCCAAATTCAGTATTTTCCATGCTTCTCAGGGGTTGCCCTGGCTTTCTTCTCTCTATGAGAAGTGTTGAAAATCCAGAGGAGTGAAAATTATATTTTCTTTCCTCGTTGTCCATGCGATCCCTACAGATCCCTGCCCTTTGCTCTGTGCTTGACTCTAAGGAAGAGCACACAGCCCTTAAGCTTTAAGCACACTGTCAAAAATCATTATATCTTCCAGACAGGAAAGACAATTTGGTGAAAAAAATATAAAGGAAAAAGACCATATTCTTGGAGTATATTTCAAGATGCTTTATCCTTAGGATTCAGAGGTGCCATATAATGCATTAATAAAAGAAGAATACATTGTGGGTTGTTTTGTTGTGAGGTTTTTTTCCTTTATTGATGTTTTTCTCTACTTGTTACTACAGCCCTGCATATCTGTTCAGCAGTAATTAGAGACAGGTTTTGCGTGGATTGCTTTGTCTGTCCTCTCTCTGTGGAACCTGGGGAGTGATCAGGATGCAAAGCAGAGAGAACAGGAGATGGCTGGAATAGCACCTTTCCTCCTTGTCTTTGTTTAGGAAGACAGGTGTCTGCCAGGAAATCTGGAGCTTTCCTTGGAATGGAGAATGTAAACCTCCTCCCTTTGAATTATCATCATTTTGAAATTAAGGGGATCTCAGGCAAAGATAGGGGAATAGGAATAANAGGGTGGAGTTTCCTCTGAAGGTCCAGTGGTGCTGAGATGGGTCTGGTTTTCCCCTGGGAATCCAGTGCACACAGGCTGTGCTGCTGTTGTGAATCTCAGGTTTTATCCAGGTGGGAATGCTGGGCTCCTCCCCCTGGGTGGAGCATCTCCCCCTGGAATGATGGAATTGTATCAGGCATGCAGTGAGCCTGGATGGCCCATGGACAGCAGATACCCCCTGGAGGGAGGTAAAGAAAGCACCTTCCCAATTGGTTTCAACAGCTGGAAATAGAATACAAACTTTTGGTTACATCTTGCATTGCAACCCAAGACACTCCTGAATACCCCTCTGCACATTCTCTGTGGTCAACATGGAAATGTTCTCCACCTCCTATCCACAGGAAAGACTTTTGTGAGCTGCTCTGCAGCTTTCACTGCTCCATCCACCACCCCATGGCTCCTGACCCTGCCACAGCCCTCGTTCAGAAGAGGGAAGAGATCTCCTGGGTTTGCTCTGGAAAATAAAGCTGCTGGAGCCAGTGGCACATACTGGTCACCTGATTTTCCCTTGGGAAGGACCGGAACACGATAACCCTGTCTTGGAATGTGGTGTAAAAGCAGCAGGGTTGAGGGAAGCAGTGGCCCACCAGGAACACTTTACAGTCCTCAGGAGCAGTGGTTGTGCTCTCTTTTATATCTGAGTAGGCTGGGTTTCAATTAAAGGGTCTAAACCCCTGAGGATCAATATCAGAATCTCATTATGTCACACAGAGTGGCAGCATCTTTGTTTGTTACTCCTGAAGGACTCCACAACTCCAGAGAATATTCCCTCAGCCCCTAAAGTCCATTTTGTAAATCTCCATCAACACCTTCTAAACCCTCCTACACAGCAGCTCCTTTTCCATGCCCTGCTGCCCCAAACTTTTCTGCTTCAAGCAGTGAAGTTGGAACAACACCTGTCTGTGTGTCCTGCGCTTTTAACAGGGATGATGGCAGACACATCGTCCTTCCCTACAAACCCTCCTTCATCCTTCCCTTGCCCTGCTCAGTGTGTGCAGTTCATTATCTTCTCTGAGACTCTCTTTAATTCCAGTGGAGGATAAAAGCTGGCTGTAACAATGCAGCAAATCCCCATAAAGGCAGGAAAAGAAAGAGAGAGAGATTCCAGCTTCATACTGGGTGACAAATCAGTCAATTCTTGGCTGCCAGCTGATAGGATTATCCTAAATAGGCTTTGTGAGGCTTGGGTTTTATGCACACACACTCGTCCAAATTAAGTGATAATGTTTTTGATGCTTGAATTAAATAATAATGTGAGGATATCAGGCACTGATCGCTTCAAACAACAAAAAATACCAATCTGGTATTTCATTAATCATTGAAATGAGCCCCGTGAAAACAGCAGTTCCTCAGCTTTTATGAACTGGCATTTCTCCACTGAAATCAGCAGCATTGGATTAATTTTCTGCTGTGGGGAATTTGACCCATTATGTTTTTTATTATTGTTAAATGTTACACTAAGGCTGGCACCGCATTGAGGCTTTGCAGGGAAAGATGTACATAAAATTATCATAATGATGGACTTAACCATGAATTTTCCTTTTTAGTGGTGTTTCAGGTAATTTTTAACATTATTCTTTCAAAAATGGGACATACCTTGGACAGGCAGAGGTGCAAAGCACATCATGCTGTCAAAAGAAAGATATTCTATAATTTCATGAGTCTGTGGTATGTGACATGACAGAAATTCTCTTATGCACCCACACATTTCAGGCAAAGGCAAAATTCCCCCTGTGTTTTTCAGCCCAGCTGTGAAGCAGAGAATGATTTTACATGCAGAGGCCTCCACTATAACCAAACTCTTAAAGAGCAAAGAATAATTTTCTATTCAGGATTCAGTTTTGGGTTCTAATTATCACAATTTGGCAAGTTAACTAAGTTGTTGTAATGGCCCATATGCACCACATCAGCCTACAGGAAACATTAATGCCTGAAAGCTGAACTCTTTTTATGGATGCTTGGCCTTTTCACAAGTGCTAAGTGAAATATATTAAAATTATCTCAGTGAGTTTAAGTTACAAGACAGTTCATTACATGTGCCACATGGCTGACAGAGTGCATCTCATCAGCAGCCATTGCTCAGGTGATGATATCACTTTAATTGGCTCATTAATTTGAAACTTCAGCTGGTACATTGCAAGTCGAATTTTCCTTGCCTGATGGAGGTGCACAGACTTTCCAAACTGCAAGTAGCAATTCCTGCCAGCACAGGAGGGGAAATTTGTTCTGCTGTTAATTCAGGAGTTTCTGTTCCCTGCACAGCCAGGCACTGCCTGCCTCAGCTCCTGTCAGGCTCTTCATCCCAACAAGCTGTCACCACTGGCTCTGTCTTGTGAGCCAAAAGGATTCAATCTGCTCCTCCACACCAACCTCTGTAACAGCCCAAAACCATCCCACGGCTCATTTTATCCACCCAGTGACTGGTCTCCAACCAATCTTGATTGAAAGATGTTCTCCATGAAGATTTTACTAATGATCCCTGTCACTCTGCTTTGTTATATGTTCTCATTTCTGTTTTGATTTGTCCAGCTTTAATTTCCTCTTAGTCTCTTCTGTTTTCCCATTCTTTGCCAAACTGTAAGGATGCCAGAGTCAGAATTAGGAGTTCTATAACTACTTAGATATCAGACACAAAGGGATAACAGGGCTCATTATTTAGTTCCTTCCCTTTTAGTGTTTTAAAAAGTTATTAAGGCATAAAATTTTACTGCACTGACTGTCGGTCCTTTTATCATTTTGTACTATTAAAAAAGCTGCAAAAATCTCTCAGTTAATTCAGAACACCCATGAATTAGCACTGCCAACCCACTCTGTTTTATTTGGCACCCTGACACACTAGACTGTTGGGTCTGTTATAAATTCAATTATGCCAAGCACCCACTGGTCTCCTGAGCAAGGGGATATCCTGGTGCTGGTGTTCCACATTGATGGAGTGCAGTACAAGGTATTGTCACACTGTTTGGAGCTGCCCAAACCCTCAAGTTTAACCTGGGTGATGTTGTGTCTGTGCTAATTAATCCTGTTTCTCTGTGGAACTAATTAGCTAGGGTGCTGTGGTGTGGTGGTTGAGTTATCATATCAAGTTTGGTTCTGTCTTGATCTCCTCCAGCTTAGGGATCTCTGTGCCTTCCTTGAAATCATGATGTACACACAGAGCTGAACATGAGGAGTGTTCCACTGGAGAAAACCCTGGATAGACATTAAAAAATGCATCAACCACAAGCATTAATGATGGTATAAGGGACTGTTCACTCATCATGCACAGGAAAAGCTTTTTATCCCAAGATCTTAGAAATGTTACCCAAACCCCACATCCAAATCAGTGTCAAAACCAGACTGTACCACAAAAAAACCCTCAAACCAAAAAAACTGAAAATAAGTCACGTAACCAGAAAGAGAAGAGCTGACAGAAGATCAGGGAAGTGAAGCTCTCCACATCAGTCCTGAGTTTGGATCATTGATTGCAGTCATGGCTAATTACCTGAAGACCATTAAGGACAATTGTCTGGATGTGGTTTCCTCAGTTCTTTACCTCCACACAGCAGAAGGACATGAAATTTACCAGCTTCACAATCCTGACATTTGGTAGAAATTTGTTACCTATTGATGTGCAAGAACATCTTGCTCCCAGTTTAAAGAGAAAGGGGTGTAAAATATGTAAAGTCATTATGTAAGGCTCTGAACCTGCTTCCAAACTGAGGAAAATACTCACAATGGGCTGTCAGTAAGTGACAGGAAAAGAAAGGACCATTGAAAGGACCTTAGAAAGAACCAAAAAATCTTTGCTTTTTTGGAAGCTCCCTGTTCTGCCAGCACCCAAAATACAGAAACGGACGCTGCAAGCTTCAAAACTTCAGGAGATCTGAAGGGATGATTTGTTTGCCCAAAGAATCCTTGCAAACCACCTGACATGCACCTATCACTCAGAAGTGACAACATTTCTGACAGCTGCACAAATCCAGTTCACACCTCCAGTGTGAACACCATTTTCAGCTGCTGCCCAGGCCCAGGAATCTGTTGAAAGGTGTATTTGGCAAATGGAAATGATCTGCTGTGACCTCGTTTGGTTTTGAGAACTTACCAATGTCATACTAGACTGAAAGAAGTTCCCTGATAAGGCTTGGGTTAAGAAGGTCATCTTGGAGCACTCTACACATGGACAAAAACACAACTCCCATGAAGTAAAATGCAAAATACTTGAGCTGGTTGGAGTAGTCACATCTCTGTAAGAGGTTGTTTCTTTGTGGGTGCTCTTTGGGGTACATTCTGATGGCAAGACAACTTTTAATTGATGTTTGGAGAGGAATCTGGGATGATTTGCTTGATGACTTGCCGGGATGACTCATGTCCAGCAGGAAACAAGGCAGTGATAAACTCAAATGAGGCTGTGGGAGGCAACATGCTAAAAGCTCATTATAAGCATCATTCTTCTAACCAGTTTTATGATGCAGAACAGATTCCAGGTTATTGCAATCATTTTACAGTGAAGGGCAGATAAGGACTAGGGTGGGACGTGCTCTCAGGCAACATCCTCTTCTCTTTGTAGAAAATTTGGAGAGTAATTTTTAAAGGAATCTGGACTCAGAGCAATCTGGTTCTCCTCTACACCTGGCATGCTCTGGAAACTTTGGAAGGAATTCTTCTACTTGTTTGAAGATGCTGCATGAAGTGTCAGTGTGAATGTGATTTACAGAGAGATGAAATACAGACAAGCTATTGTGAAAAGGTCCAGGAGGAGTCCAACTCCATGACCACTCTGTGAAGGAAAGGTTCCTAAGAATCCCTGTATTTAGTTCCCTGTCTTTCGCACTGATGAAGAGCTGTAGTGGGTTGACCTTGTCTGGATGCCAGGTGGCCAGAACTTTATATAAAAGCTAAGAAAAATGAGGAGGAAGTGGAATATTCCTGATGATGAGCTTTGTCTTCTGAAACAACACACTCTGTGTCCTGGGAAGAGATTGGATATTCTCCATCTGCTGATGGGAAGCAGATAACATATATTTCATTTTCCTTTGGACCACACACAGCCTTTGCTTTTGCTTTGTTAAACAGCCTTCCTCTTGACCCAAAAGGATTTTTCCATCCTATTTTCTCCCTCTCTGTTCTGCTGAGGAGTGATGGAGTGGTTTGGTGGGCACCTGGTATCCAGAATTGCCAACCCACCGTGGTTTTTTCTTTGGTTTAATTTCCCCTGGGATAAACCACAGCCCCATCCATCTTTGCCCTTGCACTGTGCAGTTTGGTCCCTGATTAAGGGAGGTCTGAGTCACACTACCTCTTATTTGAGAGTCAAAGGAAAAAATGCTTATAAGGTGTGATTTACAGAACATATATTGTGCATCTCCTCGGAGTTTAGATCAGTAATGAGAAACTAAATTCAACTCCTTGATCATGGATGGACAGGAGCTACTTCTGCTGGAAAATAAAAACCCTCATTATAGCAGATAAATCTCATCTATGTTCTTTGGAATTCTGTCTTCATGCCGCTATAAAATATGGACTGCCTGAGTCGGGATACAAGAAAGATCTCTATTTTTGCATAACCAATTGAGTTGACTCACATCTTATTAATTTATTTTCCATTCCTGTTGTTTCCATATATAATATAAGGAAAATTTTA
>WEIU01020879.1:430769-455307 GCA_013389925.1 Aegithalos caudatus | reverse complement strand
AAAAAAAAAAAAAAAAAAAAAAAACCCACAAAAAAACCACCTGACTCTGCAATGTAGTTTGAAATACTAGATTTAGTGTGGAAAATGCTTTTTTTAAGCAAAAAAGGAACTGGAAATTCAGGATAGGATTTCCCTGGATGGTCAAGACACATAAAATGAAGACTGTAGATTAATGAACTTCTCAGTGCCTCTCAGTGCATTAGGTGTTTATTCAAAGAAGATTTAATCAATTAAACTAAATAGAGCCCAGAGAGCATAAATTTCCAGGGACAGGAGTGTGAATTCAGCACCTTTCTTGAGATCCTGGGAAAGGCAAGTAAGCAGCAACACTGCAGGGGATTAAATCTCACAGTCACTACAGTAAATCCATTAAAAACACCACAGAAACTCTTCAGGACACCAACTGATTCCCATTTTGTGTTAGTTTGGAAATTAATGCTTTGAGATCTTTTCCTTATCATTTTTCTAGGTCTGATTATAAAGAATTTAGTGATAGAGCTGATTTGTTTATGTCCTTGTCACCAACATCCTTAGAACTCCCAGATTATTTCTGTGCCTACACCTCCATCTAAATGTTCTCCAGGCCTGGCATCATGAATATATTTCCAAGTATAAAAATGAGATTGACAAAACAATTTTCTCTGGAACAGGCAATATGAATTTTGATCCTACTCAATATTAAAGACATAATTGTATTTATCATTACCCATGAGGCATCTGAATAATGCTGACAAAATGCAGAAAATATAGGAAGGAATAGATTCAAGGGAAAAAAAAAAAAAAAAAAAAAAAAAAAAAAAAAAAAAAAAAAAAAAAAAAAAAAGAAGAACAAATGAGGAATAAAGAGGAGTGACTACTTTTGTAAACAGCAGATGCATGAATGTGAGGAAAGAGTTTAATATTTAAGGAATTGAATGGCAAATTGTGGCTAAGTAAGGAAAAAAACCCTGTGTTGTGAGGGATGTGGATACCCATATCCAGCATCCCAGTTCATCCCTGGATAATGTGTTTATCTCTTGGCCTTCTCTGAACTCCCCCAGCCTGTGAGCATTTAATGCCTTTTGCTCTGCGAGCTTTTGAAGCTGGATCATGCAAACATTCATTTAAGCTCTGGTCAATAGTGCTGCAGCAGTTTATTGACAAAGCAAGGTCTGGGTTCAGAGCCTGGGTCACCCAACAGTTTGCAGCATTGCAGTGAGTTAATCCAGCTGGTGATTTCAGGATTTAAAGTGCAGGTGATGCAAATCTGCCAGGAATTACTGCAGAAGCTGTCCAGCTCCTTGTGGTCATCTTTGCCTGGGAGGAAAAATAAAATACCAGCACTTTTGGCTGGCTGAAGACAGAGGTTTTCCTCTTTCTTATTTTTAAAAAGCTTTATTTCCGTGGTGTTTGGGGTCTTTTTACATTTGTATGCACTGAAACACACTGTGAAATCCACAAAACAGCCTTTTCATGCATCTACTCCACTTGAAATCACCTTGAAGCAACAAATCCTTGCTGTTAACTGATTCAAAATACATTGTTTTTGAAATTCAGCACCCCGTGCTTCTCTATCACTCGTGTCCCCAACATCTACAGAACAACTTTTATGTGCTCCCTGCTGAAAAATTGCAGGAAAAAGCCCATAATATTTCAGTGCTTCTCTTGGCTCCAGTTTGCCTGGGAATTAATAGTGAGAAATAAAAAAAAAAAAGTTTAAAAAAATAAAATATAAAAATTACAACAATTATTCAGAGTGAAAAAGAAGGGAAAGAGATTAAATCTGATTTCTGGAATTATTCTTTGTCCCAAAATTTGACCTTCTTTATTTAAATTCAATAAAGATCTATTTTTTCCCCAGTCTGCACATCCTGATTGCTTCATTCTTCATGACAGCATCTCTTTCCTCATGGACTGAAAACAAAACAAAGAGCTGATGCTTAGGGACCTGACTTAGTGAGGGACATGGCAGTGCTGGGTTAGTGGTTGCACTCTGTGATCTTAGAGGGCTTTGCCAACCTGAATGGATTCAAAGTGTTTTCACTTTATTTTTTTGTTAATTTGGACTTTTTCTTCAATTACATTTGCAGTTTAGAAAAGAGAAGAGGAGCAAAAAATCCAAAGAGAAAAGCAAATATTAATAAGAGCATAAAATAAAAGCAAACCCATTTGAATAAGAACCTGATGCAAAAACAAGGACTTTATTCTTGTTGCTGAAGTGTTTCTCACCAGCCAAGGAAGAAGCAGGTGAGCACTTGGAGGGCTCTTATAGAAGTCAAGAGAAATCTGACTCATAAATAAACATTCCTGTGCCTTCCATCTCTGCACACATTACAGCTCCCTTGCAATTAGAGAAATTCAGGATTAATCGGCTTAGATCTCATGTTGGACATCATTTTGAGCTGTGCCAGGTGGGCTGTAGGAGAAAGTTATCCATGCCCATCTCCTCCCCTTCCCTTTTCCACCTATGTTTCTGCAGCCAGGCAGAGGGATTGGCTCAGCTGAAAAACCCACACCAGATTAATCAGTTTCCAGCTGATAAAGCCTCTGATCTGCTCCTTTGTGCACCCATGTGGATCCCAGAAGACAAAAGCTTCGTGTAGAGCTCCAGCTTTCCGTGGGCTGGAGTGGCTGCACACCCACAGCTCCAGAATTGCTTTTGTCTGTTCTGGGGAAATGCTGCTGCACGTCAGGGTTTCATACCTGCAGAGGATATTAAATAGTAGGTGTTGCAGAAGAACAAATTGTTTCAAAAATGAAAGCTCATTTTGGGCTTCATTTCCTTCTTATTCCCTGCAGAGGATATATGATAGGATTGTCCTGCAAGATGTAAATATGGAATTTCTGACCTGAAATCCTGAAAATATTGCCTTGCCCAGTGCTCAGTGTATTCCTAGCATGCCTCAGAATGAGAGGTTAGGTGTTTTCAGAGGTGATTAAATCTCAGTAGCTACCAATTGCTTGATATAAAGCCTCATTTATGTCAGTGGATTGGTTAGTTATCATTACAGAAGTGATGAAACTATTCCAAGTTTAAAAACAAACAAACAAAAACACTAAGAAAAATCAAAACAAGGAATGAGAAAATGTATAAAAAGTATTTGTTTGTTTTCATGTTTAATTGATCATCAGTGGGTTTTATACACATACCTCAACCTCTACTTTCCCCTTCTTTCATATTTTTCTAAAAATAAAAGTATTTAAATTTTTGAGTCACACTTTCTGAACTCCCTCTCATCCAAATTTTTCCTTCCTTGTTCCTTCATCTGAAAAGCATGAACTGGTCATTTATACTCTTCTTTACTAATCTTCGCCCTGTTTAACCTATGATCCTACTTTGACTTCAAGCTTTATTTTCATGTCTTAACCCTCGCTGAAGGTTCCCCCAGTAAGAGATATTTTCTCCTGTATTTTCCATTTCATTTCACACCTCAGTCTAAGTCTCAGCAGCCAGTGGAGGAAAAAATTCCCCACTCCTGTGGAAAGAGGGGACACCTGGAGAAATGAGTGGGGAAAGCCTCATTAACCCATTTTCTCATTTCAGTTCTATCACATTTCAGAGAAAAATCTGTTACCTAATCTGTCACATATCAACTGGTTTGACAAACAAGAGGGAAGGAATTACTCTGCCCTTGGAGCTGCTCAGTGATCCTGAGTTAGAAGGTATCAGATCCACTGTTTTCTTCTCAAATTATTGTGTAATTTTTAACCTTTTCCTTCTAGTTCGGCCCATTAGGAATGTCACGGCTTCTTCCTAGCTGCAGCATTGGTAATGAAGTTTTTCAGCTCATAATGACTGCTCATCCTGTGCTGATGTAACAATAAAGCTTCCTAAAACTCTCCTGATTGCTCAAATAGTCAGTTACTGAATAGCTGAAAATAGCTTAGGTGCCCTCTGAAACCTCCTTTTATCTGCACATTTGTTTTCTCCTCTCTCTGTCCAAAAACTGGTATTACAGTGATTTCTTTTTCCTTCTCTGGTCTGCTCCCAGAAGGCATATTTCCTAAATTAGAGCTATCGAGTGTTTTACAGTCTGGATCATTTTTTGGGTTAGAAAATCCCAGATTGCAGGGGTTTGTCACAAGTACTAAAGTTGGTGACATTTTATTGCAGTAAGATGAAATTTTCTTACTGTCAGACATTTTGAAGCCGTGTTGTGACACCAGTACAGAATTTCCTGTATCATCCCTGGTGTCAGTTACGTTTGCTAATCTGACTGGATCAGTCTGCAAATCTAAAAGAATATTTGTGATTCTCTTACAAAGATGGTGTGAATGTTGTGCCTGAAACTACTCCTGTTTTGTCTTTTTATTTTGCTCTTAAGAATCTTTTAATTAAAAAAAAAGGTATTTTCCACTCCCCACAAATTCTTCACTCAATATTACTGAAGTCATTAAATTCAGTTGTAAAAATATTGCCCCAAAACTGACAAGAATGAACATAAATATTACACTGAGGTTTGGATCAGGCCTTTCTTTCAGTACTGCCCAAACTTATTCTATAATGAATGTGCTGAAACCCAGAAACACAAACAAGTACTGATGCTGGATAAAGCTGAACCTGCTACAGTCAGCCAGATGATGCAGGAATAGGAACTCATTATTTCACAGAAACAGACCTTTAAACGCTGCTCAGTTTGTCTTTTCTCGCACTGAAGCCCTAACCAGTATGGTATTACTCTTTAAAATCCCTATCTTTTGTGAAATTCCTCTTTGCTGCTGGCTATTTTAATCCCAGCTTTAACAAGCTACTCATCCTGAACATCACTGGTATTTAAAGGCAAACAGAAATGCAGGTTTATTTAGTGGAACTGTGCACATCTGCAAAGTAGGAAAACTTTTTGCTTTGTTCTCAGGGGCAACATAAGCTTTCAGGGAAGGTAAAAATAGGCAGGAGAAAGGAGATAAAATCATTTTGCTTCCAAATGTACTTGGACAAATATCAAATGTAAAATATCTGACTATAATAAAAAGCTGGTTAAATTCCATTCTAGAAAAATGTCTTTATTTGTAAAATAGTGCCAGTCAAAGAGCCTTTTTGTGAAATGACACAGCTCAAAAAGTGTTTGGACAATGCTCTCAGGAACAGGGAAGGATTTTTGGGGTGTCTGTGCAGGGCCAGGGTTTGGTCTCAATGATCCTTGTGGGATCCAAATCAGGACATTCTGTGATTCCATGATCCCAGTGGATTGTGAGTGACTCCCTACTTCCCACTGGATAGTAATGCTGTCCTGAGATCTGTGTCTCATTTTCAGCTGACTACCAGATCTGGTCAGGACATAGAGGATATTTTACCCTTTACTGTGTAGGGGGAAAAAAAAGTCTTTAAATGGGTCCAGGATCAAAATCTGAATTTTTCTGTGTGGACACACAAGTTGTTGATTTGTGTCCCAATAAAAAGAGCAGGAATATCAGGCTCTGAAAAATTCCTAAAACACCCTTAATCTCGAAAAAGTATTTGAGTCTAAAAAGATATATTCTTCAAAAATATGGAAATTCAGAAGAGGAGAGATTTCAGCAAGCTTGAGCTCTCCTCTGAAATGACTTAGTGTTAGTCCCACAAGAAGATTTGATTTAACCAATGTGGGTTTCATGACCCACAATGCTGTAAACCAGCATTTATTGATCACATTTTGAGTGTGACTCCTTGTGGAAATCAGAATGGAAAGGTAACAGGAAGAAAAGAGTCACTGCACCTTCCAGCTCTTCCCTGATGTCCCCAAACTCCTGGGGCATCCTTGCCCTTTGATAGCAGGAACTGGCTCTGAAATTCCTCACAGAATTTCTTTAAGAAAGGTTTGGACAAGGAATTCTTAAATATAAAATCATTCAGGCGATCATAAACTCACACTAGACCTTAAAAGATTGAGAAATCAGCAATATCAGCATGAAATAACCCCACAGTTACAGTTCTGCTTCTCCATCTCTATTCATGAGTCACTGGTAACTGAATACCTGCACTTCTTTGTGTTCAGTGAAGAAAAGGACTCAAACTTCCAAAAATTTTTTCTCAATAATCCCGATTTAAGTATAAAAAATTTAATTTAAGTGCTTAATTTAAGATCTGAAGCTCAAGAACTTGTTTAGCTATGGTTGGATAAAATTTTGCTTGATGAGGCTGCAATTTGGTCTCGTACAAATACAAATATAGTTAAAAGGGAGAAATTATAATCGAAAAAGAAGGTACTTTTTATTTCCTATACAATACACACAAATTCCACATGGCAATGAAATAAGCCATGAAAACAATGCAGAATGAATGCAACTTATTTCTAGAGCCCCAACTCTAAATTAATATCATTTCAGTTAAAGGGGAATTTTTCACTCACTTTTCCCCCCATTTCCCCAGTTCATAAATGAGTTGATATTTTTAAAACAGCTTTGAAATTATTTTAATGATTCGAGGTTGTATCCAAACAGCGACTGCAGGAATTTTACCATGAAGTAGGCACTACCCGCTTCATTTGTGGGATGAGGTGGAAGGAGGAGATCAAAGCTGAGCTTTAATTATTCCAAGGAATGCTGTTTGTGCATATTTTCCCTTTGCCTTTGAAGAAAAGCAGCAAAGAGTGATTTTCAGGAGCCTGAATTTCTGCTGCTCCTGCTAGTTCAGTAAATAGTAGGAATTCAAAGCAAAAATCAGAACTTGTCATTTACCCTTTCAGCCTCTTCACAAAGTTGTTTCCTGGAACATAGATGAAATTCAAAAACTTCTGATTTTAGTAATTTTTCCTGCTACAATGATAAAAGAGTCTGATCTGAGGCAACATAAGTGCATTGGAAAGGACTGAGGGATTCACTCCTCCAGCCTGGCTGAATTATTAACACACCCTTCCAAATCTCTAGGAGGAGTCCTGAGACTCCTGTGTGGAAAATATCAATGTTTGGTGCATTTTAAATATCCTGTTAGGCAGAGAGGAAGTTAAAAGAAAAGTGGAAAAGAAATAACAGAAGTTTGATGTCTACCTACAGAATTCCAAAGCCCATTCCTGTGGAAGGCACCTGCAAGGGAAGCACAGCAATGGCAGGGATTTCATTCAGGAGCAGTCCTGGTTATTAATGTTCTTATTTTCAGGAGAAAGAATTTCACATTTGGTTAAAATGTTTATATGAGGTACTGGTGCTCTGGCCTGACTCTTTTTCTTATCACCTGTGAGATGGGCAGATGGGAACGATGTGTTGGCATCTAGGAGAAAACAGAAAATCAGTTTTTTTATATCACAAAGTGCACAAAAAAGACAAGAACATCTAGAAAATAAATATATACACTTATTGGAGCAATGAATATAAAATTTAGCGTATAAATGACCTTAGAGGAAAGAAAGAATTAGGCACACGGAGTTGAAAGCAATATGAAATAATTTATTTTTTTTTATTTACACACAACTATTAAAACTTGGCTTCATAGTAAAAAAATACTGCATCTTTCCCTGCTTTTATTACTTTGAGGTAAATTACCTGGAGAAAAAAATCAAACCAAAATTCTGAGTTTTTTAAATGTGCACAGACAGCTGGTTGCATTTTCTTGCCCAGAACAGTGGCTGTAATATTAACAGGGTGGTTCAAACTGAAACAGACAAAGGCTCAGACTCAGGCAGTTCTATCCCACATTTAATCAGGGTTTGTTTTGTGTGTGGGGGTGAGGATGGTGGTGTCAGATTCCTCCTCAGAAACGCTGATTTAATCAAAACAACATAAAAGAGAATAATTCATTATGAGCAGCTTTCAGTGGGGAAAAATCAAGAGATGAAGGTGGGGTAAAGCTTGGACAGAGTAAGGACAAAATTGGTGAAGCCCGGGATATTTAGATCACCTTCTAAATAGGTTGAACCTGTAGAATTCACTTCTCCTGACTTGAGGTGTCTGCAATGGAATCCAGATACATAAAAACACATTTCTTAGCTCATGATTCATGCAGCATATTTAAATTCCTGCCTTTGCAGGGATGAATCAGGCCCCGAGTCTCAGTGACTCTCCTGATGACACCTGCAAAGGGAACCTGTGTTGGATAACTCAGATGCTGACACGTGCAGTTAAACCAACCATCCATCCTAAGGGTATGGAATGGGATCATCAGCTAAAGGTTGCTTGTTTGAATTCAGCCTTCTGCTTTGCAAATTCTCCTCCTGACTCCACAAGAAGTTTCTTCCCAGTTCTTTATGAGGAATTGAACCCACCAGTTACTGCAATGCCTTGTTCAGGTGGTGAGCACCAAGTCCAACAGGAGCCAGCAGTGCATCCTGGAGCTCTACCCCTGGTCTGAATCAAGGAAAGGGATGCCAGCAGATCAAGGGATGTGATGTTTCCCCTCTAATGAGGACATGTCTGCAGTTTTATGTTGAGGTTTGGGCTCCCCAGAGCAAGAGACACGTGGACATCCTGGAGAGAGATCAGTCAAGGGTCACAAAAGTGATTAAGGGACTGCAGCACTCTCCTTTGCAGAGAGAATGAGAGCTGGGACTGTTTGGCCTGGAGAAGAAAAGACTCAGGGGGGATTTATTGATGTATAAAACTATCTGATGTGAGAACAAATCCAGACTCTGTTCAGTGAATCAAGACCAGAGGCTATGGGACCAAACTGGGACACAAGAGTTTCCTCTGAACCTGAGGGAACATTTCTTCACTGTGAGGGTGATGGAACACAGGAATAGATTGCCCTGATAGTTTGTGGAGGGAGGGAGTTTCCTCCCTCTTTGTAAATATTTAAAACCTTTCTGGACACAGCCCTGGGCCATGTCCTGGATGGTCTGGTTTGAGGGGGTTGCACCAGAGGACCTCCAGATTTCATTTCCATCATCAGCCATTATTCTGTGACTGTGTAAAAGGAAAATAATGGGAAATCAGGTAAATCCTCCTTTTATAACCAGAATTTAAAACTGAATGTGTCAAGGAGATGGAAAAACTGACCTCAGACAAGAACTGGAGGCAGCAGAAATGTACCAAGGCAGCCTGGCATCCAAACCACTCCAAAATTTGCCACCCAGGCATAACAGCAAATGGGGACTGAAAGAGGAGCTGGTCAGGCCAGGTGGGCTCAGCACGTGGGCAAATCACTTTGAGCTCTGTCTTAGGTTACAATGCAAGATGCAAACAAAAGTGTATTCTATTACCATCTGTTAAAATCAGCTGGGGCAGAGTTCTTTATCCCTTGCAGGACCCATCCCTCATAACCCCCATGTTCTTTATCCCTTCCAGGACCCACCCTCCCTCCAGGGGATATCTGCTGTCCATGGGCCAGCCAGGCTCACTGCAGGGCTGATACAATTCCATCATCCCAGGGGGAGATGCTCCACCCAGGGGGAGGAGCCCAGCATTCCCACCTGGATAAAACCTGAGATTCACAACAGCAGCACAGCCTGTGTGCACTGGATTCCCAGAGGAAGGTTTAGATCAATCTCAGCACCACTGGACCTTCAGAGGAAACTCCACCCTAGTACAGGATCATTGCTCCATCAGAACCACATCTGTCACTGCAGGAGGACTGGATTGGGCTGCTGCCAACACCCTGACCAACAGGGGGTCAGGTTGTGTTCTGACTCTGTCAGTGTTTTCTTTTTTGTTTGTTTTATTGTACTACTACATTTTCATTTTAATATTCATAGCAAAGAACTGTTATTCCTGTTTCTATATCTTTTCTGAAAACCACTTAATTTCAAAATTGTAATAATTTGGAGGGAGGGGGTATATAATCTCTGTTTCAAGGGAGGCTCCTGCCTTCCTTAGCAGACACCTGTCTTTCCAAACCAGGACAAGCTGCTACACCAACCTAGAGACATGACATAGTGCTGTGAAATTGTGGTGGGGATTGCTTAAAATTTTGGGATGTTAATAATCATGGAAAAGGTAGTGAGACCTAAAGGGAAGAAGTTTCCTCAGTTCTCAGCCTCAACTCCAGCATTTTACCTCTTGAACTTTTCTCTTTACTCTGGAATTCTCTTTCCATGGAAAAAGAAGACGAAGGAATCTCATGGCTGTGCTAAGACTGTTGAAAGTACATCCTCTCTAGGAGGTTTCCTCTGCTGACCCTTTCTTCACATGCAATCATTTCCTCATTCCTGGGATCAATAAACTCACATTTATCTTCAGAGGAGAATATCTCTACTGATGAAAGTCACCACTTGTTAAGAAGAAGAATTTTTTTTTTTTTTTTTTTTTTTCCAGGGAATGATTCTCTCAAGGCAGAAAGATTTAATCAGGAAAAAAATCTAGGGTTTTTTTTATCTTGTTTTGATCTGAAACTCTCTGAATCCCTTTGTCTTATTCCAAGCAGATGTCTTCTACCACTGCTCATAACTTCTTTTTTTCCAAAGGTAATAATAATAAAAAGTCACTCTATTTTGAATTTTTAAAAGTAACCTATATTTCCAACTCTTCTCCTGCACACCACCAGATTTTTAACATTTGTTTCCCCAGACAAAAGCTAAGTCCTGAGCTGGGAAGGCAGTACGCAAGACTTGTGTACCTAGGTCTGAGCTAGTCAAGCCTTGAATTACCTTCTGTTTAGAAAAATCTTAAAAAATCTGTCTGAAAAATCAGGGTATAGAATTTAAATAAAGGGCAGAGGAGTTACTGGAAGTTCACAAGGTCATAGTCAGTTAAGTGGAAATATACTCTTGTTTAGTAAGATCTTAGGTCTGAACCCTAATGAAATTAATCAAACGGTTTAAAGTTAAGTATTTGTTTTGCTTCAGGAAAAAAAAACCTATTAAAAATCTTTATAAATAAGCTATTGCTTTTTCCTTCACCAACCAGCTGACACACATGAAAGGTTGCATTTCTTGTCATCTAATTACAGCACATCAGAGATAACAAAACATTTTTGAGAACTGATCCATAATTTAGTTCGTGTCTTATGAAGCTGTTTCATAAAATGCAGAAATAATCCCCTCTTAAAAATAAAAGAGAAATGACAATGTCTGAGGGGCATTAAATGGAAAAAAAAAAAAGAAAGAAGGGCAATGGGAATGGATAATTGAGGACTTTTGGACGAATGATGGACAATATTTTTAATGCACAAAAAATGTTTTATTAGAAATAAAAGTTGATTCAGTGTCAATTAAAGTGATTAAAGGATTTTTTTTTCCCTTCACCTCTACAGAATGACCATGTATCTGAGGGTCTGTATCAGTGTTTCTTTTCAACTTTTCAGGTCTTGATGGTGAAGATTTCACCTGTTCCTGACTTGTCAGCAGGGAATTGGCTTGGAGAGGCTTGGAGCACGAATCAAAGCGTGGCCAGAGGATGGGACAAGGGATTGCTCAGGGCACTGCTGCATTGCCACCAGCTCTGGCTTTGTTCCTGTCACTCAGGAGGGAGCTGTGTGCAGGGGAAGCTGAATGGGACATGAACAGCAGAGTGTAGAGTGAAGGAGTCCTTCTCCAATTAATTAATTCATCTTTGGATGTAACCCTACACACCCTGCTAATAAAATCATCATAGTCACAGTATCTGAAATGAAAATGGCAAAAAAAGCAAACCAGGGGTTTTGTGTGTGTGTATTTAAGTAGCTGCCTTCCCTCTCAGAGAGGTGTCTGAAATCTGGTTTAATTTCAGGTTTGTTCATATTAACCACAACGGAGGCTCTATCAGATTTTCACAGTGGTGCCAGTGCTTAAGTGAAAAGTGAAAACTGCCAGAATGCTCCTCTTGCTGTTTGTTTCTAATGGAGAGTGAGGAAGCACCATCTGCTTTCTACTATTTTCAGGCACTGCTTGATAGTGAAAAGGCTGTGTCAGCACACAGACCTTGAAGCCTAAGGGATGAGGGTGCTGGAGCTCTGCCTGGGTACTGCTTCCTGAAAAATCAGGGTCTTCTGCATCAACAAGTTGAGCACATGGAGACATAAAATTGTCTGTCACAGTATTGGACCTCCTTCAAAACATGCTCAACTTGGCCACTGACTGCTGTTTGTGACAAGCCAGGAAAAGCACATTTCTCCTGGGGTGGGGATTGATGCCAAATTTATTATGTGGTGAATACTTACTGAAGAAACCATTTAGAATACTCTGAATTTGTATTAACTCAGGCAGTAGTTTCCAGCTGTGTCTGTGCTAATGCATTTCACCATAACCTGACCCCCAGTTAAGTGAGACACTCTCACCTGTACTATTTCATTCCCTAGACTTTCAGGCAGAGTGATTGTACTCAAACTGTTCCTGGGGTAGAGTCCCTGGGCAAGGCTAAAGACTGAACTTTGCCAGGAGTCCCAAATAACCCTGGCCCAAAGGGGAGCGAAGACAGTTACAGCAATTTACCACATCCATCCTAGATTTCCGTGCTTGAATGCTTTCCTTGGCATCTTTGATAACACAGGTACTTCTCATTCTCTGTAATTTCCCTTATTCATATGGGTTATTCATATGACAAATGAATATTTGCTGGTTATTCATATGACAAATTTCCACTTAAAACATGATTTTCTGTGCTGCTCCCCAAGTCTGTGACCTTCATCTCTGATCCCACTCCTTGCTGTTCCATTATCCATTAACCTTTCTTGAGGGTATCTGTGGTGACTCTCCAGTCCCACACTACACTGAATGTGCCTCTGAAAATACATCTTTAGGAACTTTACTTAGTGTGGCAAAACATTTAGTGAAGCAGTTAATTACTGATTTCTCCAAGGCTGATCCCTTTGGAAAATTACTCCATTTGCTAATTCTCCTTTCACAATAACCAATTTCAATCAACCCTTTCTTTCCTTTTCATTCACTGCCTGCGGTTCTCCCAACAACAAACTGACTCAGTGACAATCTGACCTCGTCATTTTTCCTAACAGGAAAACTCACCCATGATTTCTTCCTCACTCCAGTCTGGGTTCTTTGGAGCTACACACTTTGCCTTTCCCACTGGCACCTCTCTAAGGACCTGATGGTGCAATCAATGATTCTCTTTCCTAATAATCCCTCTCCAAACAGTGCGACTACGTTTCCCCCTGCTGACACCTTTCTCCCCCAGTAATCCCATTTCATGCCTCTAGTCTTGATCCTCTGTGAGCTTCACATCATCCTTGCTCCGTGGTATTACACATTTCCTTACCTGTTCACATGTAGATGTTTCTGTAGATGTCATGGCAGGAAGGGAGTCAACAAAATTAGGAAGAAAATATGGAAAATGCAAGTTGAGTTATGGCAGTTCCACTATTGAGGAGTTCAGTTCAGAAGTTCAAAACAGTTTCAGAGTTAAAGGTAAAGAACAGGTTGGAAGGAGATGCTTTCAAGGCCACTCAAATGGGATTTAAACACTTAAGCTCTTTTTCTGGATCACATTAGTTTGACTTGAGAAGTTTTTGGGAACTGGGATGGATTGAATACTTAGGGAACTCCTCTGTTAGAAGATCAGAACTGAATAAATTCTTCCCTGTGAGAGTGGGGTGGCCCTGGCACAGCCCAGAGAAGCTGTCCCTGGATTCCTGGATTCCTGGAAGTGTCCAAGTCCAGGCTGGACAGAGCTTGGAGCAGCCTGGGACAGTGGAAGGTGTCCCTGCCCATGACAGGAGGTGGCACTGGGTGATTTTAAGGTCCCTCCAACCTAAACCATTCTGTAATTCTTTCAATCTATAACTTCACTCATCTCAGGGTTAGTCATTTAGTCTACCCTCATGATCAAACTCCTTCGGAACCAGTGGAAAGGCACAGATTTCCCTTTAGATATTAATTATACTATGGCATGGTTTTGAAAAATCTGTCCCTCCCTCAGATTTCAAAGGAAGTTTACATGACTGGCTTAATTTCCAGTAGCTAAAATCAGATGAGATGAGTCCTCTTTTCCATAGCAGTTCTGTGGTTGCTTTCAGCCATGGAAAACTGGCCTTAGAGGTCAGATTTTGTCTCCCAGTATTAATTATCTAACTTGACTAAGTATTTCAGCAAACCAAACAGATTCGCCATCAAGCACATAAACACCTAAGCTGTGTTTAACATTTTTAATTCCACACAAATGCTAAAGGTAATGCAGGCCATATTTTAAACGGGGAAAAAATAGAGTTTATATTCCTTAGCCACAGCATCACAGTCATCAAATCATTTATACTGAAAAGACCACTAAGATCATCAACATACAGATATTAAAATTTCCTGCAAAAACATGTGACAAAGATGTTGTTGGCCATAAAATGATGTTTGCTGATATGATTTTTATTGCTAATCTACAAAAATGGGAACTTTGTCACTGAGTGAAAATGAGTTTCTAATGTGGAACTGCATTACTGCCTAAGGCTTAGTTATGTGCAATTACTGATAAAATGGAGACGTTTCAGTGACTCAGGCAATGATTTCACACAGTCCTCGTACAACTGAGAGGTTTGGCCACTGATTTCACAGTCCAGTCTAGGAGATACGGGAAATTTTTTCTATTTTTATGGTGAGACTCTGCTTTGACTGAAACTTTCCCATTACTCATCCCTGTAGCATCAAGATACCATGACAGGCAGTCAGGCTGACAGATAAAGTGGTAAGGAAAACAATTTTTTTGGCAAGGTACGTCCTCAGCAAAGCTCAGAAATTTCTTCAGACTAAGAAAGAAAACTTATGAAAGGCTGACAACAGAAACTCTCCCTCAAATCACTGGAAAACAAAAATAAGGATAACCAAGACACTCCTTTAAAGGGAAAAATACCCCAATCAACAAAATCCAAAACCAAATAACCATGCACCTTAAATCGAGAAAGATATCTCTCTAAGTAATTGTTCTCAACACTTTTACTTTGATTTCTCAGTCCCCTATATCTGCTAATAGTTTTAATTATGATTTTCATATATTTTTTCCTACTGTAAAGATGGGCAACTAGAAGGAAAAAGAGCCAAGCCCTGACCAAGGTTATACAAGAAGTCTGTGGCAACTTAGAGAATTAAACAAGGTCCCTTGACTTCTAGGCTAAAAACATGTTTAAAAACAACAGCCAACAATGGAAAAACCTCAAAAAATAAGAAACAATCATAACTTACCCGCCCTCATTATTTTTCTTTTTAACTAGAACCTGAGATGTGAGAAATATTTTTCACCATATGCTGAAGAAAAAGCCCCAAAGCCTCATCTCCCACACCTTCAGAGCAGAGCACCACAAAGTGAACAGCATTTTGGAGAGCCAGCACTCAGATGCAATCACTCAGAAGTTGTGTGCTGTGTTTTCCCTCGCTCCTCAAACACTCAGGCACGTTTTCTGATGACAGCTTTACACCAGTGACAGCTTCTCTGTCAGCAATATGCTGCTTCATGCAGGCAATTTGGCAACCAGAAAGCCCCTTTTACCAGAAACAGGGTGTGAGATGATGTCATTTCTCTACAAAGATATCTTCTCCTAAAGGAGACTATGGCCAGTGAAAATACCTCCCCTAATGAATATATTAGAGCTTTGGTTTGTTTTTCTTTACAGCTGTGCTGTTCAAATCCTGCCTTCTATTTATGCCCACCACAGATAAAGTATTGTAGATCAGCCTTTTGTGACTTTGCTTTGTGTCTTGCAGGATCACAGATTCAGCAGGTTGGAAGAGACCTCCAAGATCATCGAGTCCAACCCAACCCTAACACCTCAACTAAACCATGGCACCAAGTGCCACATCCAGGCTTGTTTTAAACACATCCAGGGATGGTGAATCCAACACTTCCCCAGGCAGACCATTCTAGTACGTTATCACCCTTTCTGTAAAATATCCTAATATCCAGTTATATTTCCCTTGGCACAACTTAAGTGTCTGTGCTCTCCTCCTGTCAGTTGCTGCCTGGAGAAAGAGAGAAGCAAGGCAACATTTTGGATCTGCTCCTTGCTTTGACCCTGAGATTTGGGTTAAAAGGCAGGGTTTGTGTCAGGGGAGATACATCTGACCTGCACAGAGGGATAAAGGCAGGGTTTGTGTCAGAGGAGATACATCTGACCTGCACAGAGGGAGAAAGGCAGGGTTTGTGTCAGGGGAGATACATCTGACCTGCATAGAGGGATAAAGGCAGGGTGGGAGGATGTAAGGATGATGCTGCTCATGCCTTTGGATGAGAACAGCTGGAGGTGTCACAGGCACGACTTGGGAATTTGTTGTAATGTAAATATTGGTCTGAATTAGACCTTCAGCAGGGTGGAGCAAACCCAGGAAATGAGCATTGCAAAAAATCACTTAAACAAGTGGAAATCTTCATTCCGTGATTTGCACTGGGGCTGCTGTGGGAGGCAGAGCTCTGCTCTTGCTCTGAGACACGGGAGGGGGATCAGAGAGAGGCACAGGTGGTTAATGGGGAAGGATTGGGTTGCATTGCACAGGTCAGGTCATTCTCCTCATGGAAAACCAGAAGTGAATGCAAAGCAAGCATCTATTTTTCACAAGGGTGATGAACAAAGAGGGAGAAAAGCTCAGTATGCTGTACTGTACTGCAGGGTTCTGAAATAATCCCTGCTTGAGGCCTTTTGCTATATTTATTGCCAAACCCAGACACTTTAATCCAAAGGGGTTCATGGTCCTGGTGGGCCAATATTTACCAAAAATATTTCTCAAAAGGAGATATGATTTTTTTTTCATGTTTTAACATAAAGACTGGAATTCACTGTTGCCTCTATTCCTCATTTTATACTTGCAATTTATGAGTTGTCATTCAAATTGTGTATTAAATTCTACTTTTAGATTATCCTTATTATTATTATTATTATTATTTTTAATAAGGGTTGCTGTATTACGTTTCAGTTCTATTTAACATCATGGTAGTCTTTAATTTCAATTCAATCCATACTAATTTATCCTTATAATCTGACTGTTATGTATAAACACACAAGTATTTGAACACACAAACTATCCATGAAGATTCAGAAGCACAGAGCGGTTACACATAAAAATGTGGACAAAAATCCATCTGTGTAAACATAAAGAAATGCAGATTAAAAACCAAACTGTAAATTTATTTCTATTTCTTTTTTGAATTTATTCAATTCAAGGCTTGAAAAGAAAGCTGGCATAGAAGACATCAAACACACTGAGATATGTCTAGCACAAGTCAATGTAAATTGTACTGTCAGTGCTGTCTCCTTGCTTACACCACCAATTTGGGAACAATTTTTAGCTTTGATTCAAATGCCTGCTCATTTTGAAAATGACAAATGAGTAGGAAAACATTTGCACTGACATGGGGACATTAGTTTCTTGGAACCCACAGCTACAAAAGCACTGGGTGGTCAAAATTATGAAAAATTGTATTGCATTTTCCCTGGGAGAGATGTATCTGAGACTGCCCAATTTCTTTTTATGCACTGCCACATTTATTACTATAGTAACAACATACAGCTCTCTAATTTGCTTGATTGCAGGCTGGGGATCAGAGACAAAAGCAGATTGGTGAAATTTTCAGTAAGATATGAATCTTTCTGCTTAAAAAATTGTCCGAGAAGGAACATTCAGTTCTCTGCTGTTGCTATACAAAAATGAGGCCATTTTATTTTTTGTCCTCAGTAAGGCCTGATGGAAGAAAAAACAAATTATTTTTGCTTTCTTTTAGCTTTTATTCCTTTGAGTTTTGTCATGGTGAGTATAGAACTTTGAAAAAAAACTTCCCCAACATTCATGCTTTCCATCCACTGTTCTGTTTTGGTGGGGTTTTTTAAATTTCATTTTGAATTGTTTTATTTTATTTTGTCATTGTTTTAACACCAGCAGCTCTAAAATCCAAGATTCCACCTAAATTTGTTTTCTCTTCATACTCCACATGCAAAGAAACAGGAATCTTTTTGTTCCTATAACTGTACAATAATTCAGGGTTAACAGAAGTGAATTTACTTAGTTTTTGCCACATCCTTTGCTCTGTTTTTAGTCTTACAGACAACAAACACCATTTGTATATTTATCCTCCTGCACTTTCCAAAGGGTTGAGAGACCAGGCTTGTGCTGGTAAATTGGAACATCCTGAGTTTGTATTTTCCAAGCAGGGCAGTAATGGCAAATTTTCCTGTGCTCCAGATGCCTCCTGTAGCTACAGACACCCAGAGAAATGCCCAGAGCAGGATTTCTCCCTCTTTTTCTCTCCATACATTTGAAAGCCTCTGTCAGAACTGCAGGAGAAGAACCCACAGGTTCTTAACTTACAACCTGGCTGAAACACAGCCACTTTCACTCTCACTTTAAATCTGAGTGCATTTTTGTCCTTCTGAAGCTCAAACCTGTTTTGCTGAATCTCTACTATTCAGATTCCATAAATCAGAAAGCCATTTTCTATGTTATTTTTTCACTTGAATGCAAAATGTTGATATTCTGGGAATGTAAATCAGACTCTGAATTATATTTTGCTTGAGAAGAAAGTATTTTTGATAGAACAAAAAAGCAGCTCGCTTGCCTGGAGGTGTTATTATGCCTACCAAAAGCAAAAGTGCTCTTAAGTTACCCTTAAAGCAGCATAATATGCACACAGCAGAAAATATAAAGCAGAAATTCTGCAAGTTACTCTCCAGTGTAATTCATTCTCAGGATCCAGCTCCTCCAAAGTCATTATACAGTTGGTAATAGAGTGCTCCAAACCAAACACAGGATATGTTTTCTACAGCCTATTATGGCTGACATCAAAAGAGTCAGGAAAGCAGAGATTTCATACAATTTGAATAAACTAATTTAAATGCACTGCATCTGCCCAATGATCAAAACAACGTGTGGGACTGATAAGGGCTTTTTTTTCTTTTTTAGTTTTCTTTTTCATGCTTTCAAGGGTGATTTATGTTATGATTTCCATCCTAATGGACACAGTTTGTACTTTTTG
The DNA here is from genome assembly GCA_013389925.1 of Aegithalos caudatus. Lineage (NCBI taxonomy): Eukaryota > Metazoa > Chordata > Aves > Passeriformes > Aegithalidae > Aegithalos > Aegithalos caudatus. The sequence goes on along the minus strand of WEIU01020879.1, from coordinate 436,611 downwards.
AAGGAATTCGTAAGAGATTTAAGTGAAAAACAAGGAGAGAAATACCAACATCTACAGGAAAGTGCAGAGGTCATCTAACCTCGTGCTGAGAAATGTATGAAATGAAACTCTGTCAACCAAACTGTCAACAACCTCTGGAAAACTCCTATGGATGTAAAGGCATCATGCCATGGAGAAGAGGATCATAAGTATAAAGTACAGGATCCAGAAAATCAGGGAATCATGAAATGGTTTGGGTTGGAAAAGACCTTAAAAATCATCCTGTTCCATGCTCTTGCCTTGGGCAGGGACACCTGCCACTGTCCCAGGGTGCTCCAAGCCCTGTCCAGCCTGGCCTTGGACACTCCCAGGGATCCAGGGGCAGCCACAGCTTCTCTGGGCACCCTGTGCTAGGGTCTCACCACCTTCACAGGGAAGAATTTCTTCCTAAACTCTAAACCAAGTTTTCCCTCTTCAGTTAGAAGCCATTCCCCTTGTATCCAGTCCCTCTCCAGCTCTTCTGGAGCCCCTTTAGGTCCTGCAAGGGGCTCTGAGCTCTCCCTGGAGCCTTCTCCTCTCCAGGTGAGCATCCCCAGCTCTCCCAGCCTGGCTCCAGAGCAAAGTTCTCCAGCCCTCAAAGGATCCTCATTGCCTCCTCTGGACTCATTCCACCAGCTCCACATCCTTCCCAAGTTGTGATGAACCTGTCACCACCCCAGGCTGTGCTACAAGGACATAATGCACTAAATCCTATACTATAGCCCCATAGGATGATCCCAGTGATATGGATAAGGCCCAAAATTCTCAGAAGCTCAGGAGATGAGGTGAAATCCAGCTTTTATTTGAAAAAGGATTGAAAATAACTTCCCTAGCTTGAAATAAGTTCTTTACTTTTAACCAATTTTGTGTTGGGATTTTTGGGTGGCTGGTTGGTTCTTTTGGGGGTGTATTTACTTTTTTTTTTTTTTTTTTAAGACGAACTATACCCATTAAAAAAGGTAAAAGAGCAGCAGTTTGCATATGCAAAGGGACAGTGGAAGTGTGCAGCTTAATGGATGTTCTGGGGAGGGTTATACCCCCCTTAACTCACAACAGGAGAGAGAAGAAGAGTTCAGGATGTGATAGATGTGTCCTAATTTAATCCTTTAAAAGGCAGAGATCTAATCTTGAGACAGTCACTGCCTTTGACATCCACAGAAGGAAATAAATACTCCCATGGAATCATAAAAATTCATCAGATGAGTGAGCTCTGGAGGAAACTGCTTCCAGTGACAGAAGAGAGCAGAAGGTGACCATTGATGTATTTTTCAGAGAAAAAACAGAGGAAGGAGTTTAATGTCTGTTCCACACCTCTTAAAAAATATATGTATGTTTACTTCCACCAGAATTTCATACAGTGTCCTAAATTACTAGATGTCTGATTGTTTTGTACATGAAGGCAGGACCCAAGGTGAAGCAAAGCTCAGGAAAAAGGTCCCTTCAGATGAATTTTTGAAGATGTTCTTTTAGGAGCAGAAATATCCACTTTTCTCAATAATTACATTAAATATGAACTGGGTTTGGCGCAGAAACAAATTAATAAGTGTGAACCACTCAGAAGAGTTGCTCCTCTAATTTTAATCAGTTTCACATGGGTAGCTGTTAATTTCTTAGTAAAGTGAATAATCCTGTTGGAGAAACACAAATATGTGAGAGTAAACAAGCAGACTAGAACCTTCAGCTGAGAGGGAAGGGGAAGGACTTTTAGAGCATGAAGTAGAGTGAGTGAAAAATAAGCCATATGCCAGCTATTACCCCTTGATAGTTGCTTTGGATACCAAGGAGCATTACTCTGTCTGTTTGTGCAATGTGAGAAGTGGAATTAAGATTTCAGGAGCACAGTTTAATACTCAGGGGAAGCTAATACATATGCATAAGTTAGGAACATTAGTTTTAATAAGGAAATTCATTAGATTACCTAGAAGCTTTTTTTTTTTTTTCAAATCCAAGTGGTACTCTGTTACAAATAAAGTAGTGCTGGCTGATAAGCCCCAAATTATTTAATTTCATCCTACTTTGTTATTTAATGCAATGAGAATATCTGGCTTCCTCAGTGCTTTTCTGAAATGGGGGGGCTAATAATAAACCTGATTTTGCTTGGTTTTTTCATCAAGGAGATCTTTAAAATACTATTGAATTAATTTTTGGGGAGGGACAGATATAGCTGGATATCACTAACTTTTTTTCTACCAAGGGTACGAAGCTTGCTATGCTAATTTACTTTAGGTGAAAATTATGAATATTCCAATACAATTAAGTTGCTGAAGACAAAACTAAATCCTAAAAAGGGGAAGAACTTCAGGCTTGCTCTGCAGCCTCTAAAGCTCCATGTTCAAAAATTGCCTATAGATAAAGCCTCATTTGCAGTATTAATTTAATCAGAAATTAGAGGAATTTAAAAGTACTTATGTACCTGAAGAGGAGCTCGGGCACTCAACTACTTTATGGAGGTCTAGACTGCAACAATTGAATTTACAATTCCAGAGCCTTTAGATAGAGGACCTGAATTTCACCCCTAAAAATAAACATCATATCCTCTGTCCTTCTTTTTCCAATAAGATATTTTCTCTCAGTCTCACTTAAAGGTCTTAAAATTTTAGAGTTTGGACAATTCAATCTCAGCTTATAATGGATAAAGGAAGATAATATTATTGATTGGGGCATTTCCCCTAAAAATTTATCACATTCTATAACATCTGAGGGACAATAATTTAAATAATTGTTGCAAAGAAATGGTTAAACCCACCTTGTCTATTGTGTTTATTTAATAAAATTCTGTGGCTTTTAAAATCACATGGCATTTCCTACTCCAGCTTTTGTCTGTGGAGATTGCTTGAAACCAGACAGCAGAACATTTTAATGTGCAGTCAGAGTCAGAAGTGTAAGGTCTCTCTCTTTCAAAGAAAACAGGGCAACGAATGTGGAGAACCACGCTGGTGACAGACAGTGTGAAAAGGAGCAGGAAGGTATCAAGGTCATTAATTGAGCTCCTTCATTCTTAAAATGAATGCCATGTAACAGCTCTTTGGCAGGAGTTGCTGGGCTGTTTGAAGAGCTGTCTGACAGTAACCAAGAGACCATATTAATTTTCCTGACACCTGAAAGCACTGGACCATCACATGATGACTTCATACTCATTAAAGTCTCTTCTAAAGCACCTTTGATAAGCTGCAGGACATGCATAACAAAGAAGAAATAGACTTGGAGAAATTACTGTTCCTAATTTGTGGGACAGAAGTCTAAATTATCACTTTCTGTAAATCCCTGAAAAGAGGATGTAGAAAGGGGTGGGTCAGCCTCTTCTCCCAGACAACCAGTGACAGAGGGAGGTTCAGGATGGACAACAGATGGAATTTTTTCACCAAAAGGGTTGTTAAGCATTGTAATGTGCTGCCCAGGGAGGTTTGGAGTGACCATCCCTGGAGGTATCCAAGGAAGGCTTGGATGTGGCATTCAGTGACCTGGGCTGGGTGACAAGGGGTGGGATTGGGCACAGCTGGGACTCGATGCTCTTTGAGGGCTTTGTCAACCTCTGTGATTCTGTGAAATTCCATTCCATGATCCTTTTGGAGGCTTTTTTGTTTTCCTGACTGCAACACGAAGATGAGGAAGTGTTTGATATTGCCCTTTAACCAAGAAGTGGTGTCTGACCATGCACAAGCTGCTTTGTCAGGTGTGGTGTGAAGTGAAACCCTCTGGGAAAGGAGACTTTTCCCAATACCCAACCTAAACCTCCACAGAAACTAGGTGAAAATTGAGTTTTCTTTTTTTAAAGGCCAATTTGGCTTCCTTCACAGTTAACAGGAAAAAGAAATTCTTTCAGGATGTGCTTTGTTTTATCTATTTTAAATGTTTATTTGGCAAGGGGTGAGTTGGTCACACAATCCACTGATTGTATTGATTGAATCTCCACTGTCAGAGGGAGTCAAAGGTGCCAGGTCAAACATTAATATTGAAATTATAAATATCTACACTTGCCATGTAATACCCATATTCCACATGGCAAATCAGCCTGTCCTCTTGTTCCTAAACAGCCAACCTTGGGGAAAGCAGCAGGCAGCAACCATCATCAGCCTTCCCACTACCAGAGACAGTTCCTTAAGTGGCTGCACTTCCAGCAGTCAGCTTCCACGAGCAAATAAATGCTTCCTTTGGGACATGCCCACAGCCATGTACACTTGGATGGCACTGAGCAGCCGAGCGTGTAATTCATATTTATGTGCTGTCAGGATTTAAAAACCAATCATTTCTCCCAATCCAGTGAAAAGACATACAGGAAGAAATTTTTTTTTGCTGAAATTATGCAGCAAAATTGAGGAATTTTCTTTTTCTTCTTTTTCTTTTTTATCCAGTAACTAGTGGTGTGATTTGAAATTTGTCTCAGCCAAGGAGAGCTAAAACCACATAAACCTTTCCTAACTACTAGGATGAAGTCTGGTGGGTTCTACAGTTCTCCTGCCAATATTTTTGTTGTTGTTATTTATGCTAATTACCAGTTTCCCTTGCTCAAGAAAGGAATAGGATTTGTGGTTAGCTGATGCACCCAGGAGACAGGGAGCTGCATGTTCACCATGCTCTGATGAATGCATACATTACACATATTAATTGGAAGTGGGACTGAAGCCTTGCTCCCTTTCCTCCAGTAAGTAACTGGCCTCTGGGGCTCAAAATCACATTTACTAATCTCTCTCTCTCTCTCAGTGGTCCAATTCATGCTGAATTATTTCATGCAAAGTGGAGCAGCTTAAGGAGAGAGTGCAAACATCTGCTTCCCACACACCAGACAAGTCCTCAGGAGCTGGGAGCCTTTTGGCTGGAGCATCTTGAGCACACACAGAGGGTTCATCTTTGGGATTATGCCTGGGTTTCTCACCATCAAGGGAGAGGTTCTGCTGGGCAGCCTCCTAGCTAGGGTGGCAGCATTTCCTCCTTGGAAGAAAGGATTTGTCTCTATTTTGGGATTTATTTTTTGTTTGTCGATTTGGGTTTTTTGTATAAACAAAAGGCTAAGTTGCCTCCCAGGTGAAGGGTGGCAGCACTTCCTCCATGGAAGAAAGGATTTGTCTCTATTTTGGGACTTATTTTTTGTTTGTCTGTTTGGTTTTTCTGTATAAACGAAAGGCTAAGTTGTTTAATTCCAGTAGCATACATAACTGTGAATTCCCCACAAAGAGAAAGCAGGTCCTTACAGTTCAGCATAAAACACCAAAATCTTCCAGAGTAGTACAATTCAAGGGACAATCCTGCTGTAGAGTTACTTTTTTGCCCAGCTAGTATTTGCCTATGAGCAGGACTGGCTGTTTTAGTTCTCCTCCTCGTGCAATTCCAGCTTGGATGCCTCTGGATTGTGCTCAACAGCCTGAGGGCACTGTCACAAGCAGCACTGTGGCACATTATCCACCCTCCCACATGTGACACAGAGGGATTTATTAACCCTCACATAAAAAGTGTGTGGCAAATTTCAGGGCTGAACCTGTTTCCTGAATCTTAATGTAATATCTACTGGGCTATGCTTTCTCTGAAGGTTTAAATTCTGAGAATTTTGATAACCAGATGCCTTTCAGTTACATTTTAATGTCTCAGAATTCAGTCATGCACATTTTGCCTGGGTCAAATTCTGATTTATAGTATCAAAGAAAATTATTTTCCATTTTTTGGCTCCTGGATAGGTTTTTCATTTTTTGGCTCCTGGATAGGCAATCCGTAATGTGAAATGTAACTTGACTGTTCTATTTGATTGGTATTGATGGTTCCTTTCCTATTTTGACTGGAAAAGATAATTATTTTCCTAAAACATTTTTCACATGCAATAAAATGGAATTAG
>WEIU01020879.1:379403-429599 GCA_013389925.1 Aegithalos caudatus | reverse complement strand
AAATCAGGGGCAAGGAGAAGAAAACACATGACCAGCAGGTCAAGGGAGGTGATTCTCCATAGGGATGCCACAGAGCTGCTGTAAAGGCTGGAGAGCCTTATTACAACTCACCTCTGAGGGAGAATGAGTGAGGGTTTAGCTAATAGATCCCTTAAATGAATTACAGTAAAACANCTGTAGTTTAAAATACACCTGTCTAAACACAGATATCTACATGTGTGCGAAGCATCTTAGTGCTCATGATGGCCAGGGAAGGTCTGATCAATGCTGTGAAGTCAAGAGGGCTGTTCCAGGCATCAAGGGGAGGATGGAACACCAGGACCTCCCTCAGCAGGCTGAGCTTGGTTTTGACCAGGACAAATTTGGGAGGAAACTTCCAAATAGGTACCTCTGGGAAGCAAACCCAAGTGGCCCTTTCTTCAACAGGTCCGGGAAAGAATTTCCATGGAGAAAAGTAGAAAAAACCTATTTATTTAACAAACAAAGTTCCCACAAGCATAAAGAATCAATAATATGAAACAATAAAACCTTTTCTTGCTCTGAAGAAAGAGAAATTAAGAAAGTCCTTGCTGTGGGTGCAGCTCTCCCAGTCTCTTATTAGTCCCTCTGGTGCTGGCAATGCCGAGGCCCAGGCCCCGGTGGGCCGCAGGTGTGAGATCCCATGGTCACTCTGGGTTTTTCAGTCCAGAATGGGTTTAAACAGTCCCAGAGAAAAAGAGAAAAAGCAGTCCAGGGAGCTTCTCTGTGTCAGCTAGCTAAAACTCACCAGAAGTGATGTCTGTCCCACTGTCTGTCCATGTGGAGGAGGAGATGCCCTCTCTGAAAACAAACTCCGAGCTTCTCCTTTCCCCCCTTCACTCTCAGAATTAGTCCCAAAGTTGCAGAACCCAATATACAGCATAAACAGAGCAGACAACTGGGGATACAAGCATCAAAAAGTGACCCCATGACAGGTTTCCTGTCAGTCCCTTGGGCCACCAGTGAGTCCCAGTGTGGGCGATTCAGGGCATGGCCAGGAGCACTTGACACCAGCGCTGTCACAACTGAATCAGGAGTGGGGTCTGGACACAACATCCACTGTGAATAAACAAGGTGCTCTTTAGAGAGATCAGAAATACAGCCTGTCTGCTTCCACATGGGAAAATATTTGCAGGCCATTTGGCTCTTTGAGAGTTGAACAATTTCCCTCTGCAGCAGAGCACGGAGAAAAGGTCACTCTGATTTTGAGATAATGGCTGCGGTTATCTACAAGAGGGACAGGATGTGAGCACTGAAGGTCTCGCTTTGTGTATTCCAGACCATAAATTCCAGAGGGTACATTAATCTGAGAGTTTCTTACAGGGAGGGCTACAAGATTTCTCTTCTCTAATGAGCAGTGAAGGAAGGAAGGAAGGTTATGTAACAGGTAAAAAATCACAGAATCACAGAATGGTTTGGAGTGGAAGGGATCTCCAAGATTCTTCAGTCCCAACCCCTGCCATGGGCAGGGACACCTTCAACTATCCCAGGCTGCTCCAAGCCCCATCCAACCTGGCCTTGGAGACTTCCAGGGATCCAGGGGCAGCCACAGTTTCCCCCCCCTCACAGCCAGGAATCCCTTCCCAATCTCCCATCCAGCCCTGCCCTCTGGCACTGGAAGCCATTCCCCGTGTCCTGTCCCTCTGTCCCTTGCCCCAGTCCCTCTCCAGCTCTCCTGGATCCCCTCAGGTCCTGGCAGGGGCTCTGAGCTCTCCTTGGAGCTTCTCCTCTCCAGGTGATCATTCCCAGCTCTCCCAGCCTGGCTCCAGAGCAGAGGGGCTCCATCCCCCAAAGCATTATATTAGATAAAAATATCTGTCTCAAATACTTGAGATAAATAATATTCTTAATGAAAATTTATCCTACTGCCCCTGTCACTTTCTAGTTTTCGCTTTCTGGTTTTAGCAACTGCTTCTAAAATCCAGCATCAGCTTTTTTATTCCCATCTCACTTCCTCCTGCCTTTATTTTTCACTCTGGAGTAACAACCAATCATAGTGCCAGGGATTCACAGTTCCTTGTTGCTCTGTATCACAACAGGAGGACTCTCTGGAGAACTGGGTTTGATTCTTTACTCTGACATTGAACTGTGGCACGGTTTTGGGTAAATCCCCAATCAATTTCATCTTGGTTGGTTGAAAAATCTCATTAAATTTTGTTTGTTTTATGTCCATATTTCTGTTTCTAGTCTTAGGTGAGATTTATTTACGCAAGGTAGGCAGATTGCCTTTCAAAGCCTGAACTAATCCTTTAAGATAAAAACTACCTTCTTAGGTGACTTTTTTCCCCCAGTGACTCTAAAAAATTGAAGACTTGCATAGACTGAGAGATGTAACTTTTAAATATTTATAATTAGGTGAGGTGAGTTTCATGTTTTATAAGTAGGACCTTAGGCAAAAAAAATTTCAATATGTTGCTTATTTAAGTGGCTTAAATTGAGAGCTCTCATGATAAAATTAATTGTGATCAATTAACATATCAACCCAAATCCTTCTCTAAAGCTTGGGGAAGCATAAGATCTGTGGTTTGCATCTGGCAGCAAAACCAAGAAGAAAAAGAAAAAAAAAAAAATTACAATTGTGAAATTTTGGGGGTTTTCCAGCTTCGTTTTCTGTCATTTATGTGGTCAATTAACAAAGAAGAGCATAACACAAATATTTTTATTTGGCTTTTTTGCTTTTGGATTTCAGCAGTGGCAGACTGTACAAATATATAAAATAATTCTTTGGGCAAGCAGGGCCTCCCTTGGAGAAGGAATATAGGCAACCTCTGGGGGAGAGATTCCCAGCTGTTTTCCAATGATCTTTTGGTTTTGTGCTTGGCTGCTAGGAAAAATAGAGAGCGTGTCTGTCAGGACACGGCTTTCATTGAGAGGAAATTGAAGGAAATCAGGACACAGGGTGCACAGAATGCTTCCAACCATCCAGCTGAGCTCCCTGTTAGTGATACATGACTCAAAATGCACAATGATCATTTTGGAGCTTTGTTACAGCTTCAAATTTCATGTTTATATGATCTCCCAAACTCGTGTTATTATTCCTCCGTTGGCCTCTTCAATCATTTAACAGCACAGAACAAGTAATTTTGTCTCCTTTTTAGGCTACTTGGAAGACGCTTGACAGGGAAATGCTTGATTTCTTGGAGCAGCATGTGGTACGGATAAACAGGCATGGAAATTGCTCCTTTCTCTCATAAATTAATGGTAGGGGGAAGAGCTTTGCTGGCATTCCAGGCTGGGAACAACCACTGAGCTTTTCTCTCCTGTGTTTTCCACAAAAGACATTCTGGAAGGCATTAGGTCTGGAGTGGCAGAAGAAAGGGGGCAGAAGTCCCTTCTGAGCAGAACTCCATCCACTTGATTAATGTGTGGAGAGATGATTTATGCAATATATTAACAGCAACAGCTGTTTGCCATGGTATTTTTAGTGGCTGCATCTGCAGTTAAGTCCTGACCACAATAAAAATCAAGCACCCATCTTTAATATATTAAAATCTTCTGGAGATGGAGATAGAGAAAACACTTCTCCCATGCTGGGTTTGTGTTGTGCTTCCTTAGTTCAGCTGTCCCTGACTCAGCTTTTCTGAATTGCTTTCATTTCCATCCAACTTTCCCTCTACAGGGAGGAAATAATTCTGGGCTGTTCCACCAGGGACAGAAAACTGCTGATGTTCAAGTGGTTTGAGCAGCTCCGTGTGTGCCACCAGCTGACAATGTGTCCTGCAGAGCAGTGACTGTCAGATGATGGACAGATATTGCTGCCTGGAAGAGATGAACACATAGGAAAACAGTCAGACAAGCCAGCAGATGAATAGATCTGCTGCTCCCTGATTGTTTCTGATGCCAAGATTACAAGTGTAAGAGACTGACTGACTGATTATCTTCCTCCTCGAGACTTAATGGTTATAATAATAGCTGGGGTCAATCTGCCAGAAGCTGCTCATGAAAAGTAATTAATCTGGTTCATACCCTCACCCAGGGGAAGATAAATTATGGATGTATCTTCCTCTGGTTGTCCTTTGCAAAATTTGCTGGCTTCTAAAACACTCTCACTCCAGATACAGAGTGAGGGTTTCTTTATTGAGAGAAACAGAAACTTAAAATCTGTGAAAGCTCAGAAGGAAAATGTCAATCATCTAAATGTGAAAGCAATAAACATGGAGTCAACTCTTCATCTCTGCATTCACATTCTCTGGTACCCAGAAAAAGTCAAGTTCTCTGTATGTGTATGTGCCACTGTCCTGCGCCACAAACTGCTCTTGTGGATGAACAATTATCTCCTGAAAAACCCATTGTTTGGGGCAGACAGATGAAACTGGAACCATTTCAACTAAAAGCAAAGTGTCTTGTGAAGTGAATTTGTCAGATGGTTGGGCTAGATCATCATTGTAGGTAACTTCCAGTTGAGAAATTCTATTCTATTCTATTCTATTCTATTCTATTCTATTCTATTCTATTCTATTCTATTCTATTCTATTCTATTCTATTCTATTCTATTCTATTCTATTCTATTCTATTCTATTCTATTCTATTCTATTCTATTCTATTCTATTCTATTCTATTCTATTCTATTCTATTCTATTCTATTCTATTCTATTCTATTCTATTCTATTCTATTCTATTCTATTCTATTCTATTCTATTCTATTCTATTCTATTCTATTCTATTCTATTCTATTCTATTCTATTCTATTCTATTCTATTCTATTCTATTCTATTCTATTCTATTCTATTCTATTCTATTCTATTCTATTCTATTCTATTCTATTCTATTCTATTCTATTCTATTCTATTCTATTCTATTCTATTCTATTCTATTCTATTCTATTCTATTCTATTCTATTCTATTCTATTCTATTCTATTCTATTCTATTCTATTCTATTCTATTCTATTCTATTCTATTCTATTCTATTCTATTCTATTCTATTCTATTCTATTCTATTCTATTCTATTCTATTCTATTCTATTCTATTCTATTCTATTCTATTCTATTCTATTCTATTCTATTCTATTCTATTCTATTCTATTCTATTCTATTCTATTCTATTCTATTCTATTCTATTCTATTCTATTCTATTCTATTCTATTCTATTCTATTCTATTCTATTCTATTCTATTCTATTCTATTCCATTCCAGTCAACATTTGAAGCTAAATTTGTAGGTGGTCAGGGGAGACACAGGGACTCTTTCAAATGTCAGTTGAATCTCCCTTAAGATGTGACCAAGAGAGATCGGATGAAGTAGAGGTGGAAAGTTCTGGATTCCATCTCACTGGATTTCGTTTTAATGACAATAGGGATGTTCTGCACAACCAGCTGAGACCTGGTTCCTAACTTCAGGCTAGATAATAGAAGGCAAGCCAACGTCACCTGTTTACTTGTTTTGTCTGCACTAATTTATTTCCATCACTCACTGAGACTTCTTTTATGTCTCTGAAGGCTTCCTGAAGACATTCCTGCCACCATTCCCCACAGCCTTCCCTAAGACAATGTCTAAAAGTTAGAGTGATGTCTAAATTGGGGATTTAAAGCTTGCTTCAGCAATTAGCCATGTAGGTTTAATTGCCATGCAGTCAGATTTATGCATCATCTGTTATGCACCTTTGAAAAACCTTTCCCTCCACCCAAGCAATAAATATGCACAAAGACTCTCTTCTGCTTTCAGGCCTTTCAGCAGCTAAGAAGACTAAACACTACAGAGATGCTCTATGGGGCCATGAATTTTGATTAATTCCCCAGCAATTTGCATACCTAACTAAACAGATTTCCTTCATCATCTGAGCACTGCCACCAGTTCTTAGGATTATGTTTGCTTCCCTTTCCAAAGCTGATTTAACTTTAGAAGAAATATTTCATAAAAGAAGAGGCTGCTTCTTCAACTTTTACTGTTCCAGTTCTTTCAGTCTTTGTTTTTTTTTCCTGAGACTCTGAAATGCTTGAAGTCTCCGTGGTTTCATTTCCATGCTCTTGAGGAGATGTTAAAAAGAGAGGCTAGAACCAAGCCTTGCCTGTGGCTTCTAACCTCCAGACAGGCATTAAAAATAAAATAAACTTTTTCTCAACTGTAACACCAAATCCTTGTTTCCATAGTAACAAAAGTGTCAGGGGGTGAGTGCTGAGATGAGTTTTTGTGGGCCCCATTCTCCTTGGCCATCCTTCTGCACTGCCCTTGGAGTCTGCAGAGCTGTTCCTCCCACATATCCTCCTTCCTTTCTCGGGGTGAAGTTGCAGGTGGTTTCCCCCCCTTTTTTAAACTCTGTGATGCCAGAGTCATTCTCTCTGTCACTGATGGGCTTGGCCTTGGACAGTGGCAGGTCCCTGTTGGAGCCATTTGGCCACACTGGACATGGGGGAAGCCTCACCGTTGCTCACAGAAACCACCTCTGTATCCCTCACCACCAAAACCCTGTGTGAAAACCCAATATTTCACTTCATGTGAAAATTGATACAGCTCATACATGAAATATATAGGGAAAGAATGTATGGGAAATCTTGTTCTAAGGCAACTTTCATTCAGACAATAACAGAAACCAGACAGCTGAAATCCTGAAGGCAGATTATAAAGCTTTCTTTGTTTGATTGCTTTTTGTTTATGTAAAACTTTATTTCATGAACACTGAACAGGCAGAGCTGGAGAGAAAAGTAGACTGGAAAAATCAGTTCCAAGGACCGTGTTGCAGATCTGCTTGATCTTTTTAGTTTGCTCTCTGGAAGAATTCAGAGCATGCAGGAGCATGTTTCTCCTCTTCACAGCCCCAAAAATCTGAGATGTGAGGGGAGTAAATCAAACATTTCACCTGCTGAACCTGTGCAGGGCTGTCTCCTGAGCCTCCTGCAGAGGAGACTGAAGCAGCAAAGCAAACAGGAGGGGCAATGGAACAGGACTTGATGCTTCTCAGCAAGTTCACTTTGTCTCACCTGCTGCAGAGAAGCTGCCCTGATTTTCTGTCTGTCTCTTCTGGTTTTCTCTGGTGGGCAGCTCCATTTGCCATCTCTTGTTCAGATTCTGTGCCTGCAATGTCTCACAGAGCACCACTGTTCTTCCTTCTGCTTTTCCCTTAACTTTCCTTCTCACTCTTGGTACCCTGCATGTCTTGTTTCTTTAGAAAGCAGTGGGATACTGAAAGGGTGAAGGGTCTGGACCACAAATCTTAGGAGGATCAAGTGATAGATCTGGGGGTCTATTTAAACACCTGGGGGTGTTTAACCTGGATAAAAGAAGGATGAGGCCAGGCTTTAGTGCTCTCTACAACCACCTGAAAGCAGGTTGTAGGCAGAGGGGGGGACAGTTTCTTCTCCAAAGTCCTGAGGAACTTGAGGACTTGACCTCCAGCTCCACCAGGGGAGGTTTAGAATGGATATTAGGGAAAACTTCTTCACAGAAAAGGCTGTCAAGCAGTGGAACAGGCTGGTCAGGGAAGTGGTGGAGTGTCCAGCCCTGGAGCTGTGTAGAAGACACAGGTGTGGCACCTGGGGATGTGGTTTAGTGGTGGGCTTGACACTTCTGTGTTAACGGTTGAACTCAACGATCTTAGAGGATTTTTTTCCCCTCCTAAATTATTCCATAGAAAAGATTCATCCCACTTTCAGCTGCAATTCAGTTGCAAAAAAATAACTTACATATGCATACAGTAGAGATAGGATTCAGCTGTGATTCTCGAATTGGGATTCAAATGCTGCAATTTAGACAGTTTTTAAGTCAGATGCCTAAAAACTAAAGTTCAAAATTAAACAGAGAACCATTTAAAAGCCACTTCTGAGTGATAACACATCTGCAGTGTGGTTCATTTGACTGTCTTACATATTTTGCTTAGGAAGAAATAACCCCTAGGGGTGCCTGTATACCCTGCTGACTCCCTAGGGAGCACTTTGATCTGGATCAGAGAAAATCTAACAATGTGGGACAGTATTTAGAATCCAAGACAGTTTTTAACAATGATTAGGTTCCCAAAATTTAGCCACTGTAGTTTAGTTTTGCTGAAATATTGTCAAGAGAAGCAGAAGAGGGAACTCATTAGCCAGAAGGTCTGAGATTTTTAAATTTTATGGCCCTGTAACAGGAAGAATACCCTGTGTTTCTGAGCTGCCTTCCCTGGCTGACTTTCACCAGGAAGAGCTGGAGTCGCACTCTGCCTCTTAGGCTTGATCTCATTTATATTTCACACCTTGGCTCAGAGATCAATCCTGAACCTCAGAGATGAATTCCTGATGCGCCTGTGGTGAAAATGGGGAGGCATCTTTGGCCAGACTGGGACCTTTTCCCCTGACAGTTTTGGTGACTTCTTGTTGGTTTTCCCCTTTCAGGAAGCCCCCTGATGAGAGGATTTTCCCCAACAAAATCCAGTACCAGAGTTCGAAAAGATGAATGGAGTTTGCAGCTTTGATCTTAGAAGTTTTTTATTTTCTCTTATCTCATGGCTCACAAGCTGCCTAAGACCAGGCTTGGCTCACTGAAAAACAGAGCTTGCAAAGACCATGAGACATCCAACTCAAGATCTTCCATGGACTTTTTGCCCAATTAATTTACAGAATGTACTATATTTACAATTCTTCACCAGTGATTACCAGCTATTTTAGACACACAATTTCTACGTCAGATTCACCTCCACCAATGTCTTTGTGCCACTGTCACAGCAGAAGATGGAGTAGGAGAAGAAGGAAGGCATAAGACACCACCCCAAATCCTCCATCTTTCTCTCATCTATCTCCCTGCTAGAATCCCAAAACTATAAATTTTCACGCTGTGACAAACTAAACTACTACTTCTTCCTAATCTTTGTTGCCCTTAATTCATCCTCGAGCATGGGGAGTTTGTCCTATGGACTGAGGTCAAAGACAAAGCTTTCCTGGGGTCCCAGCTGGGGTCTTGCAACCCCCAGGACAGTTTGAGGAGTTTTCCCCATGCCCTGGACTCCAACAACTTCTACCTAAGGCAGATTTTAATCACCCCTTGCAAAAGAGAGCTGCTCAGCAGCACTAACAACCTTCCCTGGGCTGAGCTGAGCCCGTGGCTCCCCTGCCAGCATTCCCCCAGCCCCACAGCAGAGCAGTTCCTGCCTCCTCACCCTTCTGGGTTACTTATCCAGGCTCTCCTGTTGCACACACCCCCAGCAATGGGCTCTCACACTGGGTTTTCCCCCAGCACGTGTCAATCCCTGCAATTCTCTGGCTTTCAAGTTGAGCACAGAGCAGCCACGGAGGCCTTGGACTGCCCTGCTGATGAATCCTCTGTTTACCCAGTGGGAAACCAGCTGCTTGCTGTTTGCCCAATTTTGCTGCTAAAAGCCTTGTTTTTCTCATCAAAAAAAAAAAAAGTCCTCAGCACTCCAAATCTCAAAAGCCTCACGTTTTTTATGAGGCTCTTTTATCAGCATATGTTCCATCGTTGCTTGTGTCTACTGTTGCTGATGGCACATGCTGGCACAGACTGGTTATAATCTCTTTTTTGAGATATTTAGGTGGTTACAGTTCCTGGAGATATTTTATAAGTGCTCAGGTAAACAGACATGCAAGGGGAAAAACAATGTGGAATTAGAAAATCACAGAATCAGGGAATGGTTTGGGTTGGAAGGGATTTTAAAGATCATCTGGTCCCAGCCCCTGCCATGGGCAGGGACACCTTCCACAATCCCAGGCTGTTCCAAGCCCCATCCAGCCTGGTTTTGTATCACAAGCAAAACCAATATTAAGCAAATTCCTGTTCTGACTGCTCAGAAGAGCCCTAAGGAAAATACAAAAGTAAGATGTTCATAATTATTCATGGTATTAAATTGCATTGAATTGTTCAGGTCTGACATCTGCATTTGAATTTCAGTTTTTTAGATAGATCAAGCATTTCAACATGGACTTGATAACCATTTCTTAAAATCAACAATCTGTGAAAAACACCTTATTTTCATGAAGGAAGGATTTTTGACACACACATTGAACTGTAATGGGAACACTTCATTTTTCTTTGGTTATTTTGTATTTCATTGCTCAAATATGTGGCTATAAAGAAAGACAAGTGGAGCATTCAGAGAAGAGTAGTACATGACCAAGAGCTGAGCAGCCCCCTGTGAAGCAAAAAAGCAGAAAAATTAGAGGAATTTAACTTCCTGTTGTCTCAGTCTGCCATTATATGAGTCACCAAATATTCCTGTCCATCACAAATCAGAAACTGAAATACCAATGTTCTGGCAGTTCTCTTGCTGGGTACAGAGGTAACAACTTTCTTCTAAAAGCATCTGAATTGTTCTGAAATAGCTGATAAATGCAAGCATCAGAAAAGAGAGGAGGGGGAAAGCAGAAAAAAAATGAAAAAAAAAGAGGGAGAAACAAAAAGAACCCAACATTTTAAATGTGAACTGTGAATTAATCCAATTAAATGTCCTCCACCGAGTCTCTAGGAGGAAAGAAAATTACTGGTGTTTCAATAGCTGCTACTTTATTAAAAGCCACTCTATTTTTGCTCCAAAGCTTTTAAAGCATAGACAGACGGAGATGAAAATATAACCAGTAGTTAAAAGCTACTTTCCTTTTATTACTGAGGTTCTGAAAGAGCACTCAGAAAACTCAGATGCATTAAAAGCTGAGGGAGGAGGACAGACAGCACTTGCACCTGGTCACTCCAGTGTGTTTTGTCCTGTGCCCAGGTTTATGTCATGAAAAACAAAGCAAATGCCATGTACCAGAAAAACAAGTGCATGCTTAATTTAGTACAAAAAAAAAAAAACCCTTCAGGATTGTCTGTGTAGTTAGGTCAGAGAAATCAGGATTTGAAAGAACATTGGGTGTATTTAATCTCAAAATATTGGATGTATTTCATCTCAACTGCACTGAAAACCAAGACTGGGGCATAACTTCATTTTTAACATGATCAGAAGAACTTCTCCAACACCCAGAGCAGAAAACAGGGAGAGCTGGGCTACCACTTTCTGGTCTGTGACAAAATTGGCTGCCCCAAGAAATGGCTCCTGAGCAGCAGTGGACCCAGGACAGAGAGATTGGAATGAGCCCAGCCTCTGCATGGCCATGCAGGGCTCTGGGAGTCCTGGATGTGAGCCCTGAGGCACCTTGTGGGATGCTGACACATCCCAGAGCAGGGCTTGTGGATGCAGGAGGTACCAGAGGAGCTGACTGGTGGAACTGGTCACAACTGCTGGGAATCAGCTTTGAGGAGACTCCAGGGTGGTCTGGAAAATTGTAACTTCCAGAGAATTGTAGAATGGTTTGGGTAGGAAGGGATCTTCAAGATCATCTCATTCCACTTCCTCCCATGGGCAGGGACAACCACTGTCCCAGGCTGCTCCAAACCCCATCCAAACTGGTCTTGGACACTTCCAGGGATCCAGGGGTGTCACCCACATTTTCTAAAGCCTTCTGAGAGTTTCTAAAATCTTCTAATTTTCTGACGTTCTTTTTGTATGTTTATAGGTTGAAGTGGAGTCCTTTCAAGGACTCTGTAGGAAAATAATCTATGTTTACATTCCTTTCTCAAGGAGACACATTTGATGGACTTTTGTCTCCACCAGTGTGGATGGAGAGGTGGTAACTTCTCCATCCAATCCAGGGGTAATCCCTGGAAAACTATAAAACCTAAGTAGCAAATAAACTTTCTCTCTTTTTCCTGCCTTCGAGCTCGCTGAGTTCTGTGCCTTCATTTCTGCGTCATATCGTGACACAGGGGCAGCCACAACTTCTCTGGGCAACCTGTGCCAGTACCTCACCACCCTCACAACAAGAAATTTCTTCCTAGAATTCCATCTAGCCCTTCCTTCTGTCAGTTTGAAGCCTTATTTTTGGAGCTGTCACCACAGGCCCTGATGCAGTGTCAGCCCCCATTTCCTGCCATGTGGAGCAGAGTGTGCTGGGAGGGACCCATCTGCCAAAACATCTGCAGCTAATCCAGGTGGGATTCCTTTGGAGCCAAGGAGACCCAGCAAAGGGAGTCTTCTGTGCCATTCTTTGAATTTTTATACTGAAAGTCTAAAATGGATCAGGTAAATCACACCTCAAAATGTTGTCTTCTGTCTATAAAGACAGCCTGGGTTGCCTGGACTGAATTTAGTAGTCTGCCTCAGACTACTAAATATTATCAGATGAATCCCACTTCTTTGCCTTTCCTTGATGGTAAAAAGGGTAAAAGTTTTATTCTCCTATTTAAAAAAACCATGAGACACACAGTTCATCTGCCAAATAACTCTTCAGCAGGAAAAAAAAAACAAAGGTGACGAACAAAAGGGAACTCCAGGATATTTTCCAGCAGTACATGAGAAATGTATTTTGATTTTTTTTAATGTTTTCTGCTTTTCCTGATTAAAAACACTAGTGCAAATTTAACATTAATAAAAATGAAACCTAAGGAGTGCTTTGGAATAATGTAGAATTAAGCATGTGTTCAGCACTGAACATAGGAGTGGGTCAATCAGGTTCCCACAGCTGGTGTGTACTGTTGCCCAAAGATGCAATAACCCTTCAGAAATGTTACAGGGACTGTAAACTCACTGAAAATAAAATGCTCATTTTCAATAAAATGTCAATATTTCCAAAATGTTTCATCTAGCCTTGGGTATGAGACTAATAGTAAGTTACTTTTGCCAATACCTGCATTGTTGTAGCCCTTTTTTTTTACCAGGAGGAAATTGCAAAAGCTATTTTCAGTCAGAACTGGAATGATATTTTTTAATCTCCTGTATAAAATATAAGAGCTCTGGAGTTTGTGACAAAGGTATGTGGAAAATTTTTCCATCAACATTCATCTAGCCATAGAATTCTTGTCTCTTGTCTCTTGTCTCTTCTCATTTCTCTTCTCTTCTCTTCTCATTTCTCTTCTCATTTCTCTTCTCTCTTCTCTCTTCTCTCTTCTCTTCTCTTCTCTTCTCTTCTCTTCTCTTCTCTTCTCTTCTCTTCTCTTCTCTTCTCTTCTCTTCTCTTCTCTTCTCTTCTCTTCTCTTCTCTTCTCTTCTCTTCTCTTCTCTTCTCTTCTCTTCTCTTCTCTTCTCTTCTCTTCTCTTCTCTTCTCTTCTCTTCTCTTCTCTTCTCTTCTCTTCTCTTCTCTTCTCTTCTCTTCTCTTCTCTTCTCTTCTCTTCTCTTCTCTTCTCTTCTCTTCTCTTCTCTTCTCTTCTCTTCTCTTCTCTTCTCTTCTCTTCTCTTCTCTTCTCTTCTCTTCTCTTCTCTTCTCTTCTCTTCTCTTCTCTTCTCTTCTCTTCTCTTCTCTTCTCTTCTCTTCTCTTCTCTTCTCTTCTCTTCTCTTCTCTTCTCTTCTCTTCTCTTCTCTTCTCTTCTCTTCTCTTCTCTTCTCTTCTCTTCTCTTCTCTTCTCTTCTCTTCTCTTCTCTTCTCTTCTCTTCTCTTCTCTTCTCTTCTCTTCTCTTCTCTTCTCTTCTCTTCTCTTCTCTTCTCTTCTCTTCTCTTCTCTTCTCTTCTCTTCTCTTCTCTTCTCTTCTCTTCTCTTCTCTTCTCTTCTCTTTTTCCTTTCCTTTCCTTTCCTTTCCTTTCCTTTCCTTTCCTTTCCTTTCCTTTCCTTTCCTTTCCTCTCTTTCTCTCCATCACCTATCCACAAAAAAATCCACTTTTTTTTTTTTTTTCTTTCTTCAATAAAATCTAGAGATATCCAACCACCAAACCAGATACCAAAACCAGAATCCATCTTCACTTCAGGTTCTAGCTTTTACCTGACAGAGGTCGCTATAAACCTATGAAGTTTTCTCTCAAAAATCCATGGAAATGCATTTAAATAACATAAAATCCCCAAGGAAACAAAATAACAGGGAACTGCTGAGGTTTGGTCACAGTACTATGGTGGCACTCTGTGAATTTTGGAGCTGGCATCATAAATGTGTTCACTACTGCCACAACCAAGTGACCAAGAGGACATGTGAATGAATTTCCTACAGCTGAGCAGCCAAGCAGCTGTGGCACTAAGCCCAGGCCAGCTGTTAATTCATTTGTTCTTTCATGGCATCTCAGGTGGATTTAAAGCTTGAATTGAGCTCTGTACAACCACGACAACCCCGCTGCCTGCACCAAGCTCCAGGCTTTTGCTCCAAATCCACATTTGCTGTGTGCTGGGATGTAGCCTGAGTGCCCTGCTCCTGGCAGGAGCTGCTTTAACTCAAACACCAGCTCTGAGGCACTGATTGATCCACCCAAATGATTCAGCCTTTGCTTTGGCAATTTTGCTATCTGTTGCTTCTGCAGAGCAAAGGTGGGCCCCACCATCCCCTCCCAGACACGCCACCAGCAATGCAAGGCATTCCCACAGGGAGTAAAATTTATTCCCACCATGCCTGGATTTGTCTGGAAATCATGGAAATGCCATGGGAAGTCATCCTGTCCCCGAAGGTGAGCTCCTATGTGGCTGGAAAAATGAAGTGCCACATCTTCCACTTGGCTCTCAGTCACCAGTGTGACACAGACTTACCCATGGCCAGAGTTTAATGAGTCCCCTGAAGATGTACCAAGGCTGAGGTTGACCTGCAGCCTCTCAGAATCGCTTAATAACATTGAGACAACTTCTCTGGATGTACTTTGTAAAAGAGAAGGTTTTAATAATGACAAAAATAACAAACAGTATCAAACAAAGGAAATATAAGTTGAACACAGTGTAGAGAGAACTCTTGCACTCTGGCTAAGGCAGTACAAAAAAAGCACTTGAGCAGTTCTGTGCAGTCATTTGAGTACTTAATGGTTTAGGTGGGCTTTTTGGCACCTTGTCCAATGGAATTGGCAGCAGGTTATGAGGTACAGGTGTCCAACCAGTATCTCTGCTTGGCACCTGGCCAATCACTGGGAAAAGAGCATCCAAGTTTCTGGGGCCTTTACCTTACAGGAACAGCAAGGGGTGAGCCTTAAACCTTTCCCTACATGGAAACACCTGCTTGGGTGTGGGGTGCATTCCTACACCAGTGCCCTTGAGATCAGCTGCCAGGCTGGGTGCTGGGTGCTGCAGGAAATTCTGGACTTATTCAGGGATGAGTTGGAGCTCCAGCCATGCCTAAATCCACACCTGGGAATCTCACCACCTGTGTAAGGCTTGGCAGGTTGGTCTCAAGGGCTCCTTGGGTTCATTCCATCAAGGGATTTCCAGCATGAGTAGGTGGCACAACCTTCCAGAGGGACTTCCAGGTGCTTTTGCAATAAAATTGTCTAGATTGGAAAAGACATGGAAATCATCAAGTCCAACCCAGAACAGCAGCAAGAGGAAGGAAAGATGTGATGTCCTGGCTGTAGGATGGATGGAGTTCAGTGATATGGGATGCTGAGGGTGGCACTGGAAAGGCGGTGAGATAATTCACCTGCTGAATGGAACATTTTAATTGGTGTGTGCCGAGGGAATCGGGCAAAAGGAGAATCCTGTTTGAGAGGGATGGGGTCTGGGAAGGTCCCGGCTGCCATCTAGTGGAGCAGGGATGTGTCTTTAGACTAAAATAAATCTACAGATAGCACAAATCACAGAGAACCGATCTGTGATTTGTAGGATAAATCACGTCTTTACCCCAGAAAAAAAAATCATAAAAAATAAAGTAGCCTAGAAACCAGTGAAGCTGGGGACAGAAGCACATTGTAATGGCAGGAAACAGGAGATCAAGAGGTAAAACAATCTCCTGTCACTCTTTTTTGGAACAGTCCTCCCTCTCACCTCCATGGAAAACCACACAACGGTTTTCATTCAAATTTAAGAAATTTAGGTTGTTTTCAGAGGACTCAGATGAAATTTCAGTTCCCCCACCCCAGCTTGTGATCCACTGTGTGCTCTTTGCTGCACAGCTGCACTTTTTTGCTAGGGAAGGGGGCAAATGTTTCAGCTGGAAGTTTGGAAGTTTCTGACAGCACTTTGTGCTGTTCATCAGTGACGATGGGCAAACCTCACATCCAGAGAAGAGGGAAGCTTGGGGCAGCCAAGGGATTTGCTTCCCAGATTCCCACTTGTCACTCTGGCATTTTCCAAGTTTTCCATTAATTTCTCCAACCTTGTCTTGAATGCACTCAGACTTCATCTGTCCAGCAATGCTTTCAGTGTTGGGCAGGGTGTGAGGGAACTTTTCAAGGAAAACGCTCTCACTTCCACCCTGACATTGTTCATTTTTATTTAAAATTATTTCATTTTCCCTAATGGGATTTTACCTTTTCTCTGTAGGTCCCACTGGCTGAGAAAACACAGTTAGCACAGAATAAAGAGAATATCTGGTGGTTGTTATCCCATCAAGCTGATTTGGACTCAGAGTTCTGTTTTACTCACTGTCATTATCTGTTCAGTCAGGGGATGGAGAAAATGCTTAACTTGTTAAGGCACTCTGTGGATTAGGTGTGGGTATTTCTCTGGTTTTTAAATCCCTTCATATCATCAGAAATTAATTCTATTACCAAAAACAGGTGTTTCTATGATTTCCTGTAGACCTAATCCGTTGAAATTTGGGCCTTTTTCTGTTTGGAAACCTGAGTTATGAAAATAAAGCTTGGGTTTAGGAAGAGGAGGAGAGGCACTACCTCATCCTCTCATCTTTTCCTAAACTTGATTTAGCTAAAACAGCTGGAGATAAATCCCACTCCCAGTTTAAAGGTGTGGTTTTAGTTTGTCCTGAACCACAGAATCCTAGAATGAGTTGGAATGGACCTTAAAGATCATTTAAGTTCCAACGCCCTGCCATGGTCAGGGACACCTTCCATAGACCAGCTCTGCACAGGCCCAGCTGCAAGAGAGATAAAAGGGTCTGAAAAGTTAACTGAGTGTAATGGAGGAAGTAAAAAAACACAGATCCATTGCAGACATTTGTGTCAAAAAAAAAAAAAAAAAAAAAAAAAAAAAAAAAAAAAAAAAAAAAANNNAAAAAAAAAAAAAAAAAATTAAAATGTATTTATTCCTGTCACTTTAAAAAAGGTATTTATTACCCAATTTGACACAGTGGTTTTGCTCAGTCACATCCAAAATGACAGGAAAATCCTATTGCTCCATAAAATTACAAATAATATTTTAACATTCTTTTGTCATACTGTTAAATGTTAATATATATTAAAAAATTCATGGCATTTGAAGAAAAATATAGTAGAAATAAACATTCCAGTCATTTAATTTATGTCACAAAATATGAACACCATGTATTTTTATTTGCAGCTAAACAACATTATGTTCTACAAGCCTAAAAATCATGAAATATTCATAGAAACTGCAATTCTTTTATTTTTTTAATCTCTTTGGATATAAGATTTTCATAGTGTGCCATAAAACAATTTCCACTGACCAAAAACTTCTCCATCATTCTGACAAATTTTGCAATGGGCAGGATCTGGTTAAAAACATTGTTCTTCAGGGATAATGGCAGAACTGAAGAGCACCATATTAATATCTTAATTTGATAATACCAGAACACAATTCAAGCCAGACAGTGACGGTGTAAATGTGATTGTGTCTCTTGCTATCAGAGCTGATCTCAGTTTCAGTTTCCAGAGCTCTCCCTGAGCAGCAGGGAACAGCACCATCATAATTAAAGGATGTTCCAGGCTTGTTCCCAACCCATTACGGACAGACAGTGACATCTCCCTTTTCCTACAGGCACCTACAGCCATCACAGCAGATCTGGCTTCTTACATGGAAGGATTTCAAGCACAAATTGGTTCAGATAACATTTTTTTTCCAATATAATTTTTATTACAATAATTAATCTAAAAGGCACTTGGGCCACTTTTAGTATTTTTATGTTTTCTCTTCTCGAGAGTCCTACTCTAAGGTCAGTGTCATCACTGTGGGGCATCCCTTGGAAGAGGTACCAAGGGTTTACTGTGCCAGAGTATTGAATCATAACTCAAATAAAGCAAAGTATTGAACAGCTGTCCTTGCTTCACTGAAAATTGAAATTATTTCACAACATAAAAACAATAGCAGCAACCTCTTCTCGATGTCAGATAAAGACAGAAGAACCAGGAGTGTTCTCTGATAGTCATTCTGGGATACACTGTTTAATTTTTTTCATATAAAATATATAGAAGAGAATTTGCCATTAAACTTAACAGTTATGGTGTGTTAAGGCACTAAGTTAGACAGAAAAAAAAAAAATCAGTTTGAAAGGGTTATTGCCTGACTGAGGGAAGATGAAAAAATGATGACAAAACTAGAGGGCAAAAGCTAAACAGAAAATGCCATGTGAATGTGAAGGTAGAAGAAATTAATCAAGAAAAAAAAAAAAAAAAAAAAAAAAAAAAAAAAAAAAAAAGAAACCTGAAAAACAAAACAAAACAAAACAAAACAAAACAAAAACCCAGGATATTTCCATTCAAAAAAACTAATTTGAAGGTATTTCTTTTTTTTTAAGTATCTGGCAGCTGGTTTTGAGGATAGGAGGAGGAAAGTTAACCAATATCATACAATGAGTTGTGGTAAGCCACTAAGCTGGAGACCAAGTGACTTAATTCGCACCTAAGCTGGCAGACACTTGAAAATTAACACCTAAAACTGATGATTTTTTTTTTTTTTAAAACTTCTGCAGCCTGCAGAAGTTCATGAGCTGCAGGGAACACCTCATGCCCCCAGGGCCTGGAAGCACCTTTTTATTTCTGTCTTTACTCGTTGCATTGTAAACCCTGTAGCAATTTTCACACCCTGGGAATAATTTTCTGTCTTTGACCCATTTTTTCGTTGTTCTGGCCCTACTTCAAGTGAAAGTAAATCACACTTAACCAGATTTATTCTTCAAAGGTTAAGGAGTTTCTGCTGCTTATGCTTTTCATACTTGTGTTATCAAACCTTGCATGTGACAGACAAGAACATGTAGAAAATTAATCTTATCTCCTAAGTGTGCACATGCTCCTAAACTCATGTTAAGACCAGTAAAAATAATCTAAATTCAGTGCAATTCCCATCCTGAAAAGCTGAATTGCTTAAGTTTTTGAATCCTGCACATTTTATATTCAATATAGGATTTATTCAAAATGTAATGCAATCCTAATCTCCATGCCATGCCTCATCATAACTGATATTAATACTCTAATTAAATAGTTTGAGTCATATCTTGTGATTTTAACCACTTCTCTTCCCAGTTTCAGCCATCCCTGAGGAAAATATTGCCTGGATGGTATCTAGGGTTTATTTCAGGAAGAGACAAAATTAAATGTTTAAGATTCCTTCTCTCTTTCATGCTAGAAAAAGCTGAGATGACTGGAGAAGGACAAAGACTGAGTGTGTAATAACCCTATTTAGGTCACAATGGATGCCACAGGTATTGGAATTCAGTCAAATATTTGTGCCTGTTATAGATGGTGCAGAGCCAATGGAAATTCTTTGTGTAGACCATTTATTTCTGAGGCAGAGGGTCAATCCCTTAATCCAAACTTCTCTAAAAGCAGAGAACAAGAGCCCTGAGAAGTCCCTGTGTTCATGTGCCTTCATATCTATTGCTAACCCTCCCTTTTAAAGTCAGAGTCAATGTAGAAACCCCATTTCAGAATTTCAGGGCCTAATTACAATCCAGAAAATCCATTTGATATGGTAAAAATGTACAAGAGTCTTCAGATGACACTTTAAAACACTGCTTGAGACAGGGAGGCCAGAAAGTGCCATCACACACTCAGAAATCAGCTGAGCCTCACAGTGGTTGATCTCTACAGCAGAAGAAAGAATTTTATTTGGTTACTATTGTTTTTTGTCTTACTCTATTAGAGCATGATGGTGGTCACAGTAAATCTGATGATTTTCACACCAGCAGCAATGCAGCAGCTGCAGAAATTTTCTATCTGAACACTTATGGGAAGAGATGGGTAAAATGTACCTGTCTTTCCTGGCTCCATTTTAGCTGAGAGAGATCATGATCTTTGGGAGGCTGAAAAACATTCCTCTCCAGGAAAGAGCTCATGGTTCCTGGTTATGTTACTTTTCCACCTGAGTTGGATGCTGTGGGACACTGAAAGCCACGTGAGGGCTTCTCTCTGTCAGCTCTCCACCCAGATCACCTTGAATTCTTCTGGAGAATGGAAGGAAACCAGTAAAAACAATATCTTGGGCTGCATATCATAAAATGTGTTCCAAGGAGTCACTTCACAAATAGAAATAAACACCTTCTCTCACCCTGTGGTCTAAATCCAGCTATTGCTGTGATTTTCACAGGTAAGAGAACAACAAGGAAAAAAAAAACTCACTTTTTTTTAACTGTTTTTTTTTTTTTTTTTTCTTAATTGGAAGAGGAAAATGCCTCATGTGCAGTCAACTTTTATACAAACACTAGGTGAAGCCACATTCCATTTATTCAGGTTAGCTGTAATTACCTGGATTCAGCAAAGGGGAATTTCTGGTTTTTAATCAGACTTGGCAGCTCACTGAGATGTTCAGAAGAGCAGAGCAAAGTGTATTGATGTACTGATTCTCACTGGCTGGTACAGCTTAGCTTTCTTCACTCCTTTCCAAGCCCTGATGTTCTCATCAAAAAGTTTAATCAATCTTTTAATCTACAGGTTACAATCATGTTGTGGAAAAAAAAATCCCAAAAACAAAATAAAACAAAATTGCTCGAGTACAAACACTGGGAATCCAAGTTTATTTTTAAGCTTCTGAATCTTTTTACAACACTGGAGAGCAAAAACAGTCACACGTAAGAAAATATTTAACAGTATTCCCAGCAGTGTCCAGGTCCATCTCGTGGGGGTCTCATTCTCTCTCTGTGCAAAAGTTGTTTTTTTTCTTTTCATTCCCTTGCAAAGAATTTCCTTAATGATTATCATCCATTATCATGGAGCCTTGGCCTTCCCAAAGCCTCCCTTCCCTGCTACTCAGCTGTCAGAAACTTTCTAACCTGTAACTCCTGAAATAACCTCAGAACCTGAGAGTTTTATTGTGAACTTCAGTAGCAGAAAGATTCAAAGAGACAATGTAAAAAGGCAACATTAAAGGACTATTTTAGTCATTGTGCTGGAGTTTAGCAAGACTTTTGTTTTCTTATTTGCATGTCTGCAGAATCAAAACAGGGAACAAAGCTTGAACAAGCTGGAGAGACTCCTGACGCTGTTTTGTACCACAATGACACAAGACTCTGAGATAGAAGGCTAAAAAATGACTCCTTTATTTAGGGATGCCTCTCCCTTATGTACTATATTACACAGACCAATTTGATTGTTGAAACAAAGGCAAACCTTTTCAATCACATTGGTCAAACCAGAGGGACATCAAGAAGTCCCTCCTGTGAGAAGGAATGAATAACATAGGCACAGTTACAAAAACATTCCTTCTGTTTACAGAAACTTGCCTGGGAAAAGAATCTCAGAAAAACAAAACACCTCAGGCATGAAACTATGGCTGCAGGCTCCAGCTCCCACTGAATTAGAATTTAATTCTGTTTTCCAGAGGTGGTGTCACTGGAGTGTGCTATTGATGTCCATTCATAAGCACTTTGTGAAAGTGTAGAAATGAACCACAATATGTGATTTTTATGTCTGCTGTGGTGCAGAGTTGTCACTGAGAAGGTTATTTTGTGTTTGAAAGGTCAATCAGGGTTTACTCTGCCCTTGCAATGATTGTCCTGCAAAAAAGCCCCATGGTCAGAACGGCAGAAATTAATCCTCCTCCAAGAAACTGCAGTAATGTTTGGTAAAACTTTGCTTGTTTATTGTTTGGTTTTTGCATGGTAGGGTGATTTTTTTCCCCCTCCAGAGCCTGAGGCCATTTTCAGCACACAGATGTGGTCATTTTCACCCCAGAGCTGGATGGCACCGTCCACCTGGTCCTCCTCCACACTGGCACCAGTCCGTATCTCTTCCCGTGCCACCTGCGGCCGATCTCCGTTTGCACCTCAGGGACAAAGGAAAAGGAGTTTTGTGGCTGAGTACAGCTGGGGAGCAAACCAGAGGAAAAGAAGCAAGACAGAAAGAGTGGCTAAAAAAGAATAAAGTTTTCAGATGCCTCTGTCCAAGTTAGTTTCCTTTTCAACTGATAGGGAGAAATAGAATCCTGTCTCCGCATGGCCTTCTTTCTGCACTGATGAAAATTTCTCCTGAGGTTCTATCAGTGCTAAGCTTGAGGTCTTTAGCACTATAAACCATTTTCTCCATTACTAAAATATCTTCTCATCTTTTTATATCCCTTCTCTCTTTTTTTTTTTTAATATTCCTGTGAATATTTATTCTTTTATCAATCTCACCAACATAGCCTACACAAATAAAAATATTTCCTCCACATTGCCTGCTCTTCCTCAGTTACTAAGGGATGTTGTCTTGGTTCCATCTGCTTCTAGAAAAGAATAATCTGCAGCAAGTTTCTTAATCAGCATTCACCAATCTGTGGCTGGGAATTAGTGCTGCTTTGCCATTTGAGATTCTGAGGGGAAAGGCAGCAGCAGTCAGGAGACATTTGCTGTGTGCTGTTGACAGCTGTGTCATTGTGCATCGTGTCCTGGCGTGTTCACAGGAGCTCAGAGTGGGTCCAGGCCACCCACTAAAGCCTCCTGTCACATCTGATTCTTGTTAGGAATGTGCCTCCCCAGATGTTTAATAAGAAGGGAATTTCTGCATTGAAGTGTTGTGTGTCTTTGAAGTTGAGCTGGAAGTGGAGCTGTGGTCTGTGGTTAGAAGGGATTATGGTTATTAATAAGCTAATGACAAGGTTTTTATCTAAACACAAGCATTATTAGAGAAGCCAGTAATTCATGGCCATAAACTCAACCAAAAGCCTAAGAGTGTTAATATATTTAAAAAGATTAAAATTAATACTTCAGAAATTTCTGATAGAATTCAGAAAGTTTGGTCCATGGTATATCTAGGTGATTAAATACTGCTTGAAAGCTTAATCAGGAGTAGATTTTAAACTGGAAAATAGAGCCTAGGGAGTCTAGAGTGATCAGGGACAGGGTTAATCTCCTAAGAACACCTTTGACACTCCAGGGAGTGCCCTTTCTGAGGAGAAGGGTGGGCATGCATGGAACAGGATTCTCCTTTTCAGGAGCTGCAGACAAAATCCAGCAGTGTCAGTCTGAAACTGAATCCCAGTCATATTCCAAAGGAGCAACCTCAGCTACTCCGGAGTCAGAAAATGAGGGGAAAATCCAGAGTTTTGATATATTCTAAAATATGGAGAAAAAACTTTCACATTTTCTGTATAATTACTGTAAGATGCATTATTATCACATCTAGACTGTGTAAATGAACCTAGACACTAAGCTAAAAGGAAAGAGTCCTCTTCCATCAACAGTAAAATTCTGATTTAAACATTCCAAACAGAAAACCAGATTTACCAACATGAAGAAATACCGAGATACTTCATGGGACTATTAAAAATACAGAAAAATTATCCTTCACTATTTGGCAAAGGTATGCATTTAAATTCTTTCCAATTTAAACATAAACCTTTAGTAAATGGAGATCTCTCTGCATCACTGAAGCAAGTTGTGTTTTTACATCGGGATTTAGCAGGGGGTTTTCAAGCCCTGCTATAGGACAAAAATGTGCAGAAAGGATAAAAAATACTTGACGAAATAGCAAAGTAGTAAAAGTTCATTTCTCCACTAGATGGCTTCATTCTCATGAAGATAATTGAAATGAAATTCATCAGCATTGTTAGCCGTGTAATAGTCTTAAGAAAATGAAAGATTTGATTATCTGTTTGTATGAAACTGATTGTTAACTATATATTTGCCACTGAAGGCTATATTATAGAAGATTTATCTGATATATATCTTCCTTACCTCTTGGTTCAGGAAACAGTAGAGAACTGCCACAATAAACCCCTGAAAAAGACCAGAAGAAAAAGGTTTGAGGGTTAACACAGCTTGAAAAAGTCACTTGTATTATCTGACTTTATGGTGTTGTTGTTTTATGTGAATTAGTGAGTATCACTGTAGGTAGGAGGATTGCTAGAAGTTGAAAGATGAATTATGGATCTGCAATAAAGCTGAACAGCTTTAAAGATGAATACCTGGTTAGTGGCATTTCATCAAAATCAGTCACACTCTATGGATTCACAATGTAATTGATGGTTATGAAAGTGTGGTCTATTCTCCAGCCCAGCACACTGACAGCTGGTTCTTTATGCACTCTGAAGAAAGTAAAACAGAGACTGCAGAAGGAGATCCATGGATGGAGCTCACACAGCTTTCCAGTCAAATTCTGTGTCTTTTCAGAGTACCAGCTGAGATGAAATTCTGGCCTATTGAACATATTTGTTAAGATTCTGAACTGAGGTAAACCCAGGACAACCCTAGGATGCCACAGGACCTATAGGACCAGATCCTGGCTCAACACCTCAACCTTTTATCTATTAAATTATTCATTAACTATTCATTAACCCAGTGAAGGTCTCCTCCCTGTACAGAGTGTTTGGGTTAATGGACAGGCACAAAACTCATGGATTGTTGGTGATGTTCCCTTCCCAGGGATCCCATGGAAGCAAACAGGGGGAGATCTGTTCCCTGGGGAGCTTTGGTGGCATTCCCACAGCTGCTGCCTGTGGGCTGAGGTGCAGCACAGGGAATGGGAGGAAAGCAAAGGGATATTGGGTCCTGCCAATTAGGTCACCCCTGTCCTGGGGTGGCTTTGTGATGCTTGTATCCCCAGTTTTCTGTTCTCTCTGTGCTGGATATTGAGTTCTACACCCTTCAGGCTGGTTCCCTGACGGGGAATTGAACCTGGGCCACAGAGGTGAGAGCACTTAATCCTTTTGTTGTTTATTCATTTAACAAATTAAGCACATTGTTGTTTTGTACTTGTGGGCACTTTGCTTGTTAAATAAACAGTTTTTTTCCACTTTTCTCTAAGGAAACTTTTTCCTGGACCAGTTGTGGGAGGGGGTCACTTGAATTTGCTTTCTGGAGGGACCTCATTCGGAGGTTTCCTCCCAAATTTCCCCTAAACCAGGACACCAGCTCATAACTCAGGGAGAAAACCACCTGGAGGAGACATCAGAGCAGGAGTTTTTCTTATTGGCATCAAGCTCCTTGAGCTGTCCATGCCCTGTGTGCCATTCCAGAGCAGTGGGGGGCATCAAGCCAATATCTGCAGGAGGGGAAGGGATGTGGCATTCCTTGGGGCAGCATTATGTTTATTATCAATCATGTTTAATTATCAATTTATTCTTTGACAATGAATTAGCAAGGAGGCTGGACCTACAGCTTTGGTTGCCTCTGGATGATTTAAATCAGCCCAAATAATCTTGAATTTGTTATGTAAGTCAGGGAAGGCAGGTGGACAAGCACTGGTAGCAAGGAAGATTTCCCACGCTTGACTTTGGCCTCCCATCCAATTTACACACTCATCTGAATTTTTTGGCTTTGCATTTGCAAATTCTGGAGGCCAACCTAGAGCCAGGTAGGATTTGTCACCTCTTCATGCACTTTAACAAAGCAAAGAACCAGGAAGTTTGTGAGCAGACGCTGGTTTCAGGATCTGAGGATTTTTTTTTTGTGCAATACTTGCTGTCATGAGGACACAAGGCTAAAATAGAAAAACCAGTGAGAGGGAACTGAAGGTTTTGGGGTCATTTTACCTGAAAAGATCCAATGCAGAGCTCCAAGTAAAGCCGAGCCCCCAGGCTGGAATATTCTGGGAGGAAGTTGAAGACAATGTAGTGGGTTCCAAATAATGGAATTAGAAGCAGGGTTGACCTTGACAGACGTCTAGCACAGGGCATGAGAAGAAATAAGGTAACATTATTTTTCTGTGTAAAAACTAATGCACTCATTGTGCAGTAGCCAACAGTAGCCAACAAAAGTGAAAAATAAAATAGTATATATAAATATATGTATACAATACAAATAAGTATGGTGGCTTCCTTTACAGTTGTCATACAGAGAAAGGCAGCTATAGAGGGTGATTTTTTCCTGTCTTAAATAAGAGATTTAATGCTGATTAAATTAATTTTGTTGTCTCCCCCTTGATTTTAGACAGAGGGCAGGCATCTGAGCTGATCTGAATACATCCCATTGGCCAATATGAGGTGACTTAAGTCTCACCCTTTGACTATTTCCTTTGGAATGGGACAACGTTGGGAGTTCCAAAATTTAATCCCAGTTAAACTGAGCCTGTCTGAGACACTGAGCAGGTACTTATCTGTTTAGAAAAGAATATATATTTTTATTAATAAAATAATTGATTTTTTAAAAAATATTCCATACGTTACCTGTACTGAGAAGAATTATTGAAGTTTATTTGTCTAGGGTCTAGTTTTTTCAGTAATATTCTGATGATGTTGATAAATAGGACAAAATTGACCTGTTCACAACATTTGAGGGGTGGGAGGGAAAAAAAAAGAAAAAGTTAATTTTTGGTGTAAAATTTTGCAGTGAAAATCTGGTGGCTTTTTTTATTTTATTTTAGTTAAAACATAATTTGTGCAGTTTCAATGTAAGGTCATTAATGCTATTCCTGTTGGCACCATTCAAGTATTTATATAAGTGGCACTCCTGCTTGAAGAAATTGCTGAAGATGAAAACTTGAGAATTTCAGCAAAATATCTTTGTCAATACTTGTGTGACTCTTTTACCTTTAGTAGCTCAAATCAGTTGGATTCTCCTTGGAGATGAATATTGCAATAAATTCTGGCTGATCTCTCTGGGCATTACTAGTAGAATTTTTCTGCCTAAATACCTCTACAATGAGATATTTCCATCAGAGCTGATCACCCTGTTCTGCCTCTGCAGCCAGTGGAGAACCAGCCAGGAGAGTTAATCAAGATTTAGGTGGGGTTGGGGGCAGGTCACCACCTCCCAAGGCAGATATTTGTTTTAAATCAGGTGAATGACTTGCCAAACGTGCATATTTCCCTTTATTGGCTCTGAAGGAGCCTCTGTGGAGCATTAGCTCGGCTCCAAAGCAGGCAGGGTCAATCCTAACTTGCAGATCAAATATTCTAAAATTGCAGTTTGGCACAGCTTTATGCAAAGTCTGTGAGGTTGCTCAGTTTTCCACCATCAGAGGGATTCTCCCTGTGCATTTTTTGAGTGTCTGTACACACCAGCTCTTCCTTAGGTGAGGCTGAAGGTTTAATTTTGCCTAAAAATATCCTTGTTTTACCAGAAATTCCAACCTCATTCTATTCATTAGTGATGCTCTATGTGCATTCCAGCAGAAGTAATAACAGAGGGTAGAAGGACATGAAATATTTTATTGAAACACAGAGAGCTCTGACCAGAATTCAGTTTGAGATTCTTCACTCACATGATTTGTGTGCAGCTTCCAGGTCCATTCCAACCCAAAGCATTCTGTGATTCCATACCCCTCATTTGCATTGTCCTCCAATTAAATTAAGGTTTTTATAGCTGGCCTTAAGGTCATCCATTGACTGCTTTCTCACACACTGCTTGGGTTTAATGACTTGTGGCAGTAATCATCCATGATAATTATTTGAAGCCCATCAGTTTATTCAATAAATGCCAGGCTCAAGAGCTGTCATCAGTTGTCAGCTCTGAACAGAAATCTATTGCCCTTGAAAGTTTGGTATTAAAAATTTATGGCTGAATCTGGGCTCTTTTGCTGAAATTTTGTGTTCAGATATTATAAGGAGGGTTTATCCCATTTGCTATTAATTTCAGCTAAACTGACAATTATGGGAAAATTTTGATTTGTTTGAAAGATAAACTTTTCAGTTTGCATTGGACAAAGGCAGTTAACAGTAGAAATTTACCATTCCTCTTCCTACAACTCAGCAAAGAGCAACACAATTTTAATACAAAAGCCTTTTTTTTTTATTTCTGTGTAATATCAGCAAACTCAGAAGTACCTACCCCCACAGAAATTATAATTGGTCCTTTGATGAGCCACCAGTAAGGAGAGCCTTGATTAATATCCCAACATCTGTGAACATGATGATAAGATTAGAAAAAAGCATGCATACAACCACTGCAATCAATTAAAAATATAACCAAAGAATATAGAATAATGTGGGAAACAATGACTTACGCTGTGTCTTCAAAGTAGAATTTTGTCAATATCCATATAAGGGTAAAAATTGTTGGAAAACCTGTTAGATATTTTAAAACAAGGTATAATTAATCCAAGCCTTGTCCACTGAAACTCTCCTTCAGTGATACAGATCACTCATATTGGTGAGCTGGAATTATCTTTTGGGGTCAGATCCTGTAAGGAATTGTTTTAAACACAGTCCCTAAAACACAAAAAGTGATTTTGTTTGCTGAGTTATCAGGCCTACCTTAACCTTTGGTGGTAACAGGCGTGGATTTCCCTCCCTGAACCAAAAAAAATTCCTCTGCCCAAGTGCATTTACCTGACATAGAAGAGTTCTCTGCTTTTTCCTTCCCACAGCAACTCTCTGTGGACACTCACTTGGTTTCAGATTTCTAAGTCTGAACAATTCCTTTTATTCCAGACAACAACAAAATCAGAGGGGGGATGTTGCTGTTTCATTGCCTGTCCTGTTATTTAGGGGGCAGAGCTGTTTTATTCCTATGATAGCTCAGTGCAAAAGATGGGCTGGAGAAATATCAGGAATAAAAAAGTTCCTACTTAGGAAAAAACAATTCCCTTTCCCAATCTGTGCAACTATTCTCCACAAACAGGAGCAAGGCACATTGAACTCTGGTGTTTGTGGTAACTGTTGTTAAGACTGGATGTCTCCATATACATTCTCAAATATACTTGATTTTCCACTCCTTTCATAGGGGCTTTATTGCCATAAAAGGCTTGATTGCTTTTTGCTAGTATTCACATAAAAATGAAATGGAAGCAATGCCTGGGTTAGGTATCTCAGACTGATTGTGTACCACATCCAGTATTTTTACTGGGAATGGATCATGGAATCATAGAATCAGAGAATCAGAGAATCAGAGAATTATAGAATCAGAGAATCATAGAATCACAGAGTTACAGAATTACAGAGTCATAGAATCACAGAGTCATAGAATCACAGAATCACAGGATCAGAGAATCAGAGAATCATGGAATCATAGAGTCATAGAACCATGAAATCATGGAATCATAGAGTCATAGATTATAGAATGGCATGGGAGAGAAGCTACTTTAAAAATCACCTTGTTCCAGCCCACGAGGACACCTTCCACTATCCCAGTTTGCTCAAATCCCCATCTAACCTGGCTTTGGACATTTCCAGGCATGGGGAGTCCACAGCCTCCCTGGGCAACACGTGCCAAGGTCTCACCACCCTCCCAGTACAGAATGTCCATATCCCATCCCTCCATTCCTTGGGAAAAGTCCCTCTCCAGCTTTTCTGCATCCCCTGGAAGTTGTTCTGTGGTTTTTGAAGCCTTATCTTCTCCAGGCTGCACAGCCTCATTTAACACCTCTCCTTAGTTACTAATTTCCTGTAAAATCCATACCTACCCCAGCCAAAGAGAACCAGCCACCAAAAATATCTTCTTCCATGAGAGAGGGATGAGAGCAGCAGGCAGTTTAGGTAGAGAGCCTCCACCAGCAGCCACATGAAATTGGTCATCATGAAGTAGTGACAGAAAACCACAGAGATCTTGCATTCAGTCTGGGGAACAGGAGAATCATAGTTTAGGCATTGCTTGGAGATACAAATCTCTTTGATTTGACCATGGAGGAGACATCTGTAATACTGGCTGAGTTCTACCAAGAACAAGATCTCACTGTTAACTGGTGTTTAAACTGAGAGCTTCCAAGTAAAATGGATTTCTGATTAGTAAGGCTTTAACCACCCTAAAATCTCCACTGCATTTTGTTTTAAATCTCTGTGTTACAAATAGAACTTGTGCTCCCAAGCATGTGAGCTCTCTGACAAGTGCACTGCCTTGAGTGTACCTTCAGTGTCAAATGCTCTTTGAATAAAGATCCAAGGACACATTTTTCTCCTTATGCTCAACTCTAGAATTCTGTGTGGCTGTGAGCAATGCAGAATCACCCCATGAACCTCTGCTTGAAATTGTCTGCCAAGATCTGGGGCTGGATGAACACTGAGTTCATTGCTTGATACCTTGAGTGTTTTGTGGTTTACAGATCAGAGCTTCCAACCAGGACAGGAAATCCAGCATTTCCAGAAGAATAAGCTTTAAAAGTTGTTCTTTGATGTACTCAGAGGTCTTCAATTTTAGGATTCAGATTAGTGAAACATAACAGTGTAATGATACTACTTTGTTGCTGTGTGAAAGTATAAATTTAATTTAGAATATTGCAACATCACAAATTGATGCTCTAAGAATATAGGAGGGCACAATGTACACATTTATGGAAGCAAAATATACTGAATAAAAGAAATATATAATTTTCATTATGAGGATAGAAGGAAAAAAAAACCAACAAGTAGTAAAAAAGAGGCATGAAAGGTGAAACCATAAATAAATGGTAGGAAAAACATCCAATACCACAATAACCTGCTTTTCATGTGCTTACTGTAGAGAAGCTGCAGTGATCAATGCCTTCCTCCTGGAAAAGGACAGCATCCTTAATGAAAATGGCAATAGCCTTTAAGATGAATGTAAAAAAGAGCTGGACATGGATATAATTCCTGGGACAGCGAAGCCTCCTGGAAGAAAAGAGAAGTTCCTCTGAGGTAATTAGCTTACTTGTGCTGCAGTAACAAAAATAAACAATAAGCCCTTTTATTTTTTTTCTCAGTTTCTTCCAGACACATTTAGGAAGCACATTTTGATCCACTGAACTCTTTCAGAGAGAGGCAGAAAATTTCCTCATGTGAGGCAAATCAGCCACAGTCTACATTTTAATTTCTTTCCTTGTTAATCAGAATTATATTTTTTTCCTTACTTTTCCAAAGTTATTTAGACGACTTAAGTAAAAACACAGAAGAGTTTGAAAACAACTTAGCACATCTACTTTAAATTCAATTTACACATCTACCTTAAATTCCCAGTTAACTAAATTTTTACTGTTATTAAATACAGATTTTTGAAGGCATTACACAGCTTCATGTTTGCATTTGAAGATGAGGACTTTAGTTAATAATCAGAAAGTTCCACTAAAGTCTGAATTCCATCCAGACCCAGTAATCAGAGGGTCACCTAATCTGAAAGTTCACCTAGAGTATGCAGAATTTTATTGCTGACCTCAAATGTCAAGCCCATTGTTAATGATGACTTTTTCCTCCCTATTACTACGTCTCCTTATGTCCATTGTTTCTTTCTTTCCCCTCATTTGGGCTGGTTTGTTTTCCAGAGGTCAGAGTGGATGTCAATAAACATATCTGGTGCCTTCCAGACATGAACTAGGAACCAGCAGAGGTCAAGAAACTTTCCCTAGAGAACCCTGACTCTCACAGCATAATAATAAAGCTCCTTCCTTTTTTTTTNTTTCTTTTTTTTTTTTTTTTTTTTTTTTTTTTTTTTTTTTTTTTTCTCTCACAAAAATACAAGAAAAAAAACACAAATATTGATAAAATAAATTTTCTTCATTTATTAATAAATGAAGAAAATTTTAATTTGTATTAGTTTAAATGGTGGCAAATATTAAATCTACATTAAATGATAAAATACTTTAAATACTCTAAATTAGACCTGAAAATGCTGAATTGATGGATAACTCAGCAAGAAAAAATTCTCACCAAATGTGACCAAATTCTGAGACTAACTTTAAAACACGTCTTTAGTGGTAAATTTTTCAATAGTAATCTCTACAATGCCACAGGAACATTCATTCAGAATCAATTCCTTTGTGTATATTCTTATGAAAAATTCCCTGGAGCCATAACAGGCTCCACACATAGTTTATGAAAAATATCATCATTCCAGCCTAAAGCAAGTAAATTTTTCTGTTGATTCTTCAGGATTGGAGTTTCTGAGATTTGCCAAGAGATAGCCAGGGTTTATTTCCCAGATCTGAATCTTCTTATTCCTGTCTCTCTCTCATGTCTTTTAATTTCCAACTTCAGTTTCATATTATTTAACCAACATGGCTGGAATTTTTTTATTATTATTTTTATTCTCCTGAATTTTTATTTATATTGCTCTGTTATGTTTAGTGTTGTATTCTACAGTCTAAGAAATTAAGGACTGTGCAAAGAATCGAGGCTAGAGGCCCCCTTTACCTGAATGCAATAAGAACTGTCACAGCAATGATGAGGGAGGTGATGGACACACTGTACCCCACAGTGTAGATGATCTTTATTGTAGAAAAGTAGGATTGCTATAAAAGAAGAGAATTTGTCACACAAGTTGCTGTTAAATGACAGCTTTTTTACTGATCCTGTCAGTTTTGCTTTGCTTGGTGGCTCCATTCTGTTTACATCCCTGACTGCCTTTTTCCCCCCTCATCAAATCTCACAGCAAAATTCAGCTTGAATCACTCATTATGTTTCTTTTGTGTAGTCCCATTCCACAGTTGTGTGGATACAGCCCAATCTGATGCTGAAACATGTATTGATCAGGGGAGCTTGAAGCTTATTCATAAAAACATAAAAACCTGCACCACTCTTTCAAAAATACATTCTTAGAAATCTTATGCAATTTTTATAAATACTGTATTTTATATCACATTTTCTCCCCAGCAGTAGCAAGACAGTGCTGCTGGAAGCATGATAAGTACAGAATTCTGTCAGCCTTTCTCTATTTTTCTCCACTTTCCTACTCTGCTTCCTTACTTCCATTTTTGCCATCTCTTCCTCCTTTCAATTTTTATTGTGTTGTGGTGGGTTATTTTTTTCTGGGTTTGTTGTTTTTTTTTTTTTCCTCTGTTTTTCTTGCTGCCAAACTCAGCTGCTCAGTTGGAATGCCAGTCAAAATTCATTTCAGTTTAAGTGGCTCCTCTATCAGACACAAACCCTGAGTGAGGATAAGTTGACTTCAGCAACCACAGACAAAAGCAGAAAACAGAATGAATGAGCTCTAGGCTGCAAATCTAACTCCAGTCTAACATGGTCTGTCCCTTGGGTCCCATTTCAATGCTTTTATAACCTAAAATCTGCACAGCTGTGCAGTGCATTCCTACAGTTCACTTGGGGAAGGGGAGATGATTGTTTTGAGCCTTAAGTGGAACTTTAGGCATCATAAGACTGACATGGAGAAGGGTTTATTTAATTTATTTAGGTGCTTAAAAATTAGCTGCCTAAATATGAGTCTGTGGCAGAATGAGAAGACCCTGGCCACAGGGCTGATCTGTTTAATTATTAATACAATCCTGTTTTTTTTCTCATCCCTTTTCTTTTATAGTTAATGAAGGAAAATATTCAGAAGACAATTCAAGTTTTTGGAAAACGAGACTTTATTTGTTTCCAACAAAAAGAATTTATCACTGCACCTGCCTTAGAAAGAGCAGGTTATAGATTCATAAATCCTTGATTGGTTTGGATTGAAAGGGACCTTAAATAT
The DNA here is from genome assembly GCA_013389925.1 of Aegithalos caudatus. Lineage (NCBI taxonomy): Eukaryota > Metazoa > Chordata > Aves > Passeriformes > Aegithalidae > Aegithalos > Aegithalos caudatus. The sequence goes on along the minus strand of WEIU01020879.1, from coordinate 396,384 downwards.
CATCTAATTCCAACTCCTGGATTAGAAACTTTTGTGCCAAGGGCTTTGCATCCAGGTGTGCAGATTTATGATTATCCACAGTCAAATCCAACGGGCTGAACTGTTATTACTGCTCAGAGCACAGTGGGTGCACCCTGAGTTTTCCTTCCAGCTCATTTTTATCCATAAGAAGTGAGATTGGCCTTTCTGAGAGCACCCCTCAGTGTGAATGCAGTAAGTGGGGACAGCCAAGAAATATCCCTGGAAAATTCAAACCTGCTCCTATCAAAGCACTAATACAGACCCATGGTACAGAGAGAGCTCCAATTTTCACTGTATTTTTTTGAGATTGATGAAGTTAAATGGGGTGGAAACAAGGCATAATGGGGTGGGTTTTTTGTCTAGTGGATGAACTGTGAGTTCTATATGATTATCCAAATCCCTGACTATGCACAATTCCAGCCAGAGCTCACAGAAGTATCTCAGAGCTCCAAAGCTTGCCAGGAAGTCTGGATGCACCACTCAATGAGAAACATCAAAACCGTGCTTGGCTGACCATAGCTGGCAATAAATCTGATGTGTAAAACAGAAAATAATCAACTCCTTAAGTGCATAAACCAACACCTGAGGAGTTTCATCTAGGTAAAATAATAGAATGATCACAGAATGGGTCAGAAGGGATCTTAAAGAACATCCTGTTCCACTCCCTGCCATGGGCAGGGACACCTCCCACTATCCCAGGCTGCTCCAAGCCCTGTCCAACCTGGCCTTGGACACTTCCAGGGATCCAGAAGCAGCCACAGCTTCCTTGGAAACCTGTGCAAAATCTCTCCATGGTGATATGAACCATGTTTTATCCTTAGTAATTAGGGGTCAAACACTACATTGTCCCTGTGCTTGTAACCTCGAGATATCACCAACAGTGAATATCTGCCTGAAGTAATATATTGAATTCTGATCTGCATTACAGAGATTACAGAGATTTTGGGACTTTTTTTTTCATAGTTTAATTAGATAGTTCATGCAGGATGAAACCCAAAACCCCTCTTGTCCTTAGATATTGCTGAATCTGGAATGGTGGTCTTTAATAGCACATTTTCTGTGCAGTTTCTGTGATACTAAAAATGCATCTTGCTGACTGATATGACTGAAATGTCTTAATACACATTTTATGAACACCTTGTGATACATTTTTGTCTGTTATATTTGTGAATTTGCAGCTGGCTTTATTATTGTTACACCTGAATAATAAAACATTCTTAGTTATCATACAAAATAGTTGGCCAGAGTAAAAATTTGAATTATATCCCATACTTAGAAAAATAATTCAGCTTCTTCTGAGTTTCCCTCTGCAGTGATCTTCAGGAATAGAAAGGAATACTATGACATCAGCACACCACTCACGTGTATTTATGTAATTAAACTTACTTCTTCAAGAGGAATCTCATCTTCTACTGGACAGGCCACGTGGTAGGGAGGGAATGGGTCAGACCAGCCCTTTTTTGTGCAGTTCCTTTTTACCATCCCAGCTGAAAAAGAAACGTTTGATTTTCTCAGTGAATTGCAAGACAATATGGAAAATAACAACCAGGAGAAGACCTCTGGCTGGTGGAAAGTTGTACCAGGAGAAGAGGATCATTAGCATCTCACAGTGTTGGTTGGACAATTTTCCTGTACACATTCAGGTCATCAGATACAAAACTTTGTATTTCATTTATAGATAACAATGGGAAAAAGGGAGAGAACAAAGGTGATGGGGTAGAGATTTGAAGGACTAAAGCAGGAATTATATCAGGAGATTGGAGAAGATTGGGAAGCATTGCTCCATCAATTTCTGCTCTGGACAGCACTCACCCTTCTACCATATCCATTCCCATTCCCACCTCCCCTGGGGCTTCCTTATAGATCAACAACTGGGATAAACAGCCACGAGGAAAGCAGGCTTCCATAAAAAAAGATTTATGAGTCAGATGAAGGAGAAGTCGAGAATCCCAGGGCAGGAAATGAATCTGCACAGATGAAAGGGATTTTCCTTATCCCTCCTTTATAACCAGCATGTGTTGGATGTGGCAGAGGTTGGGCTTTGCAGTTTCTTTTTCTTGTGGAGCTGCCAAATCCAGGTCTTTCCTGGAAGGTGGTTTGCTCCTCGTGGGCTCACAGTTTGTTACTCACCCAGGCAGGAAGCAGGCACAGAGGAACTCATTTGCAATTTTGCAACACATGTGCTGCTCCAAGGCCTAAATTCTGCTTTGCATCTCCAACCTTGGTTTTAAAGAACAATCACATTGTTCATTCCTCTGCCTTTTGTTTCATCCCACAGCAATCACAGCATAAATCTCAAGATGCCCCAAGCTTAAGTTCTGACCTAGACAGCCTCCAGATGAGCTTTGTAGGAAATTCACGGAACAAACTGATCCCAGAGCCCCTGGAAACCAATGGAACCACTCCTGGTACCTCGGTATGTTTTTGATCCAGGGCCTCATCAGAGACCATAGAAACCAAATCCAGTTATGGATAATCCTTAAAATATGAGAAGAACTGCTAAGGTCCCTCAGATCCTCCTAAAATCTTTGCAGTACTTCTCTGATCCAACTCATGGGAGCATGAAATGTTCTGTTTTCACCCTCCCTTTTTAGAAATGCTCTTGCCAGACTTGCAACAGGAGTAACCATGGTAGGACATCACCTGGCTCCTTCATGAAGTGAAAGAGGATGCTTGGACATGGTAAGGCAAGGATCTCTCCAGCATCTGCCTCTGGCCAGCACAGCAGTTTGTCCCAAGTTCTCTTGCAACCTCAGACAGAAAGAGAAATTTATATTTTAAGCATGGCTAAATTTGAGCAAAATAAAACCCCAACCCTTTTTAAACTTTGCCACTCCACTCCTTCCATATCTTACAAAAATAGTTTAGCCACAGTTTTTATTATGAGAAATAAACACCCCCAGAGTGCTATTTAATCTGCCTTAGTTAGACCCCTGTGTTAGACTGAGGTGAGTTTTCAGAAAGAATGCAATAAATGAAGAGTGATGGAATAAAGATCAGATCACTGTAATTGTTCAGGGCTTGCCCTATTTTTAAAGATCAACATACCCTCACAAACAAGCAAGCATGATGCCAAGGAATTGGACAAGGGTACAAGGATTCATTCTGATAAATTGACTGTCCATATTTGAATGTGAAGGACTGTGGAAGAAAGAGAAGGATGGGAAGGAATGGGAGTAGATGGAAGAAGACCTTCAACACATGGGACCATAAATAAACCCTCATGTGCTCTGGCAGCCTGGCCTTGTCCTGACTCTGGTCCCTCCCCTCTCCCTCCCTCCATCCCTCACACATGGATGGATACCTGCTGATGTTGCATTTCCATGCTCTTGTGGGGCCTCCAGACATTCAGCCTCCTTTTTCTTCAGCTCCGCCATAAAATCACATTCTGGGTGGACATTTCCAGAAACCTGCTGGGAGATGAGTTTTGGGGGATTAGTTAGAAGAGGTTGGGAGGGATCTCATCAGGCATTAAGTCCAGACCCACTCTTGCATCTAACTGGTTTAAGAACACAGTTTAGGACTGGTTTAAGGGCTGGTTTAAGGACACAGAACAGTGTTTAGGGTTGCCACTGTCTCTGCACAAGCTGGTAGTTACAGCTCTGTACTGGAAAGTTTATAAATTCCTCTGACTACATTCATAAGAAAAGATCTCTTTGTTAGGGCCTGAGTTTGAGTGCAGGGTTCATTTACACCCTAACTTTAGCCAGACCCTGTTAAATTTGGCCCCAGAAAGACACACTGCACCCGGTCAGGCTCATTTTCTTATCAGTGCAGGGCTCAGTGTCGCAGGAAATACTGCAGAACCTGTGCACAGATAAACCCCTGCCAACCTCCAAAAAAGCATCATCATGAAATCACAGAAAATTACTGCAAAACTGTCTCCTGAAAGAGCTCTTCACTCCAAAAGGAGTGAATCTGTTCTCTCCCTTCTGCCATCTGTCTTTCTTTACACAGGGTGGGAGGCAAAACTCCTTTATTGGGGAAAGAAAAGCAGACTGCACCAAAGCAGTTGTTGGTTTGGTATGATGATGTGAAGAAAAAAAGTGACACCCATGGTTTTAATAGCAGGAAACATTCAGTTGTTTAGTCCTTATTCACTTATATGGGGACCAGAGAAGGATCTGAAGGCATCCAGAGAACTTTGGGCAGCAAAGAATAAAGTCTGCCCAGGCTGTTACACCCAGACTGCTGAGGATGCACCCACTGGGCAGGAGAGCACAGGACTACTTCACACAAATTTAAAAAATGCATGCCTTTCCCAGCCTTAATCACTGTCCCCAGTCCCAGAAGATCATCTGTGATCAGAGGCACTCTGATTTTATCTCTGCACCCTGGCCACTGCTGCTGGTGTGCTCTGCATGTGTGAATATAGACATAAAAACAGGGAGACAAAACAGAAAATAAACCCAGGATGAGACTTGCATGGTGAACAGGTGGCTGGCATATGGCTCAGTTTTCTTCCACCCAGAGAAGATTAATATTCAGGGAATTTGGAAAATAACTCTCTTGCTTTCAGTTCATTCAGAGGGCAGATTGTATCCTTTCCAACAAGCTGGTGTTTCCCCTCCATGCCAATGCCCATGTCTCATGTTGGCCTGCAGAGCATTTGAACTGCATATTGACCAAAAGTTTGATGCTCTCAGGCTGCTGGAGGGCACCAGATTAATTACACAGCATTTGTTTTTCTGGGGTTTGAGCCCTGGTAGTTAAAAATGTCATTATCTCCACATGCATGCCCTGCAAGATCATCTGCTTCCCATTTACTGCACTTTTAGGAGGATGTGGTTTTCCTGCCAAATTTGCAGACAGCAGTGCCATGGATCAGTTTAAGGCAGCAGTAAAAAACTGTGGGCTCCTTGTCCAGACTGAATGGAGTTTGGTGTGTGTGAGAGGAGGGTGACTGTGGATGGATGGAGAAGAGCAGACATTGCCCTGCCCCAGGAGATGCAGATCTGACGTGTGGGATGCCCCAGGGATGTCATCCAGATCAGTAAAACCAGGGGCTCCAGGGACACCCTCAGTGTCTCTTCACTGAGAAATGCAATGTCAGGCAAAATTACAGAAAATTTGCATCTGCCTTGGAAAACTTTGCTGTCTTGATGCCTCTTTTCATGCTAACATACATTCCTTCCCCCCTTGTCCTCACCCTGAACAAGGACTGCAGGAAAACTCCTTAACCACGGTGTTTGACAGCTATTGCAAGGAGCAGCTTTATTAGTCAGCTGAAAAAAACCCCAGTCAAACCATTTACTGAAAATCCCTTTTACAACATTCTCTTGGTTCAGTGGACAGTGCCCAGAAAAACCTTAGCGGGAGGAAATGCACCCATTTGCACTATTCTAAGTTGTTTCTCCTGGCAAAAAGGATTGCTAGATTTTGCCTATCAAAACTCTCCTTGCTCTCTGAAATGTTCATGGCAAGAGCAAAGCTTGTTTGGCTCATTCACCAGTCCAGGAAAGTCCAGGAAAGCCTTTTTTTTTTCCCCTTTTACTTTCTAAGTCTCCAGATTGTGAGAACACTTTATCTGGCACATTCATCTCAAATAAAAAGATGAGGCTGATCAAGTACCAGGTATTTAAATTGTTGTCTCTTCCTTCCAGAAGAACTGACCTTAGGAGGTGCTGTCACAGTTTATTTTCAAGTCAGCACTGCCTGAGCACACAGTGCCAGATCTGATATGACAGAAACTCAGGTTAAATAAACTAAAAAGATTTATTTAATTCTCAGGCTGTGTTTTAGGTTTATTTATCACCCCATAGCACCTAACTACCTGTAGCAGACTCCCAATCCGTCTCCCAAGAATTCCAAACCTCTCCAGGAGCTGACTTCACATTTTCCAGAGAAGCATATGAACAAATTACACCAAAAAAGAGAAAAAGACAGGGCTGCTTTTCCAACATTTTATACTCAAATGAGGGTTGTTTATCTATCCTCTAATATGCAACACATTCTACACTAACACATAGACTTGGTTTTGATCAGTATATAATAATATAGTTAACAACCCAACTTTGTAGAAGAAAATTCTGCTTCTCTTGGGTTAATGAGGCAGGTTCTTACAGAGACCTTCAGTCTTATTTTTAATCATTAGCACTGAATCCTGATATTCTGCTTGAGAGCAGTCCTACTACAGGGAAGTGGGTTTGTCACACAGGTTAATCAAAGGAATCTCTTGTTTCACATCAGTAAAAAGGTCTCTTCAGTCATTTCACAGTGGTTTATTTTCATCAGTGAAGAAAAAACCCAAGCTGCTGTGCCACCCCTTATGAAATGTCCCTCAGGGAAGAGATTCCCAGGAAAGAAGGAAGGATGTAGAGGAGGCATCACAAAAGGAAGATGCTGAAAATGTGATTATTCTCAAGAGCAAAGATCATATCCTTCCCCCAGTTTGCACAAACCCTTCTTGGTGTCCAAATATGAACAGTCAACCCATACTGGTGTGACCCTGGATCTTGATTTGCCAATCTCTGTCCAAAGTGAGATATCACCAAGTCCTCCAAGCTTTTTAATGGCTTTGGATCTTTCTAAATCTGCCCCAAACCTCCCTGCTGGTTCCACTCTTTTGTTACCTGCAGCACCTCAACTGCTCACATGCCAAATAATATCAGTGCTACCACCAAGGCAGATGAAATTGTAACAATAAATAATCTGAAATGAAAGAAAACTCTATCAAAACTCAGCTCCTCTGGTGTAACAGCCCTCCTCCAGTTCTTTCTTCTTTGTCACTGTCTTTCAAAACCCACACACACAAAATAAGGGTTGCTGCCAATTATGTGTTTCTCTTTGCTGAGTGTGTCATAAGAAAGAAGAGAAATAAACTGATATAAAGATCCTGCAAACGTGGGGTCCCTTCTGCTGCTGTTCACACTTTTCATTGCATCTTGCCTTGTTTAACTGGAATCCAAAGCAAACAGAGAGAAAAGAGACTCATAAAAAAAAATTTAAAATAAAGCTCTATCTGACCATCTGCTCCCACAAGGAAATGAACAATTATTGAAACACAATGAAGTAAAAGCTTTTTTTGTTTTTTTTTTTTATTCATGCAATTACTTACAAGCACTGCCAGACTCAGGGTGTGCAGAGCACAGAGGTAGAAAGAACAAGAGTTCATGTTCCAAAGCAAGAGCCAGACCTCAATTCTTCAGCCTCTCTTAGCATCCTTCACCTGCTCTTTGACTTCTCTTTCTCCTCTCAGTTGCTGATTTGAAGCATTTATCTTTTTGCACAGAAGTGACGTAACAGGGATGTGAAGTGGGAGATAAATATTAACAATTCTCTATGCTGTGTTTAAGCTTTGCAGCTTTTTGACTTTGCTTAGTGGCTGGACTGGATTAATTGAGTGATTGATGCCAAGATTTGAGAATACTCTACCCTCCTGGACAGATTAATTTCTTTCTTTCAACACAAATTGGTTTTAAGGGGGATGGACACCTCTAAATATTACTAATTCTGTATTAAATCAACATGATTGGCATAAGAGAAACACTTTCTTAACAGTTATTGTCAATTTTTTTATAATGAAACCTTTTTCTTAGTGTGGGTCCAGTGTGTCTGGGTGTTTTTATGGACTGTAATGACCACAGTGCTACTCTTTCAAATCCAAAATCAATGCCTACTGACAGGCAAAAAAGTTGTGAACACAAGTTTTGCTGTGTACCTGTTTGGGCATTGAGTTGAAGGCAAAATTCACAGAGGATTCCCTCCACTTTGCTTCAGACTTCTGAATGTTCAATGTCTGAATGTCAACCAGTCCTTTAGTCAAAGTCTAGAAATGCAAACACTCAGCTCATCCTCAGCTTCAAGACAGGCCAGGTGAATCCCACTCCAGAAATACCCATTCTCACTCAGAGCTAAAGGAAAATTTATTTCATTTACCTATCAGTTTGTACCATCTTGAAGGATTTCCAATTCCCCACCAACATTAGGCAAATGTCATCATTGCAAGATCAGAGACTCAAGACATGAAATCCCTTTCAAATATTGTTCTCTGCTCTTCTATTCTTAAAGTCATTAAGTCTTAAATCTTAATGGCATTCTTATGCCATTCCTTAAAGTAATTTATAAACCCCAGCTCCCACCTTCCCACAGTGGTCCATCCTACAACCCTGTTCCCACCTTTGGCACTGCTCCTTGTCCATCAACCCTGCTCATCTTCCTTCAATTATTTCAAGTATCTTCTGTCTGCTTCTCTACACAGATTGTGGGAATGCTGAGAGTATTCCCTGGAAAGAAGCCTCTCACCTCCACAGCTGTGAGGAGCTTCATTTGTACCCACATTTGGGAATATCTGTGGGACTGAAGCCTCCAGGGCTTGGTTGTAGGCTGGGTCTGGGAGGGAACTGAGCATTTGCAATGCAAGGAAGTGTCTTTGGAGAGCTGAAATGGGCAGGTTTTCCTTGCAGCCTGTGCTTAAGGGTTTATTTCATTTTCTCCTAAAACCTTATACTTTTCTTAATTATGCAAACTTTCAAAGGCTTGTCTGAAACAAAATTAAAGCTGTGGTCCTGTCAGTTTTCATCAGCTCATTCCAGAGGAGGAAGCTCTAGACTGCTAAATGAACACTTGTAAATGTATTTATCATGGGTATATCTCATACTTTTTCCTAAACTCCTTTTAGCAGCTACAGAATCTCAAGAACTGTAAGATTTCCCTACAGAGGTGTAACATGGAAAAAAATTCAGCCAATAATGTTAAATCTACTTTTTCAGTCAGTAAAGTTATGAAAAAAAAGCTAGTAAGGGAAATTAAACCTATAAAGTTTAATTCATCATCATACATACATTTAAAATAATGACAATATTCAGTTCTTACCTACATTTTGCTGATTACCTTGTATTCCCATTTGGGGAGAGTGTTTCCATTTGGGGAGGTTGTCCTGAATCCAGAGTGCTTTCAGTCGTAAGACTAAAACAGGGAGTTTACAAACATTTCATATTGTTATAACCCTAGAAAACCTTACAAAACCATTGTGACCAGTGCTGTCCTCACAAGATCATGCCAGAATTTGGACACATTCTCTCTTCCCTCGTTTCCAAAAACACTGCAGTTTTAAGGAAAAAAAAAAATTGACTGAACATCCATCATGTTTCCTGCAATGTATTAGTGCTTTAAGGTCAATAACCTTTGGGTTGTCCCACAAATTGTCTACTGATCATGCAGCCCACAGCCATTTCAACCATTTCATCCTTGAGAAAGGATCATAAACAAACCCATTTCAGAGGAGCAACATCTCCCATGCCACAGGGATGCACTTTTTTATTCCATGTATTAGGAAAATAAGTTGCCTCAGAGTAAGCTTCTGGTGTCCACATTAGAATTTTCCATTTCAGCCACCACATCTAAGCCTCTCCATGTGTTTATCCAGTGCTGCTGAAGTCATGCCTATAAAAACCACACAAGGCATTGCCTGCCACTTCCCATCCTAGGAGGGAACACAGAGGAAGCCCAGTGTAAGAAAACTCTAAAGGTTTTCATTTTTCAGGCAGGATAAGTATTGGTATGGAGGGGTTTTGTGCTGAAATCTACCATATAGGAACTCTGACCACTGTGGATCATTTTGGAAAACCTGTCTTTTCTGTATTTTCAGCCTCATTCTGCCACTCTGCAGTGCAGACATTCCATTAAAATGAGTTCCTTCCTACTGTCGCTGTTGTGTGCAAATTTCCAGCTGTTTGTGGTTAAGGGGAAAGACACGTCTAAAAGAAAATAATGGGCTTATGGGTATTTTTTTATTATTATTATTGCATTAAAACTCCTTTTTTATTTTTTTACATTTAAACAAAAAAAGTTTCCACAATAGCCAACAGGACTTCAAGCTGCTTTATTTCACCATAAAAGCTCATCTGAAGGACCAGTTTTCCACAGGCACAAACTTCTCACTTCCTACCAGTCCTTGAATACCACCACCCCTGCAAGGCTGCTCCCACACTCCTCCTGAGCAGAGGCAGGCACGTAGTGGATCAGTAATTACTACATCTTCTCTCCACTCATCACCTCCACCATCAGCACACTCCCTGTTCCAGCAGCTCCTCTGCCAAGTTTTCTAGTGGTGGCAGTTTGCCTTCAGGATGGCAGAGCTGCAGAGGAGACACTGGACATGCAGTAAAAGGAGCTGCTTTCTCTCCCCACGACCTTTCCAAAGGTGAAAACCTGACATTTTCACGACTCTCTTGAGGATTTTCTTGCAGCTTTTTGTGGGGTTGTTTTAGTTTCTGTTCAAAGTTTGCATAGTTTATACAATACTGGCTAATTTCACAATAAATTGTTGCCTCCTCCCAGCCCTGCCATCCCTGTTTCTGCACTCTTGTCCCTACAGATGGAATGACATCCCAAAACTTATAGAAAACTCTTGGGTTTTATACTTCTACTTTTTCTCCCTCTACAAGACCCCTCTATTATCACAGAGTCACAGAATGCTTTGTCTTGGAAGGGACCTTAAAGTCATCCAGCCCCAACCTTCCACAACACCAGGTTGCTCCAAGCCCCATCTAGGCTGCACTTCAATACTTCCAGGAATGAGGTTTAAACCTCTCTGGGGAAACTCTTGTACTTACAAAGCCATTTACACATAGATTAATTCACAGTTGAAATGTTCAAGGTCAGGTTGGAAAGGGCTTGGAGCCACCTGGGATAGTGGAAGGTGTCCCTGCCCATGGCAGGGGTTTGGGAACTAGATGATCTTTAAGGTTCCTTTCAATCTAAACCAGTCCATGATTCATGGTTTTAGTTTTATTATGATGATGGGAAGGTGGAGGAAATCTTAAGACTCCAAATTATTATTTCACAATTTAACTTAAAAAGCCAATAACAACTTACTTCATTGACATATAAAACCCATGGATTTTCCAAAGCTAAAAACAAACAATTTGAGTTAAATAGTTCCAGCTTCTGAGATGGTATTGCTGCAGCTTCATATTTCCCAAGGAACATGCCCCAAAAAAGGCATTAGAATTCAACATTGGGGAAAAAGCTACAGGTAGCATTTTTCTTGAAGTCATTAATGCAGCCAGCAGTGTCCAAAGTGAAAATGGAGCCAGGAATGCTTCTGTGGGGAACTAAGGTCACCCTGATAGGCACAGACTGCTGTGGTGAAATTCATAATACTGGGAGCAAATCTACAGAGAAAAAAAAGGAAACTTCAGTCCCTACCATTGTCTCTTATTTCCATGATGATTCTTTAATACTATTGAAATTTAGAGGGAAGGTGTGGGAGGGGAGGGAGGGGAGGAGGAAGGCTGGGCCTAACTCGTTTAACCACAGCTCCAAGAATAGGCGGTTTTGTTGTGCAGACGTGACGGATGGATGTTCCGTTTCCCAGGGGAAAAGGGAATGTTCAAAACTTTACACAACCCAGAGCTCAAAGAGGCTTTAGAAATGAGGCCCCGAATTATCGCTTTTTAAGACTGAAAAATATGCAGAGTCAATAATTATGCAGTCAAATTAATTTCTCCTTGCAGTGTTAGGGGTTGATTGATCATTTTGTTCACTTTCCTTGTATCGTGTATGAAATGGGCTGAGGGATTTCAATTATAACAGCTTAAGCAGCACAAAATGTAGAGCATTAACTCTTTATCATGTGAAATTAAATCTGTTTAAGAACTTGAATACTGGGGCCTGTACCATCGTGCTTGATTGATTTTATTTCCACTGGGATAATTTTTTTAGCTTGGCAGCAAGGCCATGGCACAGCTACTTGACCACATCGTGCTTCAGCTCTTCTTTCCTCTCCCTTTCCAACTTCTTTTGGGCTGCTTCATCCCTGCCACAGCTATTTGTGGGCATTGCAGGGAACTGGAGCAGGGAGCTGATCCAGACTAGAAATGAACATTTTTTTCCCCCAGCAGAATCATTTCCCCAGGGCACCTCATAAATGCTGGAAGGAGAAGAGAAAAGGCAGCCCCTGGTAGAGGAGTAGGGCCAGTTTTAGGAGAGGGTGGGTGCCCATCAGGTGATGTTTCCAGACACATGACTTTACCATTTAAGTGCTACATTTAACATTTCTCTTAAGGGGGTAAAAAAAACCCAGAAGTTTTCGGATGCAGAAATACGGGAAGATGATTAGTATGTGGTCCAAAATATCTCTCTTGTTTCTCTTTTAATTAATTGCTCATTAGGACCTTGCAAGTTCTAAAAATAGTCCCTAAATTCATAATTCCTCATTATCTGATGGTCATACTCAACCAGTGTCTTACATCATAGAAGAAAAGTAATTCATTTTCTACATTAATAATTTCAGGATAAAATATGACAGAAACAGCTGCAAAAATCAACATGTCTCCAAGAAAGCACCCATGGGTTGAGGTGGATACACAAGGTGAGAAAATTATGTCAGTGATGTAACAATACCAAAGAAAGGGCAAAATTATTGGGTGTATAAATGAGGGAGTCACTTATTTCCTGCATAAAGCAATACTTATAGTGGTAAGCAGCCAAACTACCAGAGTGAATTGACCAGTCTAAGACAAAGCCTTTTTAGGAATTATTTTTCAAGAAAGCTTTGGATCTGCAGGAAATAACCCAGAGGCAAGCAGAGAGTTTGAGGAGAGGCCAGGAAAATGCAGAGTGAGGGGAAAGGTCGGAGGGAAAGCAGTGGTTTTGCCAAAAGAGAAGATGAAGTGGATGCATCACAGAACCACAGGATCATGGAATGGTTTGGGTTGGAAGGGACATTAAAGATGACCCAGTTCCAACCCCCTGCTGTGGGCAGGGACACCTTCCACTACACCACAGAGACATGACACCTCTCGTGTTATAAAAGACCTTTGGAAAGGAAACGAATAATTTTGCTGTGTCAGATCGAGCAAAAAGACATTGGCTAAAGGTGCAAGAGGAAAATTGTGGATGGGATGTCTGGAAAAATATCTATGTCAGTAAAAATTGTTAAAGCCATTAATAAACAAGGAGAAGAAAATGTAGAATTGAAAAAGATCAGATAAACATCATGGGAGTGATGTCTTAGACTGCCTTGGGGCTGGACAATGGCATGGTTGATGTCTTGAAGACTTTTCAAGCTGTTTTCCTGTATTTTGTGGAATTCCATCAGTCACAGAAGGTTGGTCCTTGAAGTGCTCTGTCAACAGAGTTGTCTTGAGGGGTGGAAAAAGTGAGTAGAATTTGAGAGGAGAAAACAGTTTATAAAAGTTTATTTTCTCTTCCATAACCAGGAATTCATTTCCTAGTCAAACTGGCAGGATAAACAGACTTAATTCTTCTTTATTTTTTCCTAAAATTCAGAAACTAATGAGAGAAAAGACAAATTTTCTGCCCATTTTTGTTCTAGAAAACAGATTGAAACTGTCACTTCCTCTCATGTCTCTGAGATGAACTTCAGGATGAGCTTCACTGTGCAAATATTCCAAACCTTGTAAAGCCACAAAATAGTTTTTTACTGAAGGAATGAGTAGGAATAAGATATAAAAGGAATATTATTTTTCTAAACTAATGGAACAATTCCTGGCAGAAGAAAGGTCTTAGTCAGTGGAAATAGGAATGTTTGCCATGCTCTCAGTAAGGAGCAAATACACCATACAGAAAATCACATATAGAATATATAGAAATTACTAGAATAATAATAATAAACTAAAGAGACCTACTGAAGCAGTCATTAGCTACCTTTATCTTTTTATTGAATAGAGCAGGACTTAGGGTTGCTTTGGGTTTTTTTTTTAAACTGTTCTCTAATAAACAGTTCCTACACTGACCCGGGAGTAAGCAAAATTCACTCAGGAAGGAACATTTGTATTTAATTAAGCAGGTGGATAACAATTTCATTACTTAAATTACAACCCTGTTCTTTTACAAAATTACATTTATTTCTTTTGAGCCATTGCACTGCCAAATTTTACTTTGGGAAGGGCACTGGCTGTTCTTTTGATTGTATCATTGGCCAAAGGTTAAGATAATCAGTAAATCCCTGATCATAATCATGGGAGAGGTTGAGAAAATGTGGACTGATGACAGACACCACTGAGGCTTTTTTGGTCTTTATTTCCTCCCTGACTGATGGCAAAACCTGAGTACTCTGCACTCAAAAATGGAATTGATTAACCATGGATGCTGGAAAAGTCAGGATTCTGTGGTTCTGCTTCACTCTCTGTGCTGCCCATTAACAAATCAAATTTTTTTTTTTTTTTAGTGCAAGAACACAGAGTGCAGCAGTCTCATGACCTGGGGTGAGCAGCAATGTGATGATACCTATAAAGGATGGCTGAATACCTTTCTTTTGGCAGTGACATTTTCACCTTCCTAGAGGAAAATTGCCTCCTGACACATTGAAAAGGTCCTCGTGGACTTCAATGTGCCTCCAGACATCTGGGACAGGCTTCAGTTACTTGAACATATGTGGTTATTGGTATTTGAGCTATTCTGGTTCATCCTGCTTAGCTCCCAGCTGGTCAGGAATAGCACAGGTGTTCCCTGAATCCATCAACATGGGTGTCTTCAATACCCTGGCATTTCTCAAATGTCCACAGGCATCGTGTGAGAACAAGGACATTGAGTGCCTAGGTCAGAAATTTCTCCCTCTGCACACGTATGTTTAGGTGCTGGAAAAAAAGGTGTCCAGATTTCAGTCTGGACCTTGTCCCTGACTCTGCTGGGCCTGGGTGAGGTGGAATCAATTTTCCACAGAGCAGTTGAGCTTTGTGTTGGTGGCTAGAGAGGTGCTGGGGACACAAATTTTGGCTACTGTTGAGCATCAACCTGCTGCAGGGAGCCCAGGGGAGGCACCAGGATGAGCAGAGTGATGGAGCAGCTCTGCTGGGAGGAAAGGATGGGAGAGCTGGGATTGTTCAGCCTGGAAAAGAGAAGGGTCTGGGGTGACCTCATTGTGGCCTTTCAGTATTAGAAGGGACCCTGCAAGAGAAATGTTTACAAGAGCTTGGAGTGACAGGACAAGGGGAAATGGCTTCTGACCAAAGAGGGAAACTTGATTTAGATTTTAGGAAGAAATTTTTCCCTGTGAGGTTGGGGTGGCCCTGGCTCAAATTGTCCAGAGAAGCTGTGGCTGCCCCTGGATCCCTGCAAGTATCCAAAGCCAGGTTGGACATTGGGGCTTGGAGCAACCTGGGACAGTGGAAGGTGTCCCAGCCCATGGCAGGAGAGTTGAAATTAGATGAACTTTAAGCTCTCTTTAACTGAAACCATTCTGTGATTCTATGATTTTCTCCAATATTTCTCTCTCACAACTAGGCAGGGTTTAGGCAAGATCCTGGGACAGGACACAGTCAGGAGAACTGATCCAAACCTTACTGACAGGATGTTCTCAGTTGGAAAGGACCCACAAGAATCATCAAGTCCAACTTTGAAATTAATGGGCCATGTAGGGATTGAACTCACAACCCTGAGCAGAGGGGTGCTCTACACCATATCACATGTGCTCAGCAATAGAAGAAATGAGGAGGGGTTGGGAGGGGCATTTGTTATCACAGTGTTTGTCTTCCAGAACAACCACCAAGTGAACTAAAGCCCTACTTCCCAGGAAGTGGCTGGACAGCCTCTCCTGACACCAACTAGAGAATAAATCTTTTCCTTTTCTTTGCTTCTGCATGAGGCCTTTGCTTTATGGAGCAGGCTTTATCTTGACCTGTGAGATTTTTCCATTTTATTTCCTGCCTTCCCTATCCTGCTGAGGAAGGGAGTGATAGTGTGGCTTGGTGGGAACCTCACCAGATAGGGCTGACCCATCACACTAAATTAAAGCTCCTTATGATACGCTGCTTCTAGAATAAATGCACAGAAGAAGGGTCAAAATTTGGGTGAGGGAGGTCTTGCTCAGAGATCTTAATTTCTAGGGACTCAGTAATTATCAGACATCCTCACACAGCACCCATCAATGTAGGGGCTCAGACCGGAAGGAAAAAAAAAGCCCAATAATGAAGTCAGTGACATCCAAGTGGTGATCATGGTGTTAATTATGAGTGCCATGAGATAAGTCAGCTCTTCTCTCTTGGTGGCCTCTGGGCCACAGATAAGCCTGTGCCTGTGGTTATTCTGCAGATGGTTTCACACTCTCACATTCTGGGCCAAAAATTAAGGGTTCTGGTTGAACTGGTTACAGTAGTGATGAGAAAAGTAAGAAACATATCATTATTTTGATTGCACAGTGGTAGCTGAGTAATTACACAACAGTGTGATTCAGGAATGACTAAAGAGAAAAGAGAACCATAATTAACTCCTCTATCTTGCAACACAGACCCTTATTTGAGGAAATGACAAAATAACATGGAAGTGCTCTCT
This sequence comes from Aegithalos caudatus, assembly GCA_013389925.1. Taxonomy (NCBI): domain Eukaryota; kingdom Metazoa; phylum Chordata; class Aves; order Passeriformes; family Aegithalidae; genus Aegithalos; species Aegithalos caudatus. The sequence continues at coordinate 380,124 of WEIU01020879.1, read as the reverse complement.
CTTTGCCAACCTAAGGGCCATAGAAATAGTTCTCAGCTCAGACAAATTGTTCACCTTTGGGAAATACTGGAATAAAAGCTTTTGAAGGAAAATAGCAAGAAATGTATTCAAATAAAAGTATAGATGAGTGTGGAAATGGTTCAACTGTGATGATTATGATACATTTTCTAGTCTAGTGGAAGAGTAAATTCTGACTCTTTTCCAACAAGCCACCAGATTCAAAGTCTTTTCATGCACGGGTTTGAACTGCTTTTCTAGAAAGATCAGGCAATATTTTAATTTTGAAGACTGCATATTTGAAATCCTGAAACCAACTTCAGGGTTCAGTAGAAAGACAAAAGATTAAATTAACCCAATAAGCCAAGCCTCTATTTCAGCCTTTCCAGTCTCTACAGAAAGATCAGGATATCTGTGATCTGACTGCTGTATTTTTATCTAATCCTTGAGGAGCTCCATAATTTAGCAGGAATTCACAAATACTCAGGGCATTTCTCTATGAGAATTTGTGGTTTTCTTCTCCATTGTCCCCCTCCTAAGTGTATCTTTAAGAATCAGAATTGATCACTGCTCTTTTTTGCATACCCCTTAAAGTTCCTGGTACTCTCCAGAACTTTGTATTTTCCTGAACTAAAGCCCTGTGTAAGGATAAAAACCATCCTTATTTGCAGCAAAGAAATTTTAGTATAATTTAATGATTCTACAATAAACAGCGAAGGAACAG
>WEIU01020879.1:362794-379063 GCA_013389925.1 Aegithalos caudatus | reverse complement strand
AAACAAACAAACAAAAACCTTAAAAAAAAAAAAAAAGTCAGGTTTCACTTGGATTATCCATAATTTATCCATAATTATTAATACCAGTTATGAAAGATTTTCTCTAACTGCAATAACAATAATAAGTATTTTAACCCAAATCTAACACCACAATGGAGATTTAATTCTACAACAGATGGCTCTTAAACCAGAGATTTTCACTGACAGTGATTCACATCCTCCCCTTGGCAACCAAATCCACTGCCTGGTTTTCCTTGTAGTTAGGAAGATTTTTTTTGTAGTTGGGATGTTTTCCCTAATATTTGATCTGGTTCCTCCCTGCTGCCTTGTAAACCCATTTCTCCTGCCCATAATGATGAGAAGGAATAACTGATGCTTGTCTCTTATGTAACATCTATTTTAGCCATCCTCACTTAATCATCAATCTTCCTTTCCCTCTGGAATCACACGCCCAGTTCTTCAAGGTTTCTTCTGGATCTTGCTTATCCAGCTTCTCCATTCTTGCAGCTTTGTCGGGTCCCTCTGCTTTATTTAATAGCAGAGTTGCAGTGTTTATAAGTACGTTGTGAAAATAAAAAAAAAAGAAAATAGAATAAAATTTTAAAGATCCTTCTGAATGCTTCCATGTCAAAGCCAATGTGTCAAAGGTTTTGCTCCCAACCTAAAAGTCACCTAAAGGACAAAGTTCTGCCAAAGATTGGCTAAAGGGAGTAAGAAACACCTTGGAGAATTTCCCACCTTTTATGCAGCTCTCCAGTCCTTCTTGCTCACAAACTGGACAGTTCTTGTAGAACCATGGGATTTCCACATTAATGAGTGGTCTGAAGGGTTTGACATTTTTGTTTTAAAGAAGGTGGCACTACCCTTATTTTCTCCCAGCCTGCAGGAAGTTAAACTGCAGGCAGCATCTGGGTTTTGTGGTTTTCTGAGCTTTGTTCCTCGTAAATACAAAAGCAGAGGGTTGGGAATGCCTGAGCCATCTCACTGGAAATGGACAGTGTGACCTGCTGACTCCTGGAACAGCAAAAGTCATCGAGCTTCCCGTTTGCTCTCTGCTCAGAACAGGGGAAGTGCAGTAATTTCCCTCTCTCATTCCCCTCTTGCTGTGTCAGGACAGCCACACAGCTACCAAATCACCACATCCATGCCAGGGTGGGGAGAGGCTTGCTACAGGAAGAAATCAACTGCAAACAAAGCCGAGTTGTAAACTTCTCCAAGAGGCCCTGTCGGAAGCAGGAAAGCATTTGTAAACCTGCTTCACTTCTCATTAATAAACCTGCTTCACTTCTGGGAAGCTGGTGGTGTAGGATGTAAGGAGGGCAGAACTTGTGCAACAGCAATTCTCCTCTGCATGAGGAGCAAGAAGGCTCAAAATTTTCCTTATTTCTCCTACGGCTGGTAGCAATGAGGTGCAGTGATCAGTGTGAGTGTGCATTTCTTGTCTAAGAACAATACATGAGCAGTGAAATGTATTGTCTTGCCCTTGATGAGTGCAAAGAAGCACTCATGTCCCCCCTTTCCCCCAAGAACAGAGTAAAAAAGCAGAAATCTGCCTCCCAAATTATTTCACCATTTCAGCCAATATCCCTGTGTGGATCTCACTTCCTGGGAAGTTCCAAGCACTGAGATCATTCCTGACACCTTGGCCCTGCCCAAGAATTATGTGTGATTTTCACACCAAAGTGACTCCACGATGTGAGGTTTGGATGAGGATAAGAGAGCAAAGTGTCGGGAACATCTTGATTTGTGTGACACAGGACACAAGAATGTCCCAGCTGGAATTTCTGTCTCCAGAACTGCAGCTTTGATGTTGACAGCAGGCATCTCACCACGGTTATTAGATCACTGCTTGCCTCTGATCACACCCATTTATGTGGGGTTGCTGAAATTCTGAATATCAGCCCAGAAAGAAGTGGTGTCCTGTGGATAAAACATGTAATAGAGATTTTTGTCCAGGTTTAACCCCAGTTACCAACAAAGCACAACACAAGCCCTCACTCTCTTTCCCTTCTACAGTTGGGTGGGGAGGACAATTGGAAAAGAAAATAGAAGTCATGGTTTAATTTAATAATTTAAACAAATAAAATATAATTGTAATTATAATTATTATAATTATTGTAATTATTAATTATAATTATTATAAATAAGAGAGGAAGAGAGTGCCATAAAACCCAAAAAGACAAGTGATGAACAATGTAGGTTCTCACCACCCAGTAACTGATGCCAAACCCATCCCCTGGCTGTGATTAGCCCCAAATTCCCCCAGTTCATACCCTGGGCATGGTGTCCCATGGGATGGAACATCTTTTTGCCAGTTCAAGTCAATGTCTTGGCNGAGTCAACTGTCTCAGTCATGCTCTGTCCCAGCTTTTTGTGCACCTGCTCACTGGCAAAGTATGAGACACTGAAAAGTCCTTGATTTAGGGTGAGCACAACTTAACAACAACCAAAACATCAGTGTGGTGTCAGTATTATCCTCCAAAACACAGCACTGAACCAGCCACTAGAAAGAAAATTAACTCAGAGACAAACCCAGGAGAATTTTGAAAACCTTTTAGATGAAGGGTTTACATTTTGATTTTGGTGTTGGATTCACCCTTTTAAGTACACAAATAATCACTTTCACTTGGGTCGTGATGACTGACTTTTGATTATTTATATATATATATATATAAAGGAAATATTTTATAAATATTTTATTTTCCCTGAGTGTTACAATTATGTACAGTGTTCATACTCCTATATAAACTTTTTTCCAGAGACTGGTGACAGATATTGGTCAGAATTTTTTTCCCAAGTTAGTTTTATTCTTGCTATAGAATAAACAGCTTTTTTCCTTTTGCAGGGGTTTGTTTTCTTTTGTTGTAGGGTGGTTTTTTTGGGGTTTTTTTTTTTTCTCTTTTTTGGGGTTTTTTGTTTTTGTTTTTTGTTGTTTTGTTTTGTTTTTTGTTGTTTTGTTTTGTTTTTTGTTGTTTTGTTTTGTTTTTTGTTGTTTTGTTTTGTTTTTTGTTGTTTTGTTTTGTTTTTTGTTGTTTTGTTTTGTTTTTTGTTGTTTTGTTTTGTTTTTTGTTGTTTTGTTTTGTTTTTTGTTGTTTTGTTTTGTTTTTTGTTGTTTTGTTTTGTTTTTTGTTGTTTTGTTTTGTTTTTTGTTGTTTTGTTTTGTTTTGGGGTTTTGGGGTGAGTGGTGTGGGGTTTTTTGTTTTTGTTTTTGTTTTGTTTTTTTTTTAGTTTTTTTTTGGGGGGGGGGGTTGTTTTTTTTTGGTGGGTTTTTTCGGGTTTTTTTGTTTGGGTTTCTCTCTCCTGGAGTCTCATTTGACCAGAAAGCCCCAGCTATGAGTGCAAGGTAACTCACCCCTCTGTGAGAACCTCATTCACACTGACAGAGCACGTACTGGCCATCACCACTGGTTGGGTGACAATTCTGCAGCCCTGGAAGTTTCTCAGGAACTGTGTCTGGTTGTGAGTAAATCCCTTACCACTGAATCTATCTTCTCTGACTCTGCAAAGGTCACCAGTTCATCCCACTTGACCTGGGCAAAAAGGCAGATTTGTGGCTAAAAATGAAAGTTGAGCAATAATTCTCCAGAGGGGTAAGAGGAACAGTTAAGAAGGAAGAGAGGGAGCTATTTAGAAAACAATTTTAATTCTAAACCATCAGTGACATCAAAGAAATATCAGCAATAAAGTGAACAAGTGAGCTGAAATCTGTATTAAAATCTGTCAAAATATCAGTAGCATCTTCATCTCCTCTGAAACATTTCTAAAATAATGAAGGGGAGAGAGTTATTTTAAAAAATCCTCAAAAGGCTCCAAGAAGGCAGAAGTACCAGATGACAATGTTGTCAGAGACAGTCAGGCAATTAAAAACTCAAATACGTAGTGTTTCTTGGGGTTTGTTTCTTTCTTATGCTTCCATCTTGGACAAGGAAATTGGAATAACACAGCTCAAAGCAAGATTTTATTGTTTCTTCTTTTTTTCTTCCTTAATAGCTCTCTAGAGAAGAGCTGGTACAACACTCAGAGAGTACCATGTTGTGGTGTTTTGTTACAGTCACTATAGAGAACATTTTTTGAGTCATGAAAAAGTAAAGGATATCTAAATTAAACAATAATAATAATAATTCTGCACAATATGGAGAAAAAACAAAAAATACCAAATTGAGTGGGACACCAGAGTATCCTTTTAATTAATTACACATTATATTTTTGATGTAGAACTTGCTAAGGCATTTCCCTGACTTTTAAAAATATTAAAAACACAGCAAGGACCAGGTTTAAACCCTCAAACTCAAAGAAATAGATATTAAGCTAGAAATATTTCCTATAACTTCATCCTGCGCAATTGTATTCATAAAAATGGCAATAAATACTATATGAAAACTGTAACTCAGAGTATTTGTACATCTTAAGTAATTAAAGAAAAGTGATTAAACTTTGTATGGTAATGAAATGCTGCTTTTTCAGTTTTAATATTAAAATATTGAGACAGAGATTGCTGCTAGTGATAGAGTTGATGTAAAAATGCAATTAACTTTCCCATTTTCACACAACCCCTGTTTCAGAACAGTTTTGTCCCAGTCAGAGATAGGAAAACACAGGCAATGACATCACAGGCATTCAGAAACGTGAGTGGATTAGGAGCAGAAGTCCCCAGAAAATAATATTGACATCTGAATTCCTAATTCAGTCCAATATCTTTAAAAATCTCACCTGAGAGGGAAAAAAGTAAAACTTGTGTGTTTGTCTTGTTCATCCATATTAGGGTGCATGTTACAGAGTGACAGCAGAATACTCTGAAATTTAGCAAATAATTCAGGTTTGGTTTTGTTTGGGTGTTTTTAACACCTTTTATTTGGACACTGCTGCTTTTTCCTTCAGGGTAGCAAATATTGCCCAACATAATTTGTCTGAGACATGAATGGAATTGGTGGCTGGACCAGGAGCAAACCCCTTCCTCCACTCTCTTTTTCTAGACATTAGCTCATGTTCTTTGAAAGCTGTGCGCTGCAGTTTCACTGCTATCACAGTCTGCATTACACTGTAAATTGGGATGATTTGGCTTCTGCTGTGCTTAACCTGACCCCTTATCACAGCCCAAGGAGCAGCTCTCATGGTCTGTTTTCCCAGAACACAACAATATTGGCCCAGCCCCAAGCTGGCACTCCGCACCCTGGGAAAAACGGGATCTGCAAATCCGTCCCCAGGCGGGCACTCCTGTGCACACACTCACCCTCACACCCTCACACCCCTGCTCTGCTCACGCTCCAAGATGGACAGTGACAGAGGACACAAGAAAACCTCCAGAAGAGCTGCAAATTTGTATGAGATGTAAGAAAAACCCCTCACCTTTGATGCAATGTGAAAACACCAATTCCTGCTCTTGGTGGCTGTGAGGTCATTGATGCCTTTCAGATACAGCATTTTGTTAGCTCATATAGAAGAGTTGCTCCAAATTTTTGATAAAAATTTACTCTTTTTCCTTTAATTGGAGCACATCCTTGGAAGGTACCCCTTCCTTTCCCAGCTCCTTTCATTGCTGGCTATATTTATTAAAAGGCAGACACCCTAGTCTTTGTGAGTAGGGATGGAGAAAATACATTGGGCATCCCACCCATGTGAACTTCCTGGCAAGTAACTTGGGTCTCACTGTCTCCTTATTCTGCTGGTTTGAAGGATCTATTTTTATTTTTCTTTAAAGAGCAGAGTCCTTCAGACTGGTTAGTAATGAGCCCTGTCTCTGGATGCCAAAGGGAAAACACAGAGCCACTTTGTGAAGAGGAGAGAGGGGTCTAACCCAAAACTGCACTTGGATGGTGCTGAAAAACATTTGTCAAGCTGTCAAAGGGTCTCTGCACCTCTTTGGAGCCAGCCTTGGGAGAGAGAGAGCAGGGAAATCTCCATCCCCAAACTGTCTCTATCACACTGGGAAATTAAGAATTGGCCTTTGTCCTTGGTAAGAGCCGGGCAGGGGAGGGACAACTCCTGGGAGAAACCTCTCTGTGTCCAGCTTCCCTTGGCAAGCTGCACTGGTCTTATCCCCTCCAGAGTCTTCAGGCTGTGTCTTGGTTGTCTTCAAAGAGCCATTCTCTCACTAAATCACAGTGTGTCCTGCTCATCCCTCTTTCCCAGCCCGGACACTGGGCAAGAGGCACCCAAAGGAACTCAGTGTAATAACTCCCCGTGGTGCAGGAGGGCTCTGGCACAGCTGAGAACCCTGAAGACAATGTGCTTTCCACTCCAGCAGGCCTTGGTTTGGCAAAGCTTTTCCATCAGATGACTTATCTGCGTGGGCAGCAGCACTTCCCTCTCCCACCTCAGCCATTGTCCACCTCTCAGTCACAGCTGTAACCCAGGCTAGCAGCAGTCATTTCTTTTGGCCCTCCTTCAGACTGTTTTCAGCTGCCTGACAAAGCCTTGGAATGACTTAATCCATGGAGAAAACTCCTGAAGATTACATTTGCTGGAATAAATGCTGGGTTTAGATTTCCTGTCTCTGCCTTAGCTCAGGGGAGGAGGTGTGATCCTTGGTGACATAATGCCAGCAAACACAGGCTGGTGGCTGTGCCCACCATAGGATTTCTGCCTTTCTGCTGCCCACATTGCCCTGATACCTCTCTGAAAAAGGCCCAGAGGCCTCAAGTCCTGTCCTGACAGATCAGGGATGTGGTTTTCTTGCTCAACACAGATATTCTTCAGAGCTCCATCACCAAAGGATGACACACGTCCTTCACCACTGGGATGTCATTGAAGGTGTGCTGCTCATTGGAAGAAATGTGAGCTTTACCTTCAATGTCTTAAGCTTGTGCTATGTCCCTATTCATTTACCAGCCTAATATTTATTTGTTTATTTAAGATCTCATTTCAAATTCTAATAAAGTGGCTGGGTAAAGGCAAGAAATCAAGCAGGACTTCCAGATATTTTGAGCCAACTGTGAGGCAGTAACAGCATTTTATGGAAATGCTCTAGACACAAATTAAGAAGGAAATCAAGGTCTGTAAAATGCATTAGGGAATCTTTTTCAAACCTGATATATTTATGGAAAGCGTCTTTCTCCTTTGGAAAAAAAAAAAAAAAAGTAAAGAAATTCAAGGCAAAGAGCATAATAAAAACAAAATAAATGGTCCATCATTCACAAGTTCAGCTGGGAATACTATTGGTTATTTCAGCAGGGAAAATGAAAGAAGAGACACTTAATTTTACCTTCCCCAAAATATGGGTGTCCTGAATATATTCATGGATGTGCCAGAAGCCCTGTGAGAAGGGTGGGAGCTGAGCAGCCCAGTGCTGTGGGCCTGATCTGCTGATGGGTGAAGAACGCCTGCTCTGAAAGCCAATGAAGGAAGGGGCTGCAGAACTGAGGGAACAAATTCCTTTTAAGGCAGTGACAAAGGTGTGAAATACAACATCATCATCAGGGACAGGGGCTAAGCACAGAAAGATATCAAGACCAGAGAGTTTGTGGATGCCTCATCCCTGAAACTTCTCAAGGCCAGGTGGAATTGGCATCTGAGCAATTTGGTTCAGCAAAATGTGTCCCAGCCCATGGCAGTGGGGTGGAATGAGAGGAGCTTTAAGTTCCTTCTCAACCCAAACCATTCCATGATTCTAAAATTGGGGCTGGCCCAATGACATATCCCAGTGTGAAGCAGAGGAGAGGCCAGTCATGTCAGGTTAAAAGTCAATGAAGACTATCTGAAATAAAAGATGGAAATGTTATGAGGTATATGAAGAAAGGGAGAGATGCAAAAACAATGCAGAATTCTGACAAGGGATGCTCTCTGTAGCACAGCCAGCCCCGTCCCATCTCCAGTCTGCTTGGCTGAAGGAACAAAGCAGGACAACCTTCCTGAAAGGGGCTGAAAAGAATCAGAGAACAGCTCCTGCTGTGGCTCATTTCTCAGTCTCCAGTTCAAACACAACAGGGGCTGTTTGTTCCCACAGTGCAGGCCTGACCTTAAAATCGTTCACGAGCTTTTGCAAACTGCAGCCCAGCTGGTTGCAGAGCTCCAGCCATCTGCTTCTATTTTTAAAACTCCAGGTTGCAGACGGTTTTCTTTAGTTACCACTCCTCTGGGATTGCCTTAAACAGAAGTGCATGGAGCAGCAAAGCCCCTGTTTGCATCCCAGGGATCCTGAGGGATTGAAGTGCAGCAGGAGAGGCAGCAGGACTGATTTGGTACATATGAGGGTGTTTAAGGGAGCATCCATTCCTAGGAAATCTCAGCTCCAGAGGGGTTGGAAGGCTTCAGGCTTCCCCACGTAACCACCAGGCAGAAGCTGAGCTTAGAGAACTACCAGCTGGATTTGGATAAGGAAAAATGGGATTTTTATGTCACTGTCAGTGATTTCTTGGCTTTAGGTGGCTGCTGGAGGCCAGAGACATGGACAAAGTTTTTATACACAGAAATTTCACTTTCCCTCCTGTTAGAAGCATTGCTTTATGTATCCAAATTCAATGTTTCTTCTACAGCCTGGGACCCCATAGCCTGTCCTTCCTCTTCCATCTCCATTAGAGCAGATTTTGGCTCTAAGTATCCCCAGAGAGTACCCCCAGTTCTGTCCCATGTCTCATGGAAGACTGAGATCCCAAAAATCTCTGCAGAGCAGCCAAACTGCCTCCACCAGTCCGAGGCACAGATTGATCAGACAACTGTGTACTGAAATTTTAGTGCTCTGCTGGATTTCTATTTCAGTACAGGCAAATAATTTCTGTCTATATCTAGATGTGATTGAGAGGCAGTTGACACAGTTGAATATAAAATCCTTCTTTCTCACCAGACAAGACTACATTTAAAGTCTTCTCCAGTGCTTGTCATTCTGTCAAGGAAATACATTTTTTTTTTTTGATAATTTATATATTTGTTTTTAAGATGTCAAACTCAGCTATAAGATAAAAACAGAATGTAAAGATCCATGTCAAATATTGCAAATGCTTTTATTTTTGTTCATTTTTTTAATGATTTTTAAAAAAATATTCTCTTCAAGACTACAGATCCTCTTTTGGTGCCCTGGTTGTATAAATCTATATAAGCATGTACAAGGGAGACAAGTTTCTATTAGAGTCTATCAGGTCCCACCAATATTTTCAGGGAAGTTTCCAGTTATCCAGTTAAACCTTATTTTATCATCTGAAGAATTTTCATGTTTCACTATGTGAATTCAGTAGACTTGCAGTGACCTAATTGGGCCTTCAGAAAATCAGCTCATAATGAGAACTCCTGCTTTGCCAACATCTAAATTTATAAGTCTTGGCTTGCTAGGCAAAATACATCTTCCCTGGAATAAAAAATTAAACAGTGTCCTAATATTATTAAAAATAATAATCTGCTTCAAAACATTCACAGAATGCTGTATGAAAAGATAATGTTTCCCTCCCACATGAAAAAACTGTAATTTAAAAAAAATCCAAAACCCTAAATGAAACCATGAAAACAGCTGTCCAAATCATGTCTGTGAATTTAATGTCAGCTGCCACCTGTCTCTCCATCAAAACTCTTCCAAGCATTGTTTTACATCTTCACTGGGATAACAGGAGTTGGAGATGTCTGTCCCACACAGACTCATCAGTAATTTTACATAACTCTGGTCCACACCCATGCTTTTCCACATGTAAGACTTCATGCACAATTTTCTACACCTACATGCCCACTTTTACTGAGTCACATGGGAGTCAGATGCCCCATCTGAGGATCCAGCCTGGCACAGTGTGGGATCCCACTGGTTTCCTTACCTCAGCTGCCACTAAATCCCATACATTACCAATTAATTAAATCTGCAGACTTTGCAGCTCTTCCACTTCCTATTCCATTTTCTTTATTCATGCAAAACATCCAAGTAACTTTACTAAGCAAAGCTCATAGGACTGGGCAGTGTTTAGATAATTTATGCTGGTTTATATTTGGAATAAATGCGTGGTGGTGAAACTCTACTTTTTTTCTGAAGCCATTATTAAAATTTAACAATGATTTCAATGTTTGAATGGGTTCAGGAAAGAGCTATTATGTATCAAGGAGCCAAAGTCAAGGCTTTTTAACAATATCGGACAAAAGCAGTTAATTGGACAAACAATCCTTTAGGGAAAGAAAGAGTTTATTGTTCATGGAGTGGAAACCACAGCATAATAATTAACCACACTGGATGTTTTGACAAAAGGTCAGATGCAATAAAAGCACAAAGTGCTTGAAAATCCATGTGAGAAGTCCTCATGTGACAAGCCAAAGTACTTGAGTAAGGACACAAACACAACTCAAACATGTGAATCTCAAGTGCCCAAATCACCTCGGTGTTCACACAGGACCAGGTTGTCTTTAGGTCCCTTCAAAGTCAAAAAATCAAGTTCTGAGCAGATTCTCAGCTTCACTCCTGCCAAAGCTTGAGCAGGAGACAGAAATCAGTAATTTCTCCAAGCTCTCCAAAAATAGCCATCCCAGACTGCACATAACAGGAGTCCAAAGGTGTCCCTCACCTTGCTGGAGTTCAGTTTTGGAAAAGCTCATTTCTGTGCACATACTGGGCAGAGAGAAGTGGCAACTGAAAGTGACACCCTCCTAAAAGATCACCAAGATATATAATTTCAGGGTATGTTTATATTAGTAAATAAAATTATCAATTTCTTGTCTGCCAGAGCCAAGAGCATGTAGTATGATATGACTTCTAATAAAACAACTAAAATCTGCTCTTCCCATTCCAAGGTGGCTTAATCCAAGCTACCTATGACGAATCTTGAAAATTCTTGAGCAGGTGTTTTCTTATTTTATTTTGGTAGTGAAGTACAACTCCCCCATTCCTTCCAGTCTTTTCCCTACAAGCCATGGAAATGGAAATGTGAACCTAGAGTCATAAAACATTTTCTGTGCATTCTCTAGGCAAAGGTTAATTTAAAAATGATGTAAATCTGGCAGCCTCAACAATGACACAAATGGAAAAAAAAAAGTCCTAGAGACAAAATACCCACTTGTGGGAAATAAATCCCAGAGATCAGGTCTCGTTTATCAATAATGTTTACAAAGAAAGGCTCATTGAAGCACACTTTGAATATTAACAGGAATGGGATGACATGGATTAGCAAGGAATATGTGTAAAATTGGACATCACAGGTCTTTTGACTTTCACAGATTGGAACAGGTGCCTGAGATTTGCTCCCTTGCCTGACTTGAGTCTTGACCAGACAGAGCTGAGGTTGGGTCTCTTACAGCCCACACGAAAGCATTAATGGCCTCTGCCTTGTATCACAAAAAAAAACATTTTGCATTGCTATGACAACACAAACCACCGTAAAGCTAGATAGGAATATAATTTCGCTCCTCTTTCGCCCCTTGAAAAAAGTTAAATAATTTTAAGTAGATCAGATCTGGCTCCAAGACAGAAAACACAGTAACGCTCTTCCCACAGAGCACTGATAGGATACAGCATCAGGCAGGCCCATCATTTCTCTCTCTCTTCCCTTTATTTCACAGCAGGTTCTTCTTGATTAAGTATTAATGTGAAATGGTGAAACGAGAAAAAGTTGGAGATCCCCAAAGGAAATCATATGTGTTCTGCAGCTTGTTGTTTTCACAGTCACATCTGTCTTTTGGACAGATTGGTACCTGCAAGTGCTCCATTTACTTTTCAGGGGAAAAAGAAAAAGAAAAAAAAAAGAAAGAAAGAAAGAAAGAAAGAAAAACTATGACTATTTCCAGCAATTGCACTTAACAGCCACTTTTAGTCAAGAGTTGCTGTTTGGCTCCCATGCTTCCAGGAAACATTGTTCTGTTTGCTTTCAATGGCAAAGAAAAAATGAATTAATAAACGGTCCCTCCAGGTTTTTGTCTAGGAGTAAGGATACACCCTTAAGAGTAGGGAATTGAGCATAAGCTAAAGGGAGAAGAGATTCAATAGAGGGACCAGCTTTAACTGATAATGGTCCCTCTCTTGAAAATAAAGTGTAAAGGAAAACATGAGAAAATGGTAAAATATTTTCTAGAAATGCTACAAAAATGGGCCAACATTATCACTACACTGATCATTTTCCACCAGCTTCTCAATTCCTGCTCTAAGACAAAAATAGAAACAAAACAGAGGAAAAGGCACAATGAGGGCAATTCATGGCAAACTTTAGAGCATGACAGATCAGGAAGTTCAGGAAATCTTGAGCAGGGGAGTGTATTGAGTTTCTGGGGTTCTTTTTTTTTTTTCTCCACACCTATAAACCTGATAACAGAATTATTGAAAAAGGTGAAAACCTCTTGTTCAAACAGGTATGGCTCTGGGGCAGTAGGGCACAGAGTTCAACCAAGCTGAAAGGAGAACCAGTCCTCCTGAGTGCCATTAAAATCCACAAACCAGACACCTTGTGTGCCCTGTGTCACTTCCCTCCATCCATTCTGTGTTCCTGTGTTTATTTTGTGCTCTGCCCTTACCAAATTCTGGACTCTGCAGTAATTTATCACAGAATTACAGGCAGCAGGACTTTGGAGGAACAGGAATGGCCATGGGCAGGCATCCATAGCTACATGGGAGTGGTCAGGAGTACAGGTCCCTGGAAAGTTTTACTTTCCAATAGCAAAGGGCAACCCTAAAATCAGCAGGGATTGTGCCTTCTCAGGATACCATTCATAGCCCTGCCTGGCAAATTAATTTCAAGAACCTAAAGTGAAGAGATCTCATAGATGGCTAATATCTACTTAGCAATTAATCTATTTAAGCAGAATTTCTAGTTCATGATTCAGCTTTGGAAAGACTATAAAATTATGCATTTCCCTCCAGAAAGAATTCTTGGCTAAATTAGACAATATCAGACAACTTATATACAAAAAAGTGTAGTACTTTTGAGGGCGTCAAGCTTGAATGAAACCCAGAACCATTCTTGACACGAATGTTTGCACACAGATGTTTACACAAACATAGGCTCTAACTGAATCATAACATCCATATTCCTAATATAATTTATTGTGTGATACTTGGCACATCCAAATTTCAGCTGGGTGAAAGCAGCAAAAAACGTTGAAATATGATGAGAAACTCTATATTTATATTATTGTGTTACCCTAATTTTTAAAAACATTAAGCTGTGAATTGTGACTGGTCCAGCTGGTGGATATGGAAAGACAATGGAAGCTTCCTGGAGTGCTGGCTGTCATTATGTTAGTTTTCAATTGCCTTTCTTTCCTTGCACGTGTTAAAAGTCTACGTAGAGTGGAGCAAGATGAAATCTAAAATTAAATAGCTGCGATTACAATGGGGAGGCAGAATATGCATTTTGTTCTAAAGATAGGTGGGTAAATTAGGACCCAGATCTCCCTAGATTGTCTATAGTGGAGCAACCGGAGTTTCTTAGGGGTCCAAAGCACCTTCCTCAAGCTTTGTGCAAATTGTCTTGTGTTGGACAAAGCAGAGGATGCTTTGTCACCTGTGCAAACCACAGAGTGGGAACACCTGCACACTCTTGGGATGGCAACCTGCACTCAGAAAAAGCAAATTTAGTATCTTTGCTTTGCTCAGCTTTGCCCAGGAAAAACTTGGCATATTTGGGATGGCCCATACTGGCATTGACATCCATGTTCCTGGACTTGGGAATGTTTCCTTGTGCTTTTTCCTTCACAGAGAGTGTAGCTGTTTGGGATGCTGTGGGGTACCTGAGGCATGGGATGGGGACCATGGTAGGTGGTTCCTGGATAATCTAGGGAAACATCCAGTCTTTATCCTCTTCACTCAGAGTGTGGTGAGGCCCTGGCACAGGTTTCCCAGAGAAGATGTGGCTACCCCATCCCTGGAAGTGTCCAAGGCCAATCTGCATGAGGATTGGAGCACCCTGGGGCAGTGGAAGGTGTCCCTGGGTGTTCCTAGGGTTTGGAAGTAGATGATGTTCAAGCTGCCTTCCAATCCAAACCATTCTAGGGTTCTTTGGCCTTTTCCTGTTAGAATGTGCGTGAAATGCAGAGGTTTGTGCCCAGGGAATCACCAGGGCACAGACAGCCCCTATTAGTCCATGGATAAGGAGCTCTCAGTGCAGACACCACAGGAGCTGTTTGAACAACCCTGTCCCAGGCTTGCTTTGTCAGGGACATTTTGTTGAGTTTCTGGGCAATCACATTTGCCCACTTGACATTTGTTAGCAATTTCGATACTTGCTGTTTCATGCCTTTAATTCCTTCGCTGGGTATGTTCCAACTATTTTAATGAGCTGATGATAACTTTGAAGGGTGCTTATCTAGCACAAAGAAAAAGCATTTGTGCCAGGAGTGGGAGCACCATTAGCAGCCATGGCCTGAATCCCTGCTCTCAGTTCAGGGTTTAAGTACTACAAAAGCACTTTAAAATTTATCATTGAGCTTCTCCTTCTTTAAGAAGAATGGAGGGATTTAGGCCTGGAATTCACCTTAAATACTTATTTTTCATTTAATTTTCTTAAGAGCTTTACTGTAAGTTCTTTAAACACTATCACAGTGAATACAGTGTCTAGTGGAAATAGTTCCTGCCCACAGCAGGGGATTGGAACTAGGTGATCTTTAAAGTCTCTTCCAACACAAGACTTTCAATGATTCTGAGTCTACAAAAAACACCAACAAGTCACACTTTGTTTACTTTGATTCGGGGTTATGTTTTTTCTTCACTAGTGCAACAATTATTGTATGCTTTTAATTATTTTATTTTATTATTATTATTTCAGTGATCATAAGCTAGAGTGGCTAATATGGTGCAGTCCTGTCACAACCCAAATGGAGAGAGAGTGGTTTTTGTCTTCACAGTTTTGGACTTTGAAGTATAAAAGAATAAGCCAAGTTCTTTGCAAAGTGTAGACTAAGGAACAAATCGTGAATTTCACATTTTCTGCACCATTAACTCTTAAGTTATCTGAAGTTTGTCAGAACAAACTGTTTACCGTGGGGGAGTTCTGCAATTGTTCTGGCTCTCTCTGGCTCAGAAATTCTTTAAGGCCAAAACAGGCTAATTTGAAGTCAATGGAGGCTCTGGGATAACAGCAGATAAAATTGGAAAGATATTCTAGAAAATAGGTAAAACATCCTGGTACTCTGCTTCATTTCTAAGTGTAATTTAGAGGAGTTAACTTCCAGGTGACAGTCTGCTTTGCCTGCCATAAAAACAAAGAACATTCCTTTCCCTAAAGGGCAGCATGAAGTAAAGAGTGGAAAGGTAGAAATTGCCTCAGTCTTACAGGTGGGGATGAAAAAATGGTGTAGAAATTTAAATTGCATTACATGACAAATTAAAAATGAAGGATCATGAACAGTTCGTATGTTAGCACAACTGATTTTGTTTATTTTTAAACCACCCCAAAATCCAATCATGCTCTATGTACATAGGCAATACATGGGATAGCACACCAAATGTATACAAGAAAGATAAAATATATTCTGGTATATTTTGTTGGTGATTTTCATTTTTACTCTTTTTTTTTTTTTGGTCCATTTGCTCAAGCTGATGAAATGATCCAACCCATACAGATTCCTATGCCAATCCTATCTCACCTCCCAATCTCACCCTGTCTCTCAGAGAGGAGAATCCATCCCATTACCTCTGGGGGGTTTTGTTGAATGTTGGAACGTGCTGATTTTCTGTCAGTTCCTCTGGACCTCGTTTCTTAAGGAAAACTGTTTGGTGCAGAACAAGTATATCAGCACAGATCTGCTTTAACTATATTCTATAGTTAGTAGGTAAGACCAGCTAATGCTTTGGATTACTCAGGAAATCGTAAGTAGCACACACACACACAAATTTAAACAGAAAATAATCTTCCACGTCATTTAGAATGTTAATTTTCTTTCTCGTTTCCAGTGTCATTTATTTTGTTAAGCACTGCTGAAATTCTTTCCACTTGTGTTTATGCTCTTATTTTCTTACAAAACAGTACACTAGGCTTTCTGTATAACACATATATATAAACATTTATATATATATATATATATATAAAAATTTAAATTAGCTATAATTAAAAAGTTACCTTANCAACCGCCCCCAAAATGGACTTACAGGTATGTATTTGTCCCTCCTTAGAAAATATACCGTGTGTACATCTGTTTGTGGTCCCTGAATGTCACAGAGCTGGCTATTGGAATGGGGTCAGAGAGAAAGGGGACTTCTTTTCTCCTTGTTTTGCTTTAAATCACATGATAAATTTCACAAGTTGAACAAAAGCAGAGTAGTCACAGGAACCATCAGATCCTGTTTACATGTTGGCACCATGTTGCTTTTGTTGCCATGGTTGTTGCTACTCTCCAATTTGACTTCTAGTTATTACTTCCCAGGAGTTAATATATCTTTTTTTT
>WEIU01020879.1:338301-353801 GCA_013389925.1 Aegithalos caudatus | reverse complement strand
TTTTTTTTTTTTTTTTTTTTTTTTTTGTTAAATGTTGCAGCTGAGAAATAAACAACTTCTATTCAGAGGATGAGGAATTGTGAGGTTTTGTATTTTTTTTCTTTACCCAGCCAAACCCAAGCAAATACTTAATTTTCTCTAACGCTTGAAGCACTTGTTTATACCACAGAGCTGTTATACCACTCTCCTCTATTACCAGCCCAGAAGGAGATAGTATTTCAGTGGGGAATTTTGGGCATATCTGAATTTTGAGCCAAATAAGATCATCCTTTCTGTGTTGTTACTGGAATAACACCGGATTTGCATAAACCTCACAATATGGTTGTTGGCAAAGCAATATTCATTTTATATTTCTAGACAAACTCCAGCAAATCCGTGAAGTTCTCAAAATTTGTGCACAGCATTGAAGACTTGGCATTTCCATGAGGTTAAAACCATCTCTGAGCCTGTTCAATGTACTTCAGGATCTGGGGAACAATTCCAACTCCTTCATTTCTCCACCTCATCAAGCAAGAAGTCCTAACAAAGGAAGGAAAAGGGGCTGAGCCTGACCTTACCCATTCCATCAGTGCTCTCAGGAGGAGCTGTGTGTGAGGAAACATGCCACATTTCTGCTCTGAAAACATTCATTGACTCCACTTGGCACAGAATTAGTGCCAAGAGCCTGGAAAAGTTTCATTTTCTGTGACACCTCCCAGTGGTTCCTAGAGAGGGGATGCACAGGACTCATCCAGGGAAGCACACAGAGGATTTCTTTACTCCTTTCTAGTCTGTGGGTTGTGCCTTGCAGAGCTCTCAGGCCACATTTTCGCCCTCCTGCTGTTTATAGTTTCCTCCAGGATGCCTGTCAGGCTCTGTATATTTGATTTAACAGGTTGATGTTGTGCCCCAGCCTCAGATCTCCAGTGAAGCTGCAGCACTCAAACACCAGCACCGGATCTGGGTGCCAGGAAGATCAGCATTTTCCCATCAATTACACATTAATAAATACTCAGGGCTCAAAATGTTCCCAACCAGACCAGAAAAACCTCCAGGAGAAAATTGTGGTACCAGGTAAAAACCCCTCTGTTATTGAATTCCCTCAATTAGGCTGGGGAATGGACAAATAAGCAAAAATGCACTACTGCCCTAAAGAAAACAGGCAATTTCCTCTGGACACAAACAGGAAATTTTTCAAGGGCTATCTTTTCTTCCTTTAGTACTTGTGATGTGATTTGGTATCCTTGCTTTAAAAATGTTTCACTTAAAAATATCTATACAGCAGAGACAGTGATATTTTTTAGGATTCTCTGATTAAAGAAATGTTATTCTCAGCTCCCTGAAGGCTTACATTATCTGTTAAAATCCACAAGCCCTGCTACAAAAACATGATTTTTTTTTTTTTTTTTTCCTTACCATTGCACCAATTTAAGCAGAAATAATCCGTGATATTCATTCTCTTTCTGTGGACATTTCCATTTGTTCTCAGGCTGTGGTCCTTGCCAAGTCAGATCTCGGTTCAGAACCTACACCTACTAATAGAATTTTTTTTTAACTTTCCAATGAATTTAAATTAAAAATTGAAGTTCGGATTTATCTCATTTGAAAAATCTTTCTGTCCATCTGTCTCTGGTGTGTGAGTGTGTTTGGGGGTGTGCAAACACAGAAGACGCAGAACACCCAAATATATTTGGTATCAGAGAACTCTGTGGAAAGGAAACCCATTTTAACTGTTTATTGACTCCTCAGGAAGGGTGGTGGCAAAATGAATTTCACTTTAATCCTACTTAATTTGACAGTGGATCTAACACAGAAAAAAAAAAAAACATTCTCTGAAAATCCCAGCATGACTCCATTTGTATTACAATATTAACTAACCCACCAAATTAATAATGTTTTTACATCTATGGCAACTCATTGTTTTGAACACCCCTGTGCACCCCTTTCAGGAATTTCTACCATTTCTACATAGGAAAAAATGAAGAGAACCTTAATTTTAAGGCCCGCAGAGCATTTTCCAAATGGTCATCCTTGGATCCACTGCACAAAGGCTACTTGGATCTCCTCTGTTCTAGAACAGAAGGGTTGGGCTGCAGGAGGATGAGCACCCAGGGCCTCTCCCTGTCCCAGAAATGGCCGAGCTGCTGCATCCCTCCGTGCTCCCTGCCAAAATCCCGGGATACGGCTCTGTCCTTAGGGAGGCGCTCAGCAAATCTTCACAGAAATGGAAATCAGATACTCAGCTCTGAGATCTGAGATAAGCATTAGAGCCATAATCCGGAATTCTCTGGGGAGTGGGTGATAACCATCAGGTTTACATCTCAGCCCAGATGTTTCTGCTGTCACTGTGTGAACTCATTAACAAGAGGCCAAGAGCGTGGCCAGTTTTGAGCAGGTGCCTTTCCTGTGTCCCACCTGCCCTGCCTGGGGCCTCTCAGGACAATGCTGGCAAGCCTTAAAAGCCCTCTGCTGCAAAAACTGACAGTGAACAATGAGCTATTGTTGTGACAGTCTTTGTCAAGAAATAAAAATCCCAGATCAATGTCATATGCCGGAACCATTTTGCTCATTTTAAAAATGAAGCAGCTTCTGGTCCCTTGTGGATGTTTGAGTCCCCAAGCAGGCAGATGTCCCAGAAGAGGCAATGTTAGCAGGGGAAGTCTAAACTGGATGAAAAATAGGCAGAGCAGAGGGCAGAGAAAGGGAGAATGAATTTCCTCCACTATCCTAGACTTGAGAAAGACACAATATATAATCTGCATTGAAAAAAAAAGGCATCCATGGATTTTTCAATAAGCACTAAAGGTCAGGAGCTCAGCTGCATGTCTTGTCCATCCAGCAGCACCTCTGGAACTGCAATTTTCCACAGTGACTCAGAGGAAAAGCAGCATCTCTTACTCAATTGTCCCCTCACAGTGTCAAGCTCTCAGTTTATTTTGGATGTTCTTCCAACTCGAGCCGGCTTTGTTTAATTGGAGGTTGGAGAACGGGCTCGTAGGGCGCGGGCACGAGGAGACAGGGAAATCACAAAGCAAACACTGAGTCATCCAGGGCAACCAGGCAAGTCCTGCTCCCCATGGTGAGAAGGCCCCTGGTGAGAACCAAATGTGGGGAGTGTGGTGATTCCCATTGGGGAATCCCCTCTGAGACAAGTTTCTAAAAGATGGGAAAGATCCAGTGGGGAATATAAGGATAAACACTTCAGTGCTGACCCATGAACACCATTTAAAGGTGTGGCAGGTCTCAGCTACACAAAAAGGAATCCCCAGTGCTGGTGTAACATTATGTTTGCACTGGAAATGCAAAGTCAGAATTTGTTGGGAGAAAATTCACCAGGCATGGATGCTCTAGAGATAAGATCACCTGCAGATGATAAGGATCCAAATATCTTATCACATCCTATGCTGCACTCTCCTGGAGACAAGACACTGCTCATCTTCCCCAAGTAGCAGAATTAGGCTGGAGCTGGGGACATGTAGACAGTAAAGGAAAAAAAAAAAAAANGTAAGAAAAAAAAAAAAAAAAAAAAAAAAAAAAAAAAAAAAAATCTCCAGCACTGAGGTTCCAAGTTGTTATGCTGCTGCTGGATCACAATCGAGCTAAGTGGGAGTATTTTGGGAAAACAACTCATTCCCATCACTGGAAGTGTTCAAGGCCAGGCTGGATGGGGCTTGGAGCAGCCTGGTCTTGTGGAAAGTGTCCCTGCCCATGGCAGAGGGTTGGATCTTTAAGGTCTCTTCCAACCCAAACTATTCCATGATTCTGTGGTTCTGTGGTGTGCCTTTGGTGAGGTTTTAAGGTGTCTCAAAGCAGCAGATACTGGCCTGGTATGAGGAGTCAAAGACAACAAAAGCTTCCTTTTTCCCTGGCCTTGAGAAATCTAGAGCTGGACACAGGGTGTTTATCCCCAAAGTTGCACCCCCATGTTCACCAATTCTGCCACAGCTGATCCTGATTTGGGGAGCCCCACGGAGCAGCAGAGACACAGCCAGTCACAGCAGAAATTCAAAGGGTGTTCCAGCAACCAGTAACTCTCCATACTCCAGGAATAGTATCCATATGAATATTCACCTGTCTTAAAATGACCTCTGAATCCACTGACCACAGATCTCCTCTGGCTTTTCCAGAGAGCTCCTTAGCTACACAAACAACATTTATCAGTCCACTGGGTGTTTTCTAAACCCAAGCCCTCCTATTTGTTATTCTTGGTTGTTTTCCTTTTCTCTTTATCTACCCGAGCAATGTTACCTTCAGGTCTGTTTTTCTTGCCTACAATTTTTGAACTGCTTATAACTTTTTAAATAATATCTTTCATCGTAAACTCAAAGGCAGAGTTTTCAAATAGTTTCTAAATTATAGCCCCGAGAGTTAGGGGACGTATTTCCTGGCACTTTCATCACTATGCCAAAATATAGAAAACTATAAAGTTGTGAAAATTATGAAACGGTGTCTGCATTTTTCAAAAAGTTGTTATTACTTAAATACACCCATATATTTAGCTCAGGCTATTAGATAGATAGGTAGATGGATAGATAGATAGATATAGATATAGATGATACAGATATAAAATAACCTGAGCTAAAAATTTTCCTGAGCATGTTTTTAAAAAATTTAACAAAAGTTCTCAAGACAATCATTGTTTAAGAGCAAATATTGTATTACTTTACAGCATAGAAGTCTCCTCTCACCCCTCTTTCCTGCTTGAGCTCTTTGTTGGTCATTAACTGCCTGTGCTGAGTAGTTTGTTCCATTATCCAAACTCCAGATCTGTCCTCATTAGACAATAGCCAGCTCTGCTGGCAGATGAGTGCATTTTGGATTTGGTATTCTCTATTCTTACAGCTTTACCTAATGGAAATTTGTAACGTGTAGTAATTCAACTTCCAAAAAAAGGTACAAGATGATGTAAGGAAAAATATTTAAATTTTTAGAAGAGCAAACACACTGTATACTCCTCTTCCAGCTTCTCCAATTCTCTTTTTTTTTTTACTTTGGAACCCACGCCACTACTAAAATATATTGGAAGTTAAGTGTCTTAAAAGGATTCAGTAATCTAAATACATCTCTGAGTGTTGTCCAAAATGTCTTACTCAGGACCAGCCAAAGTAACTAAAAATATATCTGTTGACTTAAGTAAAGTTTGGATCAAAATCCTAATGTGTGACGGGTTTGCTTGTCCTAGTGTAAACCAGACCTTAATACTGAACATGTTAAAGGAACATCCTGCATTTTCATCCTCCCTTCTTTGTCCTCAGCCTTGTACTGTCCATGGCTGAGTTTTGT
Source organism: Aegithalos caudatus (assembly GCA_013389925.1). Classification (NCBI taxonomy): domain Eukaryota; kingdom Metazoa; phylum Chordata; class Aves; order Passeriformes; family Aegithalidae; genus Aegithalos; species Aegithalos caudatus. The sequence goes on along the minus strand of WEIU01020879.1, from coordinate 348,539 downwards.
GCTTCATTTGATTGTTTTTCCTTTTGTCTCCTTTGTGCAGTGAAAAATACATGGATTTTTCTCACTTAATTTTGGATGCTTAGCAGAGGCTTCCAAGCCTGGAGCCTCAGCATGGCAAAGAGGAGCTGCGTGTTTCTGGAGGCAACTCAACAGGTCTAAAGGTGGAAGTGCCTCTCTTTGTCTCTCATTCTCTTTGGATTAGAGAGGAACCAGTGGAAAGGGGTTCCCAGCTTGGTCCCTCAGTGCAGGAGCTGCAGCCAGGCAGGAGAAATCCAAGTTCAGGCATGCAACCCCACCCAGTCTGCACTGGGAGCACTGGATGGCCACTCACCCCACTACACTGCCCCAACACACTTTTCCTGTAAAGAACACCTCTCCAAAAGCACAGCAGGGTCAGAACAGAGGACAAAGCCACACACATCCAGACCCCCTTCCCAACCTTGTCAAACAAGCAGCACTCTCTTTCTATTCCTTTTCTGAGCAGGGAATCCACACCTCATTATCCACAAGAAGGGCCAGAAGACAGAGCAGCAGGCAGGAATGCCAGCTCTGAGCCTCCCCTCCTTGTACTCAGATTAAAAACCATAACAATAAAAGCAGCTCTGTGGTTTCTCCTTGTCAGCTCTTTGCTGAAGGAGGCACCCCGGTGCTGTGGTTTCAGGATGTGCCCCATTGGGATCAGATCTGCACGAGCACAGCCCCTCTGCTGCTGCTGCCCCATGCCTTGGGCTCAGACACACATCCCCCTCAGCCGTCCCCTGCCCATGCACTCCAGGCTGGTCACTGGGAAATGAATGGATTTGCTTTCCTTTCTTTTCCTCTTTATTTTTTTCTCTCAGAGGAGAAGAACAGCTGCTGCCCTCACTATTCCCAGGGGGGTCTCCCCACTCTCCTCCAGCCAGAAATGGACGTGAAAGAAAAAAGAAATAAAACTCTGAATATTTTCCAATGTCAAACAGTAAGACCAGAGCTTTTAGAAATATATTCTCTGTTATTCCATTGCACAGAAACTGCTGATTGATTTGTAAAATTCTTATGACAGAGACTCAACCCTGCCCAGTTTTGCCTTTGTAGCTTGAGGAGTTACTGGCTGAGGGGCAAGAAGAGCTTCAGCTCTCTCCACAAATGGCCAGGCTTAGAGCTTGGGTTAGAGGAAGGAACCAGTCATCAGGATTTTATGGAAGCAAAAGGGAAAAACCAAGCTTAAGTGGTACCAAAACCAGACCTCCCGTGTTTAATGGCAGTTGGACCTCTCGAGGAAACCACTTGGGCGGACACCCTGTCCCTTGTGGTTGAGCTGTTCCCTCTGTCAGTGGTTTCAGAGGAAAAGATCACGTCCCAGACTCGCAGCCAGAGCCTTCTGGAGTCAATAAAATTGACTTGCTCTTCTTCCCCAAAATGTTTTGAGTTAACCCATCAACATTTCCAAAGTGCTGGCAGGATTGGATTGCTGCAGGCACCAGGAGAGAGGGAGGTGAGCAGCCAACTCACAGAGTAACACAAAGGTGGATGATCCTGAACTGCCCAGGAATCACCTTAATATCAGATTTTATTCTGTTTTGAAAACTTGACTCATGTTCTGAATTAACTGCAATGTCAAATGACAGTATGCAAAACCATAGTGCTTTTTTGCCTAAGTTATTTCAGAAGAGGTGTTGCATTTGCAGCTTTATATCCCAAGCACCCTTGTTACTTCAAATGGGCAAAAGATTTCAAATTAGCTCAATTTACAAACTGCAGTCAGGAATCTTCTGCAAGAAAGGGGCCAAGGAAAATACGTGAAATACTTGTTCTTAAGAGATCAGGTCAAATAAGTGACCAGAAGGAATTTCCATTTATAGCACTGTGTCCTGCAGTGTCTGTAGCACTGCCTCTGACAGTGGGATGATTTCAACTTTAAAAGTGTATTTATCATTTTTTTTTTTTCTCTCCTATTTTGCTACAACGACAACAACAGCAAAATAACATTTTGAGGAGGAGGAGCTGGGGCCAGGCATTTTTTAGGCAGCATGATGTGAGCATCTGCCTGGGAGAGAGCTGGAACCTGCACCCAGTTACCTGTAGCTGCCTCATATTTTCTTACAGTTTACATATGAGAATTCAGGATTTGTTCAATTTTTTGCCCAGAAATGCACAGAAAGTGCAGCTGGGATTCTGTCAGGCAGGATCTGAGCACTCTGCCTAATGCAACAGGTATTGCTCACACCTTTGGGGATGGGATTTCTCCTGCTGCACAGCACTCTCTGCTCCCATGGGTTTTCACTGCAGCCATCACCAGGATACACAAACCATTCATTAAGTACTCAAACTGAACCACACTCACAGAAGCCAAAACAACACTGGTATAAGCACATTAATCAGCATGTCACCTTAGACACCCTAAGAATCACAAAAGGTCATAAAACTGCCAGCGATTTCAGAGTTAAATTGCCATCCAAAGCCACCTTTCAGCAACTTGGATGTACAAAACTAAACATGAGCAAAACTGATCAGGAGCAGAATGTCCTAAAGTTCCAAAGCGAGGGTGGGGAGGAAGGACCATCCCTGTGGCATCCTGGTTATCAGTCAGGACTGGATTCTCTGTACAACAAACAGTCTGAGGTCACCAGCACCAATAGAAGCCCAGCACCTTTAGCAGATTACAGGTGCTACATTTTAAAAGTTTTTACTTACAGCATCTGCCCCCACACCTTTAGTAGATTACAGATGCTACATTTCTACTCAAAAAAAAAAAAAAAAAAAAAAAAAAAGATAAAGGAGGAATTGGAAGTCTCTACTTACAGCATTAAGCCCCAGGGAGTTTCCTGGGAGAGAGGAGGTGATTCCCGAGAGGATGGCCGTGGCCACCACTGCCCCCAGGCACTGGGCGAGGATGTACATGAGCGCCTTGAAGATGCTGATCTGGCAGCTGAGCAGCAGCCCCAAGGTGACGGCCGGGTTCAGGTGTGCCCCGCTGATGTGGCCCACGCTCTGAGCCATGGTAGCGATGGATAACCCAAAAGCCAGGGAAACCTTCACGTTGTCCTGAGACCTCGTTGATGTTTTGTTGGCCACCACGGGGAAGTTGAAGCCCAGAGCCGAGCCGATGCTGATAAAAATAAAAAGGCTCATGGCCAGGAACTCAGCCACCACTGCCCTCCAGAATATTTTCTTTCTGAATTCGCTAGCCATTCTTTCCTCTTTTTTTCTCTCTCTCTCTCTCCCTCCTCACTTTCCCTTCTCCCTCTCTCCCTTCCTTTGCCTGATATTTTTTCCTTTGAGGTCTGAAGAGAAATCTGGAGGAAAAATACAGTCCTTGGATTATTTATAGGGCTTTGGGTGGTCTGTAGGAGGGAAGGGGTGTTGCACAAAAGGAGGAAAGAACATCTACATAGATGCTGACTGCTAGATTGATGTAAGACACTGTTTGCCTGCCAAAGTTTTTTTTGTTTGTTTTTTGTTTTTTGTTTTTTTTTTTTTCCTTCCCTCCCTTAACAGCGTTCGATCTCTGCCGCCGTTTTTAAGAGGCTTTTTTAAATTCTTGGAAAAATCCTTAGGAGAGCCTCAGGAATTTCAGCCTCACTCCTTTAACTCCCGTGTCATCTGTCAGCGCATGGATCGGAATGAAAGCTTTGATGGGATTTCTGTCTGGAAATTCTTTCAGAAACAGAAAGCAAAGTTATCAGTGCAGGCTGGTAAGTTATTCACGCTCGGCTTCAGCGGCAGCAGATAACAGCTGAAAGTAGTAAATAAGACTGACAGCTAAAACCAAACTCCAGAGTTTCAGTAGCTCTGTTTCGTTTGAAATAAAAGATAGAAATGTCCCTTCTGCTGGCTCTGTGGACTCGGAGAAGTTTTGGATGCCAAGTCTGGCGGCTGTACGGACACACTTGGATTTACACAGCTCACACGAGCTGTGTTCACTGGTGAGGGATCACTTTTAATCTCTGTGTAAATCTGCCACAACACTGTGCTAAGCTGGAAGCTTCAAATGCATGTAATTTGGATGCCAAGGACGATAATGTTTTATTTTTTTAATTTTAATTTATGTCATCTCTTCACTATTCTTCTTCCAAGCACGGAGGCGTCTCGGGGTTTCCCCAGCCTTCTCCTTCTGACTGACAGGAAAAAAAAAAAAAAAAAAAAAAAAAAAAAAAAAAAAAAAAAAAAAAAAAAAAAAAAAAAGCCAATTTGGGGGCTTCCTAGCCCACATGGTGCAGTGAAAGCCCATCTCTCACCACCCTGCTGAAGGTCAGCTCAGCTGTCCTGGCTGTCTCCAGGGAGATTCTGCTGCTGCTGAGCCACAGCACTGGCCAGACAGAGAGACACAGGGGACAGCGAGGGAGAAGGGAATTACATGCTTGGTTTTGCAGACAAAATGAACGTCCCGGCAGTGCCAGAGCCTCTTGGAGCTGAAAGTCTGAGTGCCCGGTTTTAACTCGGCGGGGCCGGGACACACGGCTCGGATTAACCCTGTGCTCTCACATCCCTGCCTGCTCTGCAGCTTGCGGGTGTGTCCCGCTGTGAATCCCGGGCTTTGCTCCGACTTCAAACCGAGGAAAATCCGTTCCAGAGGCGGGAAATAATTCCCCAGGCGCGACTCTTGAAGGATGGGTGTTTAAAACAAGCCTACTTCCCTGCCTTTTCTTTTTTCTCTTCTTTCTTTAATGCACTGGTAACATCTTCTGAATTGTACTTAAATTATTTCAAGGCTTTTTCATTTGGACAATATGCCAGTAAGAAGGAAAAAATCGAATGCACACCTGGATAGTATTAGACAGCCAATAAGGCTTTTTTAATAATATATTTGGTTTTCAAAAGATGATTCGGTGACAAAGCTGAAAACAGTTTAAATAAAAACCCAGATGTCTGCAGCTTGACATACCCAAGTTCTTATTCTTTCTAGGCATCAGATGTTCTTGATTTTTCACAAAGCCAATTTTATTTCCTTTTTGTTTTACGATACACTTACAGAACAGGACTGTACCAGTGAAAAAGGAAGAAGCGAAGAAACAGGAATTAATTAATTACTACATTTACCCTTCTAATTACAGTGGGATTTCAATTAGGAACCCCGGGACAGACAAATCAAAAATATAATTTAGCCAAATAGTGGAACATAGTGGAATTTTAATATAAGATACAGTTGATTCCAGTTGTATACTGCGCAGTGGAACTTTTTATTTACTGCAAACACTTTCTGAGCCAAAGATCTTCAGTGATCAGCTTCCCTGGTCCTTCCAAGAGGATGCCCAGGACCCAAACAGGGAATGCATCACACACCTCAGGGAACTGACACAGCAGAGCTCTGTGAGTAGTTTGCAAGAGTTTCCATGTGTCCCAAATTGGCCTCTGTGGGATGGAGCTGCCCATATGGTCTCACATGCCCACAGGAAACTCCCTCTTTACTCACCTCTTCCTACAATTAGGAACTGGATGACCGACCTCTGTATCAGTACTGATAAGGTGAGGAAGAACCCCTGCAAGGAAAACTTCCAGAAGTGGGAAAATAGACTGGGACATCTTGCAAAATGCTCCCCTGATTTCTGCAGTCTCCTCTTGGTGTCCCTGGCTGGCCTGTGCCAGAAACAGGACCCCAGGACAGCCAGACCTTTATGTGGACAACACAAACATTAAAGGTACCTCAAGAGTAACAATTTGGGCACCACCTTGGTGTTGAACCCATTGGTCACCTCACACTTGCATTTTCATCCTGGGAGTCTCCATTTGTCTTTTCATAAATGTTACCAACTCCTCTTTTTTATATTTTGGAACTCGGAGCCACAGTAACTCAACAAAATGGTCATTCAGACAGAAAAGAAAAAAAAAAATCTGAAATAAATTAAAGAGAAGAACAGGGAATACACACAAATAAAAGAGAAGAGACAGACTTTTTCTGTGAGTAGAAAAACCACCAAGGGAGGAAACAGAAGAGGATGGCAACAAAAGAACAAATATTCTGCACAAATAGAGGGAATTGTGGACAAATTAAATTATACAGAGTTGTGAGTGTAATAAGGAAAAAAAAGAGAGAAAATGTGAGCAGAGAAAGCATACATCAGTTGAACTTCTCCAGAAATGTCTACCACAACACAAATCTAACTGGGGCCCAACTCACTATGTCACTTTTCCAAAAACCAAGCTCCATTCCATGTTACTCAGGCTGACGGCAAAGACTACAGTGCTTGGTAAATAAACAAAGTACACTCAGACCCCAAAACTACCAAAAGTCCAAAAAAAGGTAAAATCCGATTTCCTGCATATCAGATGAGCTGGGGTTTGTTCAGACAGCTTTTCTGGGCATGCTTTTTTGCTTATGCACCACTCTTGAAGGTGGGGTTTAGATTCTTCTAGAAATAGAGATGATTTCCAAGCTTATATCAGTGTTTAGGACAGGCAGTTAAGAACAGATCTGTTGGTAACAAGAAGGAAAAAGGAGCTTTTTAGCTGAGGGGTGTTTCTTCACACATGATTTAGGCCAGAGTATTCTCAATCTCTCTTTGATTTAGTTACCCTAGAGACAGCTGAGTGAAAAACCAAGCTCACAGCAATGGGTTCTTCATTGCCAAGATATCAGGGCTGGCTCCTTTTTTCGCATGAAACAAATCAGATTTGGGAGGGCTGTAGCACAAATGTCCCTTAACATTTCATTCAGAAAACAAATGTACTTGTTGAAGTCGTAGGCTTTGTTCTTCATCCCACACGTCAGATTGCTCAGGATCTCTGCTTTCTGAACAAGAAACAAATGTCAGTGGCTGCAAATTTGGTCTTGGCTAACATGAAATGTTTGGGAATTTCCCTCTTAGGTGAAGGAACAGTCAAAGTCCAAAGGCAGAAGGAATGAACACAAATCCAGAAGCCAAGTGATTGAAAGAACCAGGGGAAGTTCAGCAAAATACAATTACTCCTCTCAAGAAGGATTAGTTATGCTGTGACCCTGCCAGACAAGTCTTTTAGCAGACAAGCAGCAGTTCTAGGAAAACATTTTTACCTCCATTTTCAGAGACAGCAGAAATTCCCACTTCTGCCCATGAACTTTAACCCCTCTGAGCCATCACCACTTTTACCACCACTTTTACCACCACAGAGGACAGTAAAGCCATGGAGCAGGGAAGAGCCAGGGGATCCATGTATCCTGCCTAAACCATCTCAGAGATGGGAAGGAGTTGAGCATTGATGGGTAGAACGAAAATATAGAGAAAGCTGTAGTTCACAGGTGGAGTCTCCTGTAAGAATAACACTTTCAAACTTCAACAGACTTGCACCAACACTCAGGAGCTGCTTCCTGGGCTCAAGTCACTTTCTGGATAGAAGCAGAGCCCATCCATGCTGCTGATGTAAAAAGTACAGGGTGGAAATTGAGTCAAGGTAAAGATGCTTGGAAATTTCTCTGCAGGAGCTGCCCAATCATGACTGACACCTGTCAGTGCAAGCAAACTGGGAGGGGCTTTAGACTGAGTCCCTGACTTAATGCTCCTAAATCCAGTGAAGATGGAATATTTCACACACTTCTCCTTCTCCAGGGGATTTGCTACCAGCCAGTCTCAGCACCAATGTGTTCTCCATATGCCAGTTATAAAAATTCCGTCCTGAGCTGCTCTGCTGGATTTGCTCCCTATGTGACGAGCCAGTTTGGTTTTGATTTAGTCTCAACCCTGGCTGTCAGGGTTCTCAGAGAAATGACAGGGGAGGAAGGGAGGGAGTGTACAGGTGCCACTTGCAGGGTCAGCCAGGAGTGGGGGAAGCCTCATCTCTGGGGAGACTTGGCCTGGCAATACCTCACATGAGGCAGTCAGTAGGAGACACTTGGGAGGGTTTTCTCCAACCAGGTCACAAAAAGGTCTCCATCAATGGGCAGCAATGAGAGGTGGGACTGGGCCAGTGGTGTCTCTGCTGTCACTGGGCTCACTGCTGTTTCTTGGCCCATTTTCTCCCTCCTTTGCCCTGGCCCCATCCTGCCTTCTGGCTCTCCTTCCCTCGCTGGCTCCTGCTCGCCCTCGCACCTGCCCTACCTCCCTGTGTCCCTGACCAACACCCTGCCCATCAGCCCCACATCCTTGCCTGTGCTGCCTGCCTTCCACCCTGCTTCCCCGACCCAGCCCATGGCTGCCATCCTCACCAGGGCTCTGTCCAGGATCCTGCACATCCTGTCCCAGCACCCACCGACCGTGTGCATGGAGATGTCACCGTGGGAGCCGTGCCTGAAAGCTGCACAGGAAGCCTGGACACCAACAGCTCTTCCCTGACCAGCTGGTGGTAACACCCTCTCTTTCTCTCTGTCTTCTCCCTCTCTCTCCTCAATTCCCTTTCCATTCCCTTTCCTACTTTTCTGTCTCTTCTAGCCCTCTTCTCTTTGGGTATATCTTGGGTTGCATTATAAGATGTATTCTACTCCTATCTACTTAAATTTGTTAAGAGGTGTTTTTTCTTTATCTTATAACTCTGGCGGGAGGTGGGGAGTGTCTTTCTTTTAATGGGTCAGCTGTTAAAACCAGGTGGGGCAGTGTTCTTTGTTTTTTCCAGGACCCACCCTCCCTCCAGGGGATATCTGCTGTTCATGGGCCATCCAGGCTCATTGCATGGCTGATACAATTCCATCATCCCAGGGGGAGACGCTCCACCCAGGGGGAGGAGCCCATCATCCCTACCTGGATAAAAGCTGAAACACAGACCAGCAGATTAGCCTGTTTTTCCATTGGATTCCCAGAGGAAGCCACAACTCTTCAAGCCACCACTGGACCCTTCTACAGGATCATCTCTACTCCAACAGAACCACATCTGTTACTCCAGGAGGATTTATTGTGACTACTACCAACACCCCGATCAACATGGTGTCAGGTCATATTCTGACTCTGTCAGGGTTTTTAGGATTTTTTGTTTGTTTGTTTGCTTGGTTTTTTGTACTACTACATTTTTATTTTTAATATTCCTACTAAAGAACTGTTACTCCTATTCCCATATCTTTGCCTGAAAGCCCTGGATTTCAAAGGGGTTGAAATTATATTAATTTGGAGGGAAAGAGTTTACAGTCTCCATTCCAAGGGAAGCTCCAGTTTTCCCTGGCAGACACCTGTGTTTCTAAACCAAGACAAACAGAAAGAGCAGAGAAAATACAATGATACAGTAAGCAAGGACATGAAACAATAGTTTGAGTTTTTAGGTTTGGCTAGAATATACCTTAAGTCTGCAGAAAAATATGCTTAGCAAGATGGTAGAAGGTTTTAAGCTTAATAATAGATTATTGTGTATTGTTAACAGAGAGCATACAAGTAAGCATTGTTGAAGCAGGTGTGTGTGTGCTTTTAATGATTGGCTAGAACAATTATCTGTAAGCTTTAACAATATGCTATTGGCTGGAAAACTTTTAAAATGCCCTGTAACAAAGAGATCATTGGCTGCTGCTGGTAAGACATGAGCTGTTGCCGTCTCTTAATTGTCTCAAACCTTGTAATGAGCCTGATGCTGCAATAAAGCTCATAGAACATATCCCAGCAGTCCCATCCTGTTTGTGAAAACCTCCAACAGCCTGGACACCAGCAGCTCTTCCCTGATCAGCTGGAGGTAACATCCTCTTTTCCTCTCTCTCTTCTCTCTCTCTCTCCTCAATTCCCTTTCCATTCCCCTTCCTTCTTTTCTGTCTCCTCTAACCCTCTTTTGTCTGGGTGACTCCTTTTCCTTCTCATTTCCATTACCAATAAGCAGTTTTCAGATACAGTGCTGGCTTGATTTCATTCCTTGTTTGGCTTAATCTCATTCCCCATCCCCATTTTTAAGAGAAATCTCTCTGCAGTTCCCCTTAGTGGAATGTGAGTCCTCATGTGGAAAACCCAGAGCCTTCAATGCCCCCATGGAGCTGGACACTGAAATCCCTTTGTGAAGCTGGACCTGCATTCTCACAAACTCCTCTAGTGGGGATCAGAAGGCATTTATCAGCCACATGAGTCACCTACTCTTTTGGGAGGTAAGATGGGATGTCACCCTCTAACAACCAAAATTCAAAGGTGTAAAGTTCTCATGATGAATTTTCATTTAGGTACTGCCTGATTCAGTGAAATCAAAGCAGATTCTGAAGGCCTGATCAAGTTTTTCCATTTCTTATACACAAAAAGTGTCTGTACATTCCTCCATGTTCACCTAGATAACATAATCTTCTTCTGATGAATTTTTAAAAAAATTTTAACTACATATGGGTATACTGAGCCTCCTTGCTTGCTACAGGATTTCCCTGTTTCTGGTCCTCATCTTCTTTTTTTTTTTTT